>JAQISU010000105.1:3667500-4267500 GCA_029339505.1 Unio delphinus
CCTTTTATACATATCTTGTTGCACTATCAGGATCGGCTTTTACCTGTTTTGAAGTTTCCTCATCTCTGGTGTTTTTATTCTTCACCCCAATCATGCCCCTTTTACCGACATATGTAAAATGGATCTTCACGTTTATTTCTAGTCATACCTTTCCAGTGAGGGCATTTTTCAATGACCCTCTTTAGATCTTTGACTAAATGTGTTCTCAATTGAGGTTATTCTCTCTCTCTCTCTCTCTCTCTCTCTCTCTCTCTCTCTCTCTCTCTCTCTCTCTCTCTCTCTCTCATTTTTATATGCTATGCATATCTATATTTTATACTTAATATATAATTAACGTTTCTCTGTGAGTGTAAATTAAATATAAAAATCATTATTAATTATAAACACATTCAAGATATATACAAGATATCCGAGTTATCGATTTAATCTTTTTTTCTGACATTAGAAATTTCCAGAATGGAGAAATGCCATTAAATTGACCAAGTATATCCAGAAAATGGTAATTGCAACCTAGGCCAAGGAGAGGGATATATATTATCTTGTTTATTTTAGGATTAATCATTCTTGCCTTAACATCAGATGCAGAATCAGCCTTGTTGTTATCAGTTTTCAATTTGGTTGATCTATTGAAAAAATAGTATTCACTGGAATTACAAAGTGCTCAAAAATATTCGTTGACAGAAACAATCATCTAGAATTATAGTGTGTATATATATATATATATATATATATATATATATATGCATTCATTCATTCAAGGTGGAACCCTTTTCATTGAAACAGAGGTGTCTGTTCACTTTCACTGCTGTTAAAATGCAGTTTTGATGTGTACAAAACAAAATCCAAGAAATCTGGTACAACAAATAAGAAACTGCAACATGCATTAGACCAGTAAATACAATTCTTGTAATGCAATAGACTAGTAAATGTAATGCATTTTTGCTTGGTCAGAATATCCAGGTTTACTTCAGTAAAATTTCATGATCAACTCTGGAATTCTGATTCCAATGTGATATCATGACAGAAAAATATCACTTTTGACAATTATGGTCCAAAATATTAATTATTCTACAATGGATCAAGTTTCTCATAATTTTGGATGACTAGTGGTTTTAATGACAAAAACATCTGTTTCATTTGCTTCACAAAATAGTTGTCCGTAAAAGAAACAGTATGATGGCCAAAACTTCTTGACAAAATACTGTCATATGAAAATTACTTGCCATCTAAAATGCTGACTGATACGTGTTATGAAATTGGGCTGAAACAAATTTACATTTTATAAATTATTTAATTTCCAGCTAACTTATGAATTAAACCTTTGACTCTCAAGTGAAAATTCAATGTGACATACTTCCCTCTAGATAGCTGATGAATTAAACCTTAAACTCCCATGTGGAATTTCAATGTGACATACTTCCCTCTGGATAGCTCATGAATTAAACCTTAAACTCCCATGTGGAATTTCAGTGTGACATACTTCCCTCTGGATAGCTGATGAATTAAACCTTAAACTCCCATGTGGAATTTCAATGTGACATACTTCCCTCTGGATGGTTGATGAATTAAACCTAAAACTCCCATGTGGAATTTCAATGTGACATACTTCAATCAGGATGGCGGATGAATTAAACCTTAGACTCTCATGTGGAATTTCAACCTCTGGATGGCTGATGAATTAAACCTTAGACTCCAATGTGGAATTTCAATGTGACATACTTTCCTCTGGATGGCCGATGAATTAAACTTTAAACTCCAATGTGGAATTTCAATGTGACATACTTCCCTCTGGATAGCCGATGAATTAAACCTAAGACTCCCATGTCGAATTTCAATGTGACATACTTCCATCTGGATAGCTAATGAATTAAACCTTAAACTCCCATGTGGAATTTCAATGTGACATACATCCCTCTGGATACCCGATGAATTAAACCTTAAACTACCATAGGGAATTTCACTGTGACATACTTTCCTCTGGATGGCTGATGAATTAAACCTTAGACTCTCATGTGGAATTTCAATGTGACATACTTTCCTCTGGATGGCTGATGAATTAAACCTTAGACTCTCATGTGGAATTTCAATGTGACATACTTCCCTCTGGATAGCTCATGAATTAAACCTTAGACTCCCATGTGGAATTTCAATGTGACATACTTCCCTCTAGATAGCTGATGAATGAAACCTTAAACTCCCATGTGGAATTTCAATGTGACATACTTCCCTCTGGATGGTTGATGAATTAAACCTAAAACTCCCATGTGGAATTTCAATGTGACATACTTCCCTCTGGATGGTTGATGAATTAAACCTTAGACTCTCATGTCGAATTTCAATGTAACATACTTTCCTCTGGATTGCCAATGAATTAAACCTTAGACTCTCATGTGGAATTTCAAGGTGATATACTTCCCTCTGGACAGCTGATGAATTAAACCTCAAACTCCCATGTGGAATTTCAATGTGACATACTCCCCTCTGGATGGCTGATGAATTAAACCTTAGACTCTCATGTGGAATTTAAATGTGACATACTTTCCTCTGGATGGCCGATGAATTAAACCTTAGACTCCTGTGTGGAATTTCAATGTGACATACTTTCCTCTGGATAGCTGATGAATTAAACCTTAAACTCCCATGTGGACTTTCAATGTGACATACTTCCCTCTGCACAGCTGATAAATTAAACCTAAAACTCCCATGCGGAATTTCAATGTGACAT
The DNA here is from genome assembly GCA_029339505.1 of Unio delphinus. Classification (NCBI taxonomy): domain Eukaryota; kingdom Metazoa; phylum Mollusca; class Bivalvia; order Unionida; family Unionidae; genus Unio; species Unio delphinus. The sequence continues at coordinate 3,670,226 of JAQISU010000105.1, forward strand.
ACTTCCCTCTGGATGGCTGATGAATTAAACCTTAGACTCTCATGTGGAATTTCAATGTGACATACTTCCCTCTGGATGGCTGATGAATTAAACCTTAGACTCTCATGTGGAATTTCAATGTGACATACTTTCCTCTGGATGGCTGATGAATTAAACCTTAGACAATCATGTCGAATTTCAATGTGACATACTTCCCTCTGGATGGCTGATGAATTAAACCTTAGACTCTCATGTGGAATTTCAATGTGACATACTTTCCTCTGGATGGCCGATTAACTAAACCTTAGACTCCAATGTGGAATTTCAATGTGACATACTTCCCTCTGGATAGCTCATGAATTAAACCTTAGACTCCCATGTGGAATTTCAATGTGACACACTTCCCTCTGTATAGCTGATGAATGAAACCTTAAACTCCCATGTGGAATTTCAATGTGACATACTTCCCTCTGGATGGTTGATGAATTAAACCTAAAACTCCCATGTGGAATTTCAATGTGACATACTTCCCTCTGGATGGTTGATGAATTAAGCATTTGACTCTCATGTCGAATTTCAATGTAACATACTTTCCTCTGGATGGCCAATGAATTAAACCTTAGACTCTCATGTGGAATTTCAAGGTGACATACTTCCCTCTGGACAGCTGATGAATTAAACCTAAAACTCCCATGTGGAATTTCAATGTGATATACCCCTATCTGGATGGCTGATCAATTAAACCTTAGACTCTCATGTCGAATTTAAATGTGACATACTTTCCTCTGGATGGCCGATGAATTAAACCTTAGACTCCTATGTGGAATTTCAATGTGACATACTTTCCACTGGATAGCTGATGAATTAAACCTTAAACTCCCTTGTGGAATTTCAATGTGACATACTTCCCTCTGGACAGCTGATGAATTAAACCTAAAACTCCAATGTGGAATTTCAATGTCACATACTTCCCTCTGGATGGCTGATGAATTAAACCTTACACTCTCATGTGGAATTTCAATGTGACATACTTCCTTCTGGATGGCTGATGAATTAAACCTTAGACTCTCAAGTGGAATTTCAATGTGACATACTTCCTTCTGGATGGCTGATGAATTAAACCTTAGACTCTCATGTGGAATTTCAATGTGACATACTTTCCTCTGGATGGCTGATGAATTAAACCTTAGACTCTCATGTGGAATTTCAATGTGACATACTTTCCTCTGGATGGCTGATGAATTAAACTTTAGACTCTCATGTGGAATTTCAACCACTGGATGGCTGATGAATTAAACCTTGGACTCCAATGTGGAATTTCAATGTGACATACTTTCCTCTGGATAGCTGATAAATTAAACCTTAGACTCCCATGTCGAAATTCAATGTGACATACTTCCATCTGGATAGCTAATGAATTAAACCTTAAACTCCCATGTGGAATTTCAATGTGGCATACTTCCCTCTGGATAGCCGATGAATTAAACCTTAAACTCCCATATGGAATTTCAATGTGACATACTTCCCTCTGCACAGCTGATGAATTAAACCTAAAACTCCCATGTGGAATTTCAATCTGACATACTTCCCTCTGGATGGCTGATGAATTAAACCTTAGACTCTAATGTGAAATTTCAATGTGACATACTTTCCTCTGGATGGCTGATGAATTAAACCTTAGACTCTCATGTGGAATTTCAATGTGACATACTTTCCTCTGGATGGCTGATGAATAAAACCTTAGACTCTCATGTCGAATTTCAATGTGACATACTTTCCTCTGGATGGCTGATGAATTAAACCTTAGACTCTCATGTGAAATTTCAATGTACTTACCACTGGATGGCTGATGAATTAAACCTTAGACTCTCATGTGGAATTTCAATGTGACATACTTCCCTCTGGATAGCTGATGAATTAAGCCTTAGACTCTCATGTGGAATTTCAATGTGACATACTTTCCTCTGGATGGCCGATTAACTAAACCTTAGACTCCAATGTGGAATTTCAATGTGACATACTTCCCTCTGGATAGCCGATGAATTAAACCTTAGACTCTAATGTGGAATTTCAATGTGACATACTTCCCTCTGGATAGCTGATGAATTAAGCCTTAGACTCCCATGTGGAATTTCAATGTGACATTTTTCCCTCTGGATGGCCGATTAATTAAACCTTAGATTCCAATGTGGAATTTCAATGTGACATACTTTCCTCTGGATAGCCGATGAATTAAACCTTAGACTCCTATGTGGAATTTCAATGTGACATACTTCCCTCTGGATAGCTCATAAATTAAACCTTAGACTCCCATGTGGAATTTCAATGTGACATACTTCCCTCTGGATAGCTGATAAATGAATCCTTAAACTCCCATGTGGAATTTCAATGTGACATACTTCCCTCTGGATGGTTGATGAATTAAACCTAAAACTGCCATGTGGAATTTCAATGTGACATACTTCCCTTTGGATGGTTGATGAATTAAACCTTAGACTCTCATGTCGAATTTCAATGTAACATACTTTCCTCTGGATGGCCAATGAATTAAACCTTAGACTCTTATGTGGAATTTCAAGGTGACATACTTCCCTCTGGACAGCTGATGAATTAAACCTAAAACTCCCATGTGGAATTTCAATGTGACATACTTCCCTCTGGATGGTTGATGAATTAAACCTTAGACTCCCATGCGGAATTTCAATGTGACATACTTTCCTCTGTATGGCCGATGAATTAAACCTTAGACTCCAATGTGGAATTTCAATGGGACATACTTTCCTCTGGATAGCTGATGAATTAAACCTTAAACTCCCTTGTGGAATTTCAATGTGACATACTTCCCTCTGGACAGCTGATGAATTAAACCTAAAACTCCAATGTGGAATTTCAATGTCACATACTTCCCTCTGGATGGCTGATGAATTAAACCTTAGACTCTCATGTGGAATTTCAATGTGACATACTTCCTTCTGGATGGCTGATGAATTAAACCTTAGACTCTCATGTGGAATTTCAATGTGACATACTTCCTTCTGGATGGCTGATGAATTAATTCTTAGACTCTCATGTGGAATTTCAATGTGACATACTTTCCTCTGGATGGCTGATGAATTAAACCTTAGACTCACATGTGGAATTTCAATGTGACATACTTTCCTCTGGATGGCTGATGAACTACACCTTAGACTCTCATGTGGAATTTCAACCTCTGGATGGCTGATGAATTAAACCTTGGACTCCAATGTGGAATTTCAATGTGACATACTTTCCTCTGGATAGCCGATGAATTAAACATTAGATTCCCATGTCGAATTTCAATGTGACATACTTCCATCTGGATAGCTAATGAATTAAACCTTAAACTCCCATGTGGAATTTCAATGTGACATACATCCCTCTGGATAGCCGATGAATTAAACCTTAAACTCCCATATGGAATTTCAATGTGACAAACTTCCCTCTGCACAGCTGATGAATTAAACCTAAAACTCCCATGTGGAATTTCAATGTGACATACTTCCCTCTGGATGGCTGATGAATTAAACCTTAGACTCTAATGTGAAATTTCAATAGGACATACTTTCCTCTGGATGGCTGATGAAATAAACCTTAGACTCTCATGTGGAATTTCAATGTGACATACTTTCCTCTGGATGGCTGATGAATAAAACCTTAGACTCTCATGTGGAATTTCAATGTGACATACTTTCCTCTGGATGACCGAAAAATTAAACCTTAGACTCTCATGTGAAATTTCAATGTGACATACTTTCCTCTGGATGGCTGATCAATTAAACCTTAGACTCCAATGTGGAATTTCAATGTGACATACTTTCCTCTGGATGGCTGATGAATTAAACCTTAGACTCTCATGTGGAATTTCAATGTGACCTACTTTCCTCTGGATGGCTGATGAATTAAACCTTAGACAATCATGTCGAATTTCAATGTGACATACTTCCCTCTGGATGGCTGATGAATTAAACCTTAGACTCTCATGTGGAATTTCAATGTGACATACTTTCCCCTGGATGGCCGATTAACTAAACCTTAGACTCCAATGTGGAATTTCAATGTGACATACTTCCCTCTGGATAGCTCATGAATTAAACCTTAGACTCCCATGTGGAATTTCAATGTGACACACTTCCCTCTGTATAGCTGATGAATGAAACCTTAAACTCCCATGTGGAATTTCAATGTGACATACTTCCCTCTGGATGGTTGATGAATTAAACCTAAAACTCCCATGTGGAATTTCAATGTGACATACTTCCCTCTGGATGGTTGATGAATTAAACATTTGACTCTCATGTCGAATTTCAATGTAACATACTTTCCTCTGGATGGCCAATGAATTAAACCTTAGACTCTTATGTGGAATTTCAAGGTGACATACTTCCCTCTGGACAGCTGATGAATTAAACCTAAAACTCCCATGTGGAATTTCAATGTGATATACCCCTATCTGGATGGCTGATCAATTAAACCTTAGACTCTCATGTCGAATTTAAATGTGACATACTTTCCTCTGGATGGCCGATGAATTAAACCTTAGACTCCTATGTGGAATTTCAATGTGACATACTTTCCTCTGGATAGCTGATGAATTAAACCTTAAACTCCCTTGTGGAATTTCAATGTGACATACTTCCCTCTGGACAGCTGATGAATTAAACCTAAAACTCCAATGTGGAATTTCAATGTCACATACTTCCCTCTGGATGGCTGATGAATTAAACCTTACACTCTCATGTGGAATTTCAATGTGACATACTTCCTTCTGGATGGCTGATGAATTAAATCTTAGACTCTCAAGTGGAATTTCAATGTGACATACTTCCTTCTGGATGGCTGATGAATTAAACCTTAGACTCTCATGTGGAATTTCAATGTGACATACTTTCCTCTGGATGGCTGATGAATTAAACCTTAGACTCTCATGTGGAATTTCAATGTGACATACTTTCCTCTGGATGGCTGATGAATTAAACCTTAGACTCTCATGTGAAATTTCAATGTGACCTACTTTCCTCTGGATGGCTGATGAATTAAACCTTAGACAATCATGTCGAATTTCAATGTGACATACTTCCCTCTGGATGGCTGATGAATTAAACCTTAGACTCTCATGTGGAATTTCAATGTGACATACTTTCCCCTGGATGGCCGATTAACTAAACCTTAGACTCCAATGTGGAATTTCAATGTGACATACTTCCCTCTGGATAGCTCATGAATTAAACCTTAGACTCCCATGTGGAATTTCAATGTGACACACTTCCCTCTGTATAGCTGATGAATGAAACCTTAAACTCCCATGTGGAATTTCAATGTGACATACTTCCCTCTGGATGGTTGATGAATTAAACCTAAAACTCCCATGTGGAATTTCAATGTGACATACTTCCCTCTGGATGGTTGATGAATTAAACATTTGACTCTCATGTCGAATTTCAATGTAACATACTTTCCTCTGGATGGCCAATGAATTAAACCTTAGACTCTTATGTGGAATTTCAAGGTGACATACTTCCCTCTGGACAGCTGATGAATTAAACCTAAAACTCCCATGTGGAATTTCAATGTGATATACCCCTATCTGGATGGCTGATCAATTAAACCTTAGACTCTCATGTCGAATTTAAATGTGACATACTTTCCTCTGGATGGCCGATGAATTAAACCTTAGACTCCTATGTGGAATTTCAATGTGACATACTTTCCTCTGGATAGCTTATGAATTAAACCTTAAACTCCCTTGTGGAATTTCAATGTGACATACTTCCCTCTGGACAGCTGATGAATTAAACCTAAAACTCCAATGTGGAATTTCAATGTCACATACTTCCCTCTGGATGGCTGATGAATTAAACCTTACACTCTCATGTGGAATTTCAATGTGACAAACTTCCTTCTGGATGGCTGATGAATTAAACCTTAGACTCTCAAGTGGAATTTCAATGTGACATACTTCCTTCTGGATGGCTGATGAATTAAACCTTAGACTCTCATGTGGAATTTCAATGTGACATACTTTCCTCTGGATGGCTGATGAATTAAACCTTAGACTCTCATGTGGAATTTCAATGTGACATACTTTCCTCTGGATGGCTGATGAATTAAACTTTAGACTCTCATGTGGAATTTCAACCACTGGATGGCTGATGAATTAAACCTTGGACTCCAATGTGGAATTTCAATGTGACATACTTTCCTCTGGATAGCTGATAAATTAAACCTTAGACTCCCATGTCGAAATTCAATGTGACATACTTCCAACTGGATAGCTAATGAATTAAACCTTAAGCTCCCATGTGGAATTTCAATGTGACATACATCCCTCTGGATAGCCGATGAATTAAACCTTAAGCTCCCATATGGAATTTCAATGTGACATACTTCCCTCTGAACAGCTGATGAATTAAACCTAAAACTCCAATGTGGAATTTCAATGTGACATACTTCACTCTAGATGGCTGATGAATTAAACCTTAGACTCTCATGTGAAATTTCAATGTGACATACTTTCCTCTGGATGGCCGATGAATTAAACCTTAGACTCTCATGTGGAATTTCAATATGACATACTTTCCTCTGGATGGCTGATGAATTAAACCTTAGACTCTCATGTGGAATTTCAATGTGACATACCTTCCTCTGGATGGCTGATGAATTAAACCTTAGACTCTCATGTGGAATTTCAAAATGACATACCTTCCTCTGGATGGCTGATTAACTAAACCTTATACTCCAATGTGGAATTTCAATGTGACATACTTCCCTCTGGATGGCTGATGAATTAAACCATAGACTCTCATGTGGAATTTCAATGTGACATACTTTCCTCTGGATGGCCGATTAACTAAACCTTAGACTCCAATGTGGAATTTCAATGTGACATACTTCCCTCTGGATGGCTGATGAATTAAACCTTAGACTCACATGTGGAAATTCAATGTGACATACTTTTCTCTGGATGGCCGATTAACTAAACCTTAGAATCCAATGTGGAATTTCAATGTGACATACTTCCCTCTGGATAGCCGATGAATTAAACCTTAGACTCCCATGTGGAATTTCAATGTGACATACTTCCCTCTGGATAGCTGATGAATTAAGCCTTAGACCCCCATGTGGAATTTCAATGTGACATACTTCCCTCTCGATAGCTGATGAATTAAACCTTAGACTCTCATGTGGAATTTCAATGTGACATACTTTCTTCAGGATGGCCGATTAAATAAACCTTAGATTCCAATGTGGAATTTCAATGTGACATACTTCCCTCTGGATAGCCGATGAATTAAACCTTAGACTCCCATGTGGAATTTCAATGTGACATACTTCCCTCTGGATAGCTGATGAATTAAACCTTAGACTCCCATGTGGAATTTCAATGTGACATACTTCCCTCTGGATAGCTGATGAATATAACCTTAAACTCCCATGTGGAATTTCAATGTGACATACTTCCCTCTGGATGGTTGATGAATTAAACCTAAAAGTCCCATGTGGAATTTGAATGTGACATACTTCCCTCTGGATGGTTGATGAATTAAACCTTAGACTCTCATGTCGAATTTCAATGTAACATACTTTCCTCTGGATGGTCAATGAATTAAACCTTAGACTCCCATGTGGAATTTCAAGGTGACATACTTCCCTCTGGACAGCTGATGAATTAAACCTAAAACTCCCATCAATGCGACATACTTCCCTCTGGATGGCTGATGAATTGAACCTTAGACTCTCATGTGGAATTTAAATGTGACATACTTTCCTCTGGATGGCCGATGAATTAAACCTTAGACTCCCATGTGGAATTTCAATGTGACATACTTTCCTCTGGATAGCTGATGAATTAAACCTTAAACTCCCTTGTGGAATTTCAATGTGACATACTTCCCTCTGGACAGCTGATGAATTAAACCTAAAACTCCCATGTGGAATTTCAATGTCACATACTTCCCTCTGGATGGCTGATGAATTAAACCTTAGACTCTCATGTGGAATTTCAATGTAACATACTTCCTTCTGGATGGCTGATGAATTAAACCTTAGACTCTCATGTGGAATTTCAATGTGACATACTTTCCTCTGGATGGCTGATGAATTAAACCTTAGACTCTCATGTGGAATTTCAATGTGACATACTTCCCTCTGGATGGCGGATGAATTAAACCTTAGACTCTCATGTGGAATTTCAATGTGACATACTTTCCTCTGGATGGCTGATGAATTAAACCTTAGACTCTCTTGTGGAATTTCAATGTGACATACTTTGCTCTGGATGGCCGATTAACTAAACCTTAGATTCCAATGTGGAATTTCAATTTGACATACTTCCCTCTGGATAGCCGATGAATTAAACCTAGACTCCCATGTGGAATTTCAATGTGACATACTTCCCTCTGGATAGCTGATGGATTAAACCTTAGACTCCCATGTGGAATTTCAATGTGACATACTTTTCTCTGGATAGCTGATGAATCAAACCTTAGACTCCCATGTGGAATTTCAATGTGACATACTTTCCTCTGGATGGCCGATTCATTAAACCTTAGACTCCAATGTGGAATTTCAATGTGACATACTTTCCTCTTGTTGGCCGATAAATTAAACCTTAGACTCCAATGTGGAATTTCAATGTGACATACTTCCCTCTGGATAGCTGATGAATTAAACCTTAGACTCCCATGTGGAATTTCAATGTGACATACTTCCCTCTGGATAGCTGATGAATTAAACTTTAAACTCCCATGTGGAATTTCAGTGTGACATACTTCCCTCTGGATAGCTGATGAATTAATCCTTAAACTCCCATGTGGAATTTCAATGTGACATACTTCCCTCTGGATGGTTGATGAATTGAACCTGAAACTCCCATGTGAATTTCAATGTGACATACTTCCCTCTGGATGGCTGATGAATTAAACCTTAGACTCTCATGTGGAATTTCAACCTTTGGATGGCTGATGAATTAAACCTTAGACTCTCATGTCGAATTTCAATGTGACATACTCCCCTCTGGATGGCTGATGAATTAAACCTTAAACTCCCTTGTGGAATTTCAATGTGACATACTTCCCTCTGGATGGCGGATGAATTAAACCTTAAACTCCCTTGTGGAATTTCAATGTGACATACTTCCCTCTGGACAGCTGATGAATTAAACCTAAAACTCCCATGTGGAATTTCAATGTCACATACTTCCCTCTGGATGGCGGATGAATTAAACCTTAGACTCTCATCTGGAATTTTGAATGTGACATACTTCCCTCTGGATGGCCGATGAATTAAGCCTTAGACTCTCATGTGGAATTTCAATGTGACATACTTTCCTCTGGATAGCTGATGAATTAAACCTTAAACTCCCTTGTGGAATTTAAATGTGACATACTTCCCTCTGGACAGCTGATGAATTAAACCTAAAACTCCCATGTGGAATTTCAATGTCACATACTTCCCTCTGGATGGCGGATGAATTAAACCTTAGACTCTCATGTCGAATTTCAATGTGACATACTTCCCTCTGGATGGCGGATGAATTAAACCTTAGACTCTCATGTGGAATTTCAATGTGACATACTTTCCTCTGGATGGCTGATGAATTAAACCTTAGACTCTCTTGTGGAATTTCAATGTGACATACTTGCCTCTGGATAGCCGATGAACTAAACCTTAGACTCCAATGTGGAATTTCAATGTGACATACTTCCCTCTGGATAGCCGATGAATTAAACCTAGACTCCCATGTGGAATTTCAATGTGACATACTTCCCTCTGGATAGCTGATGAATTAAACCTTAGACTCCCATGTGGAATTTCAATGTGACATACTTCCCTCTGGATAGCTGATGAATTAAACCTTAGACTCCCATGTGGAATTTCAATGTGACATACTTTCCTCTAGATGGCCGATTAATTAACCCTTTGACTCCAATGTGGAATTTCAATGTGACATACTTTCCTCTGGATGGCCGATAAATTAAACCTTAGACTCCAATGTGGAATTTCAATGTGACATACTTCCCTCTGGATAGCTGATGAATTAAACCTTAGACTCCCATGTGGAATTTCAATGTGACATACTTCCCTCTGGATAGCTGATGAATTAAACCTTAGACTCCCATGTGGAATTTCAATGTGACATACTTCCCTCTGGATAGCTGATGAATTAAACCTTAAACTCCCATGTGGAATTTCAGTGTGACATACTTCCCTCTGGATAGCTGATGAATTAAACCTTAAACTCCCATGTGGAATTTCAATGTGACATACTTCCCTCTGGATGGTTGATAAATTAAACCTAAAACTCCCATGTGGAATTTCAATCTGACATACTTCCCTCTGGATGGCTGATGAATTAAACCTTAGACTCTCATGTGGAATTTCAACCTTTGGATGGCTGATGAATTAAACCTTAGACTCTCATGTCGAATTTCAATGTGACATACTTTCCTCCGGATGGCCGATGAATTAAACCTTAGACTCTCATGTGGAATTTCAATGTGACATACTTTCCTCTGGATGGCTGATGAATTAAACCTTAAACTCCCATGTGGAATTTCAATGTGACATACTTTCCTCTGGATGGCTGATGAATTAAACCTTAGACTCTCATGTGGAATTTCAATGTGACATACTTCCCTGTGGATAGCTGATGAATTAAACCTTAATCTCCCATGTGGAATTTCAATGTGACATACTTCCCTGTGGATAGCTGATGAATTAAACCTTAGACTCCCATGTGGAATTTCAATGTGACATTTTTCCCTCTGGATGGCCGATTAATTAAACCTTAGATTCCAATGTGGAATTTCAATGTGACATACTTTCCTCTGGATAGCCGATGAATTAAACCTTAGACTCCTATGCGGAATTTCAATGTGACATACTTCCCTCTGGATAGCTCATGAATTAAACCTTAGACTCCCATGTGGAATTTCAATGTGACATACTTCCCTCTGGATAGCTGATAAATGAATCCTTAAACTCCCATGTGGAATTTCAATGTGACATACTTCCCTCTGTATGGTTGATGAATTAAACCTAAAACTCCCATGTGGAATTTCAATGTGACATACTTCCCTTTGGATGGTTGATGAATTAAACCTTAGACTCTCATGTCGAATTTCAATGTAACATACTTTCCTCTGGATGGCCAATGAATTAAACCTTAGACTCTTATGTGGAATTTCAAGGTGACATACTTCCCTCTGGACAGCTGATGAATTAAACCTAAAACTCCCATGTGGAATTTCAATGTGACATACTCCCCTCTGGATGGTTGATGAATTAAACCTTAGACTCCCATGCGGAATTTCAATGTGACATACTTTCCTCTGGATGGCCGATGAATTAAACCTTAGACTCCAATGTGGAATTTCAATGTGACATACTTTCCTCTGGATAGCTGATGAATTAAACCTTAAACTCCCTTGTGGAATTTCAATGTGACATACTTCCCTCTGGACAGCTGATGAATTAAACCTAAAACTCCAATGTGGAATTTCAATGTCACATACTTCCCTCTGGATGGCTGATGAATTAAACCTTAGACTCTCATGTGGAATTTCAATGTGACATACTTCCTTCTGGATGGCTGATGAATTAAACCTTAGACTCTCATGTGGAATTTCAATGTGACATACTTCCTTCTGGATGGCTGATGAATTAATTCTTAGACTCTCATGTGGAATTTCAATGTGACATACTTTCCTCTGGATAGCTGATGAATTAAACCTTAGACTCACATGTGGAATTTCAATGTGACATACTTTCCTCTGGATGGCTGATGAACTACACCTTAGACTCTCATGTGGAATTTCAACCTCTGGATGGCTGATGAATTAAACCTTGGACTCCAATGTGGAATTTCAATGTGACATACTTTCCTCTGGATAGCCGATGAATTAAACATTAGATTCCCATGTCGAATTTCAATGTGACATACTTCCATCTGGATAGCTAATGAATTAAACCTTAAACTCCCATGTGGAATTTCAATGTGACATACATCCCTCTGGATAGCCGATGAATTAAACCTTAAACTCCCATATGGAATTTCAATGTGACAAACTTCCCTCTGCACAGCTGATGAATTAAACCTAAAACTCCCATGTGGAATTTCAATGTGACATACTTCCCTCTGGATGGCTGATGAATTAAACCTTAGACTCTAATGTGAAATTTCAATGTGACATACTTTCCTCTGGATGGCTGATGAATTAAACCTTAGACTCTCATGTGGAATTTCAATGTGACATACTTTCCTCTGGATGGCTGATGAATAAAACCTTAGACTCTCATGTGGAATTTCAATGTGACATACTTTCCTCTGGATGGCCGATGAATTAAACCTTAGACTCTCATGTGGAATTTCAATGTGACATACTTCCCTCTGAACAGCTGATGAATTAAACCTAAAACTCCAATGTGGAATTTCAATGTGACATACTTCACTCTAGATGGCTGATGAATTAAACCTTAGACTCTCATGTGAAATTTCAATGTGACATACTTTCCTCTGGATGGCCGATGAATTAAACCTTAGACTCTCATGTGGAATTTCAATATGACATACTTTCCTCTGGATGGCTGATGAATTAAACCTTAGACTCTCATGTGGAATTTCAATGTGACATACCTTCCTCTGGATGGCTGATGAATTAAACCTTAGACTCTCATGTGGAATTTCAAAATGACATACCTTCCTCTGGATGGCTGATTAACTAAACCTTATACTCCAATGTGGAATTTCAATGTGACATACTTCCCTCTGGATGGCTGATGAATTAAACCATAGACTCTCATGTGGAATTTCAATGTGACATACTTTCCTCTGGATGGCCGATTAACTAAACCTTAGACTCCAATGTGGAATTTCAATGTGACATACTTCCCTCTGGATGGCTGATGAATTAAACCTTAGACTCACATGTGGAAATTCAATGTGACATACTTTTCTCTGGATGGCCGATTAACTAAACCTTAGAATCCAATGTGGAATTTCAATGTGACATACTTCCCTCTGGATAGCCGATGAATTAAACCTTAGACTCCCATGTGGAATTTCAATGTGACATACTTCCCTCTGGATAGCTGATGAATTAAGCCTTAGACCCCCATGTGGAATTTCAATGTGACATACTTCCCTCTCGATAGCTGATGAATTAAACCTTAGACTCTCATGTGGAATTTCAATGTGACATACTTTCTTCAGGATGGCCGATTAAATAAACCTTAGATTCCAATGTGGAATTTCAATGTGACATACTTCCCTCTGGATAGCCGATGAATTAAACCTTAGACTCCCATGTGGAATTTCAATGTGACATACTTCCCTCTGGATAGCTGATGAATTAAACCTTAGACTCCCATGTGGAATTTCAATGTGACATACTTCCCTCTGGATAGCTGATGAATATAACCTTAAACTCCCATGTGGAATTTCAATGTGACATACTTCCCTCTGGATGGTTGATGAATTAAACCTAAAACTCCCATGTGGAATTTGAATGTGACATACTTCCCTCTGGATGGTTGATGAATTAAACCTTAGACTCTCATGTCGAATTTCAATGTAACATACTTTCCTCTGGATGGTCAATGAATTAAACCTTAGACTCCCATGTGGAATTTCAAGGTGACATACTTCCCTCTGGACAGCTGATGAATTAAACCTAAAACTCCCATCAATGCGACATACTTCCCTCTGGATGGCTGATGAATTGAACCTTAGACTCTCATGTGGAATTTAAATGTGACATACTTTCCTCTGGATGGCCGATGAATTAAACCTTAGACTCCCATGTGGAATTTCAATGTGACATACTTTCCTCTGGATAGCTGATGAATTAAACCTTAAACTCCCTTGTGGAATTTCAATGTGACATACTTCCCTCTGGACAGCTGATGAATTAAACCTAAAACTCCCATGTGGAATTTCAATGTCACATACTTCCCTCTGGATGGCTGATGAATTAAACCTTAGACTCTCATGTGGAATTTCAATGTAACATACTTCCTTCTGGATGGCTGATGAATTAAACCTTAGACTCTCATGTGGAATTTCAATGTGACATACTTTCCTCTGGATGGCTGATGAATTAAACCTTAGACTCTGATGTGGAATTTCAATGTGACATACTTCCCTCTGGATGGCGGATGAATTAAACCTTAGACTCTCATGTGGAATTTCAATGTGACATACTTTCCTCTGGATGGCTGATGAATTAAACCTTAGACTCTCTTGTGGAATTTCAATGTGACATACTTTGCTCTGGATGGCCGATTAACTAAACCTTAGATTCCAATGTGGAATTTCAATTTGACATACTTCCCTCTGGATAGCCGATGAATTAAACCTAGACTCCCATGTGGAATTTCAATGTGACATACTTCCCTCTGGATAGCTGATGGATTAAACCTTAGACTCCCATGTGGAATTTCAATGTGACATACTTTTCTCTGGATAGCTGATGAATCAAACCTTAGACTCCCATGTGGAATTTCAATGTGACATACTTTCCTCTGGATGGCCGATTCATTAAACCTTAGACTCCAATGTGGAATTTCAATGTGACATACTTTCCTCTTGTTGGCCGATAAATTAAACCTTAGACTCCAATGTGGAATTTCAATGTGACATACTTCCCTCTGGATAGCTGATGAATTAAACCTTAGACTCCCATGTGGAATTTCAATGTGACATACTTCCCTCTGGATAGCTGATGAATTAAACTTTAAACTCCCATGTGGAATTTCAGTGTGACATACTTCCCTCTGGATAGCTGATGAATTAATCCTTAAACTCCCATGTGGAATTTCAATGTGACATACTTCCCTCTGGATGGTTGATGAATTGAACCTGAAACTCCCATGTGAATTTCAATGTAACATACTTCCCTCTGGATGGCTGATGAATTAAACCTTAGACTCTCATGTGGAATTTCAACCTTTGGATGGCTGATGAATTAAACCTTAGACTCTCATGTCGAATTTCAATGTGACATACTCCCCTCTGGATGGCTGATGAATTAAACCTTAAACTCCCTTGTGGAATTTCAATGTGACATACTTCCCTCTGGATGGCGGATGAATTAAACCTTAAACTCCCTTGTGGAATTTCAATGTGACATACTTCCCTCTGGACAGCTGATGAATTAAACCTAAAACTCCCATGTGGAATTTCAATGTCACATACTTCCCTCTGGATGGCGGATGAATTAAACCTTAGACTCTCATCTGGAATTTTGAATGTGACATACTTCCCTCTGGATGGCCGATGAATTAAGCCTTAGACTCTCATGTGGAATTTCAATGTGACATACTTTCCTCTGGATAGCTGATGAATTAAACCTTAAACTCCCTTGTGGAATTTAAATGTGACATACTTCCCTCTGGACAGCTGATGAATTAAACCTAAAACTCCCATGTGGAATTTCAATGTCACATACTTCCCTCTGGATGGCGGATGAATTAAACCTTAGACTCTCATGTCGAATTTCAATGTGACATACTTCCCTCTGGATGGCGGATGAATTAAACCTTAGACTCTCATGTGGAATTTCAATGTGACATACTTTCCTCTGGATGGCTGATGAATTAAACCTTAGACTCTCTTGTGGAATTTCAATGTGACATACTTGCCTCTGGATAGCCGATGAACTAAACCTTAGACTCCAATGTGGAATTTCAATGTGACATACTTCCCTCTGGATAGCCGATGAATTAAACCTAGACTCCCATGTGGAATTTCAATGTGACATACTTCCCTCTGGATAGCTGATGAATTAAACCTTAGACTCCCATGTGGAATTTCAATGTGACATACTTCCCTCTGGATAGCTGATGAATTAAACCTTAGACTCCCATGTGGAATTTCAATGTGACATACTTTCCTCTAGATGGCCGATTAATTAACCCTTTGACTCCAATGTGGAATTTCAATGTGACATACTTTCCTCTGGATGGCCGATAAATTAAACCTTAGACTCCAATGTGGAATTTCAATGTGACATACTTCCCTCTGGATAGCTGATGAATTAAACCTTAGACTCCCATGTGGAATTTCAATGTGACATACTTCCCTCTGGATAGCTGATGAATTAAACCTTAGACTCCCATGTGGAATTTCAATGTGACATACTTCCCTCTGGATAGCTGATGAATTAAACCTTAAACTCCCATGTGGAATTTCAGTGTGACATACTTCCCTCTGGATAGCTGATGAATTAAACCTTAAACTCCCATGTGGAATTTCAATGTGACATACTTCCCTCTGGATGGTTGATAAATTAAACCTAAAACTCCCATGTGGAATTTCAATCTGACATACTTCCCTCTGGATGGCTGATGAATTAAACCTTAGACTCTCATGTGGAATTTCAACCTTTGGATGGCTGATGAATTAAACCTTAGACTCTCATGTCGAATTTCAATGTGACATACTTTCCTCCGGATGGCCGATGAATTAAACCTTAGACTCTCATGTGGAATTTCAATGTGACATACTTTCCTCTGGATGGCTGATGAATTAAACCTTAAACTCCCATGTGGAATTTCAATGTGACATACTTTCCTCTGGATGGCTGATGAATTAAACCTTAGACTCTCATGTGGAATTTCAATGTGACATACTTCCCTGTGGATAGCTGATGAATTAAACCTTAATCTCCCATGTGGAATTTCAATGTGACATACTTCCCTGTGGATAGCTGATGAATTAAACCTTAGACTCCCATGTGGAATTTCAATGTGACATTTTTCCCTCTGGATGGCCGATTAATTAAACCTTAGATTCCAATGTGGAATTTCAATGTGACATACTTTCCTCTGGATAGCCGATGAATTAAACCTTAGACTCCTATGCGGAATTTCAATGTGACATACTTCCCTCTGGATAGCTCATGAATTAAACCTTAGACTCCCATGTGGAATTTCAATGTGACATACTTCCCTCTGGATAGCTGATAAATGAATCCTTAAACTCCCATGTGGAATTTCAATGTGACATACTTCCCTCTGTATGGTTGATGAATTAAACCTAAAACTCCCATGTGGAATTTCAATGTGACATACTTCCCTTTGGATGGTTGATGAATTAAACCTTAGACTCTCATGTCGAATTTCAATGTAACATACTTTCCTCTGGATGGCCAATGAATTAAACCTTAGACTCTTATGTGGAATTTCAAGGTGACATACTTCCCTCTGGACAGCTGATGAATTAAACCTAAAACTCCCATGTGGAATTTCAATGTGACATACTCCCCTCTGGATGGTTGATGAATTAAACCTTAGACTCCCATGCGGAATTTCAATGTGACATACTTTCCTCTGGATGGCCGATGAATTAAACCTTAGACTCCAATGTGGAATTTCAATGTGACATACTTTCCTCTGGATAGCTGATGAATTAAACCTTAAACTCCCTTGTGGAATTTCAATGTGACATACTTCCCTCTGGACAGCTGATGAATTAAACCTAAAACTCCAATGTGGAATTTCAATGTCACATACTTCCCTCTGGATGGCTGATGAATTAAACCTTAGACTCTCATGTGGAATTTCAATGTGACATACTTCCTTCTGGATGGCTGATGAATTAAACCTTAGACTCTCATGTGGAATTTCAATGTGACATACTTCCTTCTGGATGGCTGATGAATTAATTCTTAGACTCTCATGTGGAATTTCAATGTGACATACTTTCCTCTGGATAGCTGATGAATTAAACCTTAGACTCACATGTGGAATTTCAATGTGACATACTTTCCTCTGGATGGCTGATGAACTACACCTTAGACTCTCATGTGGAATTTCAACCTCTGGATGGCTGATGAATTAAACCTTGGACTCCAATGTGGAATTTCAATGTGACATACTTTCCTCTGGATAGCCGATGAATTAAACATTAGATTCCCATGTCGAATTTCAATGTGACATACTTCCATCTGGATAGCTAATGAATTAAACCTTAAACTCCCATGTGGAATTTCAATGTGACATACATCCCTCTGGATAGCCGATGAATTAAACCTTAAACTCCCATATGGAATTTCAATGTGACAAACTTCCCTCTGCACAGCTGATGAATTAAACCTAAAACTCCCATGTGGAATTTCAATGTGACATACTTCCCTCTGGATGGCTGATGAATTAAACCTTAGACTCTAATGTGAAATTTCAATGTGACATACTTTCCTCTGGATGGCTGATGAATTAAACCTTAGACTCTCATGTGGAATTTCAATGTGACATACTTTCCTCTGGATGGCTGATGAATAAAACCTTAGACTCTCATGTGGAATTTCAATGTGACATACTTTCCTCTGGATGGCCGATGAATTAAACCTTAGACTCTCATGTGAAATTTCAATGTGACATACTTTCCTCTGGATGGCTGATCAATTAAACCTTAGACTCCAATGTGGAATTTCAATGTGACATACTTTCCTCTGGATGGCTGATGAATTAAACCTTAGACTCTCATGTGGAATTTCAATGTGACCTACTTTCCTCTGGATGGCTGATGAATTAAACCTTAGACAATCATGTCGAATTTCAATGTGACATACTTCCCTCTGGATGGCTGATGAATTAAACCTTAGACTCTCATGTGGAATTTCAATGTGACATACTTTCCCCTGGATGGCCGATTAACTAAACCTTAGACTCCAATGTGGAATTTCAATGTGACATACTTCCCTCTGGATAGCTCATGAATTAAACCTTAGACTCCCATGTGGAATTTCAATGTGACACACTTCCCTCTGTATAGCTGATGAATGAAACCTTAAACTCCCATGTGGAATTTCAATGTGACATACTTCCCTCTGGATGGTTGATGAATTAAACCTAAAACTCCCATGTGGAATTTCAATGTGACATACTTCCCTCTGGATGGTTGATGAATTAAACATTTGACTCTCATGTCGAATTTCAATGTAACATACTTTCCTCTGGATGGCCAATGAATTAAACCTTAGACTCTTATGTGGAATTTCAAGGTGACATACTTCCCTCTGCACAGCTGATGAATTAAACCTAAAACTCCCATGTGGAATTTCAATGTGATATACCCCTATCTGGATGGCTGATCAATTAAACCTTAGACTCTCATGTCGAATTTAAATGTGACACACTTTCCTATGCATGGCCGATGAATTAAACCTTAGACTCCTATGTGGAATTTCAATGTGACATACTTTCCTCTGGATAGCTGATGAATTAAACCTTAAACTCCCTTGTGGAATTTCAATGTGACATACTTCCCTCTGGACAGCTGATGAATTAAACCTAAAACTCCAATGTGGAATTTCAATGTCACATACTTCCCTCTGGATGGCTGATGAATTAAACCTTACACTCTCATGTGGAATTTCAATGTGACATACTTCCTTCTGGATGGCTGATGAATTAAACCTTAGACTCTCAAGTGGAATTTCAATGTGACATACTTCCTTCTGGATGGCTGATGAATTAAACCTTAGACTCTCATGTGGAATTTCAATGTGACATACTTTCCTCTGGATGGCTGATGAATTAAACCTTAGACTCTCATGTGGAATTTCAATGTGACATACTTTCCTCTGGATGGCTGATGAATTAAACTTTAGACTCTCATGTGGAATTTCAACCACTGGATGGCTGATGAATTAAACCTTGGACTCCAATGTGGAATTTCAATGTGACATACTTTCCTCTGGATAGCTGATAAATTAAACCTTAGACTCCCATGTCGAAATTCAATGTGACATACTTCCAACTGGATAGCTAATGAATTAAACCTTAAACTCCCATGTGGAATTTCAATGTGACATACATCCCTCTGGATAGCCGATGAATTAAACCTTAAGCTCCCATATGGAATTTCAATGTGACATACTTCCCTCTGAACAGCTGATGAATTAAACCTAAAACTCCCATGTGGAATTTCAATGTGACATACTTCACTCTGGATGGCTGATGAATTAAACCTTAGACTCTCATGTGAAATTTCAATGTGACATACTTTCCTCTGGATGGCTGATGAATTAAACATTAGACTCTCATGTGAAATTTCAATGTGACATACTTTCCTCTGGATGGCCGATGAATTAAACCTTAGACTCTCATGTGGAATTTCAATGTGACATACTTTCCTCTGGATGGCTGATGAATTAAACCTTAGACTCTCATGTGGAATTTCAATGTGACATACCTTCCTCTGGATGGCTGATGAATTAAACCTTAGACTCTCATGTGGAATTTCAAAATGACATACCTTCCTCTGGATGGCTGATTAACTAAACCTTATACTCCAATGTGGAATTTCAATGTGACATACTTCCCTCTGGATGGCTGATGAATTAAACCATAGACTCTCATGTGGAATTTCAATGTGACATACTTTCCTCTGGATGGCCGATTAACTAAACCTTAGACTCTCATGTGGAATTTCAATGTGACATACTTCCCTCTGGATGGCTGATGAATTAAACCTTAGACTCACATGTGGAAATTCAATGTGACATACTTTCCTCTGGATGGCCGATTAACTAAACCTTAGAATCCAATGTGGAATTTCAATGTGACATACTTCCCTCTGGATAGCCGATGAATTAAACCTTAGACTCCCATGTGGAATTTCAATGTGACATACTTCCCTCTGGATAGCTGATGAATTAAGCCTTAGACCCCCATGTGGAATTTCAATGTGACATACTTCCCTCTCGATAGCTGATGAATTAAACCTTAGACTCTCATGTGGAATTTCAATGTGACATACTTTCTTCAGGATGGCCGATTAAATAAACCTTAGATTCCAATGTGGAATTTCAATGTGACATACTTCCCTCTGGATAGCCGATGAATTAAACCTTAGACTCCCATGTGGAATTTCAATGTGACATACTTCCCTCTGGATAGCTGATGAATTAAACCTTAGACTCCCATGTGGGATTTCAATGTGACATACTTCCCTCTGGATAGCTGATGAATATAACCTTAAACTCCCATGTGGAATTTCAATGTGACATACTTCCCTCTGGATGGTTGATGAATTAAACCTAAAACTCCCATGTGGAATTTGAATGTGACATACTTCCCTCTGGATGGTTGATGAATTAAACCTTAGACTCTCATGTCGAATTTCAATGTAAAATACTTTCCTCTGGATGGTCAATGAATTAAACCTTAGACTCTCATGTCGAATTTCAATGTGACATACTCCCCTCTGGATGGCTGATGAATTAAACCTTAAACTCCCTTGTGGAATTTCAATGTGACATACTTCCCTCTGGATGGCGGATGAATTAAACCTTAAACTCCCTTGTGGAATTTCAATGTGACATACTTCCCTCTGGACAGCTGATGAATTAAACCTAAAACTCCCATGTGGAATTTCAATGTCACATACTTCCCTCTGGATGGCGGATGAATTAAACCTTAGACTCTCATGTGGAATTTTGAATGTGACATACTTCCCTCTGGATGGCCGATGAATTAAGCCTTAGACTCTCATGTGGAATTTCAATGTGACATACTTTCCTCTGGATAGCTGATGAATTAAACCTTAAACTCCCTTGTGGAATTTAAATGTGACATACTTCCCTCTGGACAGCTGATGAATTAAACCTAAAACTCCCATGTGGAATTTCAATGTCACATACTTCCCTCTGGATGGCGGATGAATTAAACCTTAGACTCTCATGTCGAATTTCAATGTGACATACTTCCCTCTGGATGGCGGATGAATTAAACCTTAGACTCTCATGTGGAATTTCAATGTGACATACTTTCCTCTGGATGGCTGATGAATTAAACCTTAGACTCTCTTGTGGAATTTCAATGTGACATACTTGCCTCTGGATAGCCGATGAACTAAACCTTAGACTCCAATGTGGAATTTCAATGTGACATACTTCCCTCTGGATAGCCGATGAATTAAACCTAGACTCCCATGTGGAATTTCAATGTGACATACTTCCCTCTGGATAGCTGATGAATTAAACCTTAGACTCCCATGTGGAATTTCAATGTGACATACTTCCCTCTGGATAGCTGATGAATTAAACCTTAGACTCCCATGTGGAATTTCAATGTGACATACTTTCCTCTAGATGGCCGATTAATTAACCCTTTGACTCCAATGTGGAATTTCAATGTGACATACTTTCCTCTGGATGGCCGATAAATTAAACCTTAGACTCCAATGTGGAATTTCAATGTGACATACTTCCCTCTGGATAGCTGATGAATTAAACCTTAGACTCCCATGTGGAATTTCAATGTGACATACTTCCCTCTGGATAGCTGATGAATTAAACCTTAGACTCCCATGTGGAATTTCAATGTGACATACTTCCCTCTGGATAGCTGATGAATTAAACCTTAAACTCCCATGTGGAATTTCAGTGTGACATACTTCCCTCTGGATAGCTGATGAATTAAACCTTAAACTCCCATGTGGAATTTCAATGTGACATACTTCCCTCTGGATGGTTGATAAATTAAACCTAAAACTCCCATGTGGAATTTCAATCTGACATACTTCCCTCTGGATGGCTGATGAATTAAACCTTAGACTCTCATGTGGAATTTCAACCTTTGGATGGCTGATGAATTAAACCTTAGACTCTCATGTCGAATTTCAATTTGACATACTTTCCTCCGGATGGCCGATGAATTAAACCTTAGACTCTCATGTGGAATTTCAATGTGACATACTTTCCTCTGGATGGCTGATGAATTAAACCTAAAACTCCCATGTGGAATTTCAATGTGACATACTTTCCTCTGGATGGCTGATGAATTAAACCTTAGACTCTCATGTGGAATTTCAATGTGACATACTTCCCTGTGGATAGCTGATGAATTAAACCTTAATCTCCCATGTGGAATTTCAATGTGACATACTTCCCTGTGGATAGCTGATGAATTAAACCTTAGACTCCCATGTGGAATTTCAATGTGACATTTTTCCCTCTGGATGGCCGATTAATTAAACCTTAGATTCCAATGTGGAATTTCAATGTGACATACTTTCCTCTGGATAGCCGATGAATTAAACCTTAGACTCCTATGCGGAATTTCAATGTGACATACTTCCCTCTGGATAGCTCATGAATTAAACCTTAGACTCCCATGTGGAATTTCAATGTGACATACTTCCCTCTGGATAGCTGATAAATGAATCCTTAAACTCCCATGTGGAATTTCAATGTGACATACTTCCCTCTGGATGGTTGATGAATTAAACCTAAAACTCCCATGTGGAATTTCAATGTGACATACTTCCCTTTGGATGGTTGATGAATTAAACCTTAGACTCTCATGTCGAATTTCAATGTAACATACTTTCCTCTGGATGGCCAATGAATTAAACCTTAGACTCTTATGTGGAATTTCAAGGTGACATACTTCCCTCTGGACAGCTGATGAATTAAACCTAAAACTCCCATGTGGAATTTCAATGTGACATACTCTCCTCTGGATAGCTGATGAATTAAACCTTAAACTCCCTTGTGGAATTTCAATGTGACATACTTCCCTCTGGACAGCTGATGAATTAAACCTAAAACTCCAATGTGGAATTTCAATGTCACATACTTCCCTCTGGATGGCTGATGAATTAAACCTTAGACTCTCATGTGGAATTTCAATGTGACATACTTCCTTCTGGATGGCTGATGAATTAAACCTTAGACTCTCATGTGGAATTTCAATGTGACATACTTCCTTCTGGATGGCTGATGAATTAATTCTTAGACTCTCATGTGGAATTTCAATGTGACATACTTTCCTCTGGATAGCTGATGAATTAAACCTTAGACTCACATGTGGAATTTCAATGTGACATACTTTCCTCTGGATGGCTGATGAACTACACCTTAGACTCTCATGTGGAATTTCAACCTCTGGATGGCTGATGAATTAAACCTTGGACTCCAATGTGGAATTTCAATGTGACATACTTTCCTCTGGATAGCCGATGAATTAAACATTAGATTCCCATGTGGAATTTCAATGTGACATACATCCCTCTGGATAGCCGATGAATTAAACCTTAAACTCCCATATGGAATTTCAATGTGACAAACTTCCCTCTGCACAGCTGATGAATTAAACCTAAAACTCCCATGTGGAATTTCAATGTGACATACTTCCCTCTGGATGGCTGATGAATTAAACCTTAGACTCTAATGTGAAATTTCAATGTGACATACTTTCCTCTGGATGGCTGATGAATTAAACCTTAGACTCTCATGTGGAATTTCAATGTGACATACTTTCCTCTGGATGGCTGATGAATAAAACCTTAGACTCTCATGTGGAATTTCAATGTGACATACTTTCCTCTGGATGGCCGATGAATTAAACCTTAGACTCTCATGTGAAATTTCAATGTGACATACTTTCCTCTGGATGGCTGATCAATTAAACCTTAGACTCCAATGTGGAATTTCAATGTGACATACTTTCCTCTGGATGGCTGATGAATTAAACCTTAGACTCTCATGTGGAATTTCAATGTGACCTACTTTCCTCTGGATGGCTGATGAATTAAACCTTAGACAATCATGTCGAATTTCAATGTGACATACTTCCCTCTGGATGGCTGATGAATTAAACCTTAGACTCTCATGTGGAATTTCAATGTGACATACTTTCCCCTGGATGGCCGATTAACTAAACCTTAGACTCCAATGTGGAATTTCAATGTGACATACTTCCCTCTGGATAGCTCATGAATTAAACCTTAGACTCCCATGTGGAATTTCAATGTGACACACTTCCCTCTGTATAGCTGATGAATGAAACCTTAAACTCCCATGTGGAATTTCAATGTGACATACTTCCCTCTGGATGGTTGATGAATTAAACCTAAAACTCCCATGTGGAATTTCAATGTGACATACTTCCCTCTGGATGGTTGATGAATTAAACATTTGACTCTTATGTCGAATTTCAATGTAACATACTTTCCTCTGGATGGCCAATGAATTAAACCTTAGACTCTTATGTGGAATTTCAAGGTGACATACTTCCCTCTGGACAGCTGATGAATTAAACCTAAAACTCCCATGTGGAATTTCAATGTGATATACCCCTATCTGGATGGCTGATCAATTAAACCTTAGACTCTCATGTCGAATTTAAATGTGACATACTTTCCTCTGGATGGCCGATGAATTAAACCTTAGACTCCTATGTGGAATTTCAATGTGACATACTTTCCTCTGGATAGCTGATGAATTAAACCTTAAACTCCCTTGTGGAATTTCAATGTGACATACTTCCCTCTGGACAGCTGATGAATTAAACCTAAAACTCCAATGTGGAATTTCAATGTCACATACTTCCCTCTGGATGGCTGATGAATTAAACCTTACACTCTCATGTGGAATTTCAATGTGACATACTTCCTTCTGGATGGCTGATGAATTAAACCTTAGACTCTCAAGTGGAATTTCAATGTGACATACTTCCTTCTGGATGGCTGATGAATTAAACCTTAGACTCTCATGTGGAATTTCAATGTGACATACTTTCCTCTGGATGGCTGATGAATTAAACCTTAGACTCTCATGTGGAATTTCAATGTGACATACTTTCCTCTGGATGGCTGATGAATTAAACTTTAGACTCTCATGTGGAATTTCAACCACTGGATGGCTGATGAATTAAACCTTGGACTCCAATGTGGAATTTCAATGTGACATACTTTCCTCTGGATAGCTGATAAATTAAACCTTAGACTCCCATGTCGAAATTCAATGTGACATACTTCCAACTGGATAGCTAATGAATTAAACCTTAAACTCCCATGTGGAATTTCAATGTGACATACATCCCTCTGGATAGCCGATGAATTAAACCTTAAGCTCCCATATGGAATTTCAATGTGACATACTTCCCTCTGAACAGCTGATGAATTAAACCTAAAACTCCCATGTGGAATTTCAATGTGACATACTTCACTCTGGATGGCTGATGAATTAAACCTTAGACTCTCATGTGAAATTTCAATGTGACATACTTTCCTCTGGATGGCTGATGAATTAAACCTTAGACTCTCATGTGAAATTTCAATGTGACATACTTTCCTCTGGATGGCCGATGAATTAAACCTTAGACTCTCATGTGGAATTTCAATGTGACATACTTTCCTCTGGATGGCTGATGAATTAAACCTTAGACTCTCATGTGGAATTTCAATGTGACATACCTTCCTCTGGATGGCTGATGAATTAAACCTTAGACTCTCATGTGGAATTTCAAAATGACATACCTTCCTCTGGATGGCTGATTAACTAAACCTTATACTCCAATGTGGAATTTCAATGTGACATACTTCCCTCTGGATGGCTGATGAATTAAACCATAGACTCTCATGTGGAATTTCAATGTGACATACTTTCCTCTGGATGGCCGATTAACTAAACCTTAGACTCTCATGTGGAATTTCAATGTGACATACTTCCCTCTGGATGGCTGATGAATTAAACCTTAGACTCACATGTGGAAATTCAATGTGACATACTTTCCTCTGGATGGCCGATTAACTAAACCTTAGAATCCAATGTGGAATTTCAATGTGACATACTTCCCTCTGGATAGCCGATGAATTAAACCTTAGACTCCCATGTGGAATTTCAATGTGACATACTTCCCTCTGGATAGCTGATGAATTAAGCCTTAGACCCCCATGTGGAATTTCAATGTGACATACTTCCCTCTCGATAGCTGATGAATTAAACCTTAGACTCTCATGTGGAATTTCAATGTGACATACTTTCTTCAGGATGGCCGATTAAATAAACCTTAGATTCCAATGTGGAATTTCAATGTGACATACTTCCCTCTGGATAGCCGATGAATTAAACCTTAGACTCCCATGTGGAATTTCAATGTGACATACTTCCCTCTGGATAGCTGATGAATTAAACCTTAGACTCCCATGTGGGATTTCAATGTGACATACTTCCCTCTGGATAGCTGATGAATATAACCTTAAACTCCCATGTGGAATTTCAATGTGACATACTTCCCTCTGGATGGTTGATGAATTAAACCTAAAACTCCCATGTGGAATTTGAATGTGACATACTTCCCTCTGGATGGTTGATGAATTAAACCTTAGACTCTCATGTCGAATTTCAATGTAACATACTTTCCTCTGGATGGTCAATGAATTAAACCTTAGACTCTCATGTCGAATTTCAATGTGACATACTCCCCTCTGGATGGCTGATGAATTAAACCTTAAACTCCCTTGTGGAATTTCAATGTGACATACTTCCCTCTGGATGGCGGATGAATTAAACCTTAAACTCCCTTGTGGAATTTCAATGTGACATACTTCCCTCTGGACAGCTGATGAATTAAACCTAAAACTCCCATGTGGAATTTCAATGTCACATACTTCCCTCTGGATGGCGGATGAATTAAGCCTTAGACTCTCATGTGGAATTTTGAATGTGACATACTTCCCTCTGGATGGCCGATGAATTAAGCCTTAGACTCTCATGTGGAATTTCAATGTGACATACTTTCCTCTGGATAGCTGATGAATTAAACCTTAAACTCCCTTGTGGAATTTAAATGTGACATACTTCCCTCTGGACAGCTGATGAATTAAACCTAAAACTCCCATGTGGAATTTCAATGTCACATACTTCCCTCTGGATGGCGGATGAATTAAACCTTAGACTCTCATGTCGAATTTCAATGTGACATACTTCCCTCTGGATGGCGGATGAATTAAACCTTAGACTCTCATGTGGAATTTCAATGTGACATACTTTCCTCTGGATGGCTGATGAATTAAACCTTAGACTCTCTTGTGGAATTTCAATGTGACATACTTGCCTCTGGATAGCCGATGAACTAAACCTTAGACTCCAATGTGGAATTTCAATGTGACATACTTCCCTCTGGATAGCCGATGAATTAAACCTAGACTCCCATGTGGAATTTCAATGTGACATACTTCCCTCTGGATAGCTGATGAATTAAACCTTAGACTCCCATGTGGAATTTCAATGTGACATACTTCCCTCTGGATAGCTGATGAATTAAACCTTAGACTCCCATGTGGAATTTCAATGTGACATACTTTCCTCTAGATGGCCGATTAATTAACCCTTTGACTCCAATGTGGAATTTCAATGTGACATACTTTCCTCTGGATGGCCGATAAATTAAACCTTAGACTCCAATGTGGAATTTCAATGTGACATACTTCCCTCTGGATAGCTGATGAATTAAACCTTAGACTCCCATGTGGAATTTCAATGTGACATACTTCCCTCTGGATAGCTGATGAATTAAACCTTAGACTCCCATGTGGAATTTCAATGTGACATACTTCCCTCTGGATAGCTGATGAATATAACCTTAAACTCCCATGTGGAATTTCAGTGTGACATACTTCCCTCTGGATAGCTGATGAATTAAACCTTAAACTCCCATGTGGAATTTCAATGTGACATACTTCCCTCTGGATGGTTGATAAATTAAACCTAAAACTCCCATGTGGAATTTCAATCTGACATACTTCCCTCTGGATGGCTGATGAATTAAACCTTAGACTCTCATGTGGAATTTCAACCTTTGGATGGCTGATGAATTAAACCTTAGACTCTCATGTCGAATTTCAATGTGACATACTTTCCTCCGGATGGCCGATGAATTAAACCTTAGACTCTCATGTGGAATTTCAATGTGACATACTTTCCTCTGGATGGCTGATGAATTAAACCTAAAACTCCCATGTGGAATTTCAATGTGACATACTTTCCTCTGGATGGCTGATGAATTAAACCTTAGACTCTCATGTGGAATTTCAATGTGACATACTTCCCTGTGGATAGCTGATGAATTAAACCTTAATCTCCCATGTGGAATTTCAATGTGACATACTTCCCTGTGGATAGCTGATGAATTAAACCTTAGACTCCCATGTGGAATTTCAATGTGACATTTTTCCCTCTGGATGGCCGATTAATTAAACCTTAGATTCCAATGTGGAATTTCAATGTGACATACTTTCCTCTGGATAGCCGATGATTTAAACCTTAGACTCCTATGCGGAATTTCAATGTGACATACTTCCCTCTGGATAGCTCATGAATTAAACCTTAGACTCCCATGTGGAATTTCAATGTGACATACTTCCCTCTGGATAGCTGATAAATGAATCCTTAAACTCCCATGTGGAATTTCAATGTGACATACTTCCCTCTGGATGGTTGATGAATTAAACCGAAAACTCCCATGTGGAATTTCAATGTGACATACTTCCCTTTGGATGGTTGATGAATTAAACCTTAGACTCTCATGTCGAATTTCAATGTAACATACTTTCCTCTGGATGGCCAATGAATTAAACCTTAGACTCTTATGTGGAATTTCAAGGTGACATACTTCCCTCTGGACAGCTGATGAATTAAACCTAAAACTCCCATGTGGAATTTCAATGTGACATACTTCCCTCTGGATGGTTGATGAATTAAACCTTAGACTCCCATGCGGAATTTCAATGTGACATACTTTCCTCTGGATGGCCGATGAATTAAACCTTAGACTCCAATGTGGAATTTCAATGTGACATACTTTCCTCTGGATAGCTGATGAATTAAACCTTAAACTCCCTTGTGGAATTTCAATGTGACATACTTCCCTCTGGACAGCTGATGAATTAAACCTAAAACTCCAATGTGGAATTTCAATGTCACATACTTCCCTCTGGATGGCTGATGAATTAAACCTTAGACTCTCATGTGGAATTTCAATGTGACATACTTCCTTCTGGATGGCTGATGAATTAAACCTTAGACTCTCATGTGGAATTTCAATGTGACATACTTCCTTCTGGATGGCTGATGAATTAATTCTTAGACTCTCATGTGGAATTTCAATGTGACATACTTTCCTCTGGATAGCTGATGAATTAAACCTTAGACTCACATGTGGAATTTCAATGTGACATACTTTCCTCTGGATGGCTGATGAACTACACCTTAGACTCTCATGTGGAATTTCAACCTCTGGATGGCTGATGAATTAAACCTTGGACTCCAATGTGGAATTTCAATGTGACATACTTTCCTCTGGATAGCCGATGAATTAAACATTAGATTCCCATGTCGAATTTCAATGTGACATACTTCCATCTGGATAGCTAATGAATTAAACCTTAAACTCCCATGTGGAATTTCAATGTGACATACATCCCTCTGGATAGCCGATGAATTAAACCTTAAACTCCCATATGGAATTTCAATGTGACAAACTTCCCTCTGCACAGCTGATGAATTAAACCTAAAACTCCCATGTGGAATTTCAATGTGACATACTTCCCTCTGGATGGCTGATGAATTAAACCTTAGACTCTAATGTGAAATTTCAATGTGACATACTTTCCTCTGGATGGCTGATGAATTAAACCTTAGACTCTCATGTGGAATTTCAATGTGACATACTTTCCTCTGGATGGCTGATGAATAAAACCTTAGACTCTCATGTGGAATTTCAATGTGACATACTTTCCTCTGGATGGCCGATGAATTAAACCTTAGACTCTCATGTGAAATTTCAATGTGACATACTTTCCTCTGGATGGCTGATCAATTAAACCTTAGACTCCAATGTGGAATTTCAATGTGACATACTTTCCTCTGGATGGCTGATGAATTAAACCTTAGACTCTCATGTGGAATTTCAATGTGACCTACTTTCCTCTGGATGGCTGATGAATTAAACCTTAGACAATCATGTCGAATTTCAATGTGACATACTTCCCTCTGGATGGCTGATGAATTAATCCTTAGACTCTCATGTGGAATTTCAATGTGACATACTTTCCCCTGGATGGCCGATTAACTAAACCTTAGACTCCAATGTGGAATTTCAATGTGACATACTTCCCTCTGGATAGCTCATGAATTAAACCTTAGACTCCCATGTGGAATTTCAATGTGACACACTTCCCTCTGTATAGCTGATGAATGAAACCTTAAACTCCCATGTGGAATTTCAATGTGACATACTTCCCTCTGGATGGTTGATGAATTAAACCTAAAACTCCCATGTGGAATTTCAATGTGACATACTTCCCTCTGGATGGTTGATGAATTAAACATTTGACTCTCATGTCGAATTTCAATGTAACATACTTTCCTCTGGATGGCCAATGAATTAAACCTTAGACTCTTATGTGGAATTTCAAGGTGACATACTTCCCTCTGGACAGCTGATGAATTAAACCTAAAACTCCCATGTGGAATTTCAATGTGATATACCCCTATCTGGATGGCTGATCAATTAAACCTTAGACTCTCATGTCGAATTTAAGTGTGACATACTTTCCTCTGGATGGCCGATGAATTAAACCTTAGACTCCTATGTGGAATATCAATGTGACATACTTTCCTCTGGATAGCTGATGAATTAAACCTTAAACTCCCTTGTGGAATTTCAATGTGACATACTTCCCTCTGGACAGCTGATGAATTAAACCTAAAACTCCAATGTGGAATTTCAATGTCACATACTTCCCTCTGGATGACTGATGAATTAAACCTTACACTCTCATGTGGAATTTCAATGTGACATACTTCCTTCTGGATGGCTGATGAATTAAACCTTAGACTCTCAAGTGGAATTTCAATGTGACATACTTCCTTCTGGATGGCTGATGAATTAAACCTTAGACTCTCATGTGGAATTTCAATGTGACATACTTTCCTCTGGATGGCTGATGAATTAAACCTTAGACTCTCATGTGGAATTTCAATGTGACATACTTTCCTCTGGATGGCTGATGAATTAAACTTTAGACTCTCATGTGGAATTTCAACCACTGGATGGCTGATGAATTAAACCTTGGACTCCAATGTGGAATTTCAATGTGACATACTTTCCTCTGGATAGCTGATAAATTAAACCTTAGACTCCCATGTCGAAATTCAATGTGACATACTTCCAACTGGATAGCTAATGAATTAAACCTTAAACTCCCATGTGGAATTTCAATGTGACATACATCCCTCTGGATAGCCGATGAATTAAACCTTAAGCTCCCATATGGAATTTCAATGTGACATACTTCCCTCTGAACAGCTGATGAATTAAACCTAAAACTCCCATGTGGAAATTCAATGTGACATACTTCACTCTGGATGGCTGATGAATTAAACCTTAGACTCTCATGTGAAATTTCAATGTGACATACTTTCCTCTGGATGGCTGATGAATTAAACCTTAGACTCTCATGTGAAATTTCAATGTGACATACTTTCCTCTGGATGGCCGATGAATTAAACCTTAGACTCTCATGTGGAATTTCAATGTGACATACCTTCCTCTGGATGGCTGATGAATTAAACCTTAGACTCTCATGTGGAATTTCAAAATGACATACCTTCCTCTGGATGGCTGATTAACTAAACCTTATACTCCAATGTGGAATTTCAATGTGACATACTTCCCTCTGGATGGCTGATGAATTAAACCATAGACTCTCATGTGGAATTTCAATGTGACATACTTTCCTCTGGATGGCCGATTAACTAAACCTTAGACTCTCATGTGGAATTTCAATGTGACATACTTCCCTCTGGATGGCTGATGAATTAAACCTTAGACTCACATGTGGAAATTCAATGTGACATACTTTCCTCTGGATGGCCGATTAACTAAACCTTAGAATCCAATGTGGAATTTCAATGTGACATACTTCCCTCTGGATAGCCGATGAATTAAACCTTAGACTCCCATGTGGAATTTCAATGTGACATACTTCCCTCTGGATAGCTGATGAATTAAGCCTTAGACCCCCATGTGGAATTTCAATGTGACATACTTCCCTCTCGATAGCTGATGAATTAAACCTTAGACTCTCATGTGGAATTTCAATGTGACATACTTTCTTCAGGATGGCCGATTAAATAAACCTTAGATTCCAATGTGGAATTTCAATGTGACATACTTCCCTCTGGATAGCCGATGAATTAAACCTTAGACTCCCATGTGGAATTTCAATGTGACATACTTCCCTCTGGATAGCTGATGAATTAAACCTTAGACTCCCATGTGGGATTTCAATGTGACATACTTCCCTCTGGATAGCTGATGAATATAACCTTAAACTCCCATGTGGAATTTCAATGTGACATACTTCCCTCTGGATGGTTGATGAATTAAACCTAAAACTCCCATGTGGAATTTGAATGTGACATACTTCCCTCTGGATGGTTGATGAATTAAACCTTAGACTCTCATGTCGAATTTCAATGTAACATACTTTCCTCTGGATGGTCAATGAATTAAACCTTAGACTCCCATGTGGAATTTCAAGGTGACATACTTCCCTCTGGACAGCTGATGAATTAAACCTAAAACTCCCATCAATGCGACATACTTCCCTCTGGATGGCTGATGAATTAAACCTTAGACTCTCATGTGGAATTTAAATGTGACATACTTTCCTCTGGATGGCCGATGAATTAAACCTTAGACTCCCATGTGGAATTTCAATGTGACATACTTTCCTCTGTTAAACCTTAGACTCCCATGTGGAATTTCAATGTGACATACTTTCCTCTGGATAGCTGATGAATTAAACCTTAAACTCCCTTGTGGAATTTCAATGTGACATACTTCCCTCTGGACAGCTGATGAATTAAACCTAAAACTCCCATGTGGAATTTCAATGTCACATACTTCCCTCTGGATGGCTGATGAATTAAACCTTAGACTCTCATGTGGAATTTCAATGTAACATACTTCCTTCTGGATGGCTGATGAATTAAACCTTAGACTCTCATGTGGAATTTCAATGTGACATACTTTCCTCTGGATGGCTGATGAATTAAACCTTAGACTCTCATGTGGAATTTCAATGTGACATACTTCCCTCTGGATGGCGGATGAATTAAACCTTAGACTCTCATGTGGAATTTCAATGTGACATACTTTCCTCTGGATGGCTGATGAATTAAACCTTAGACTCTCTTGTGGAATTTCAATGTGACATACTTTGCTCTGGATGGCCGATTAACTAAACCTTAGATTCCAATGTGGAATTTCAATTTGACATACTTCCCTCTGGATAGCCGATGAATTAAACCTAGACTCCCATGTGGAATTTCAATGTGACATACTTCCCTCTGGATAGCTGATGGATTAAACCTTAGACTCCCATGTGGAATTTCAATGTGACATACTTTTCTCTGGATAGCTGATGAATTAAACCTTAGACTCCCATGTGGAATTTCAATGTGACATACTTTCCTCTGGATGGCCGATTCATTAAACCTTAGACTCCAATGTGGAATTTCAATGTGACATACTTTCCTCTTGTTGGCCGATAAATTAAACCTTAGACTCCAATGTGGAATTTCAATGTGACATACTTCCCTCTGGATAGCTGATGAATTAAACCTTAGACTCCCATGTGGAATTTCAATGTGACATACTTCCCTCTGGATAGCTGATGAATTAAACTTTAAACTCCCATGTGGAATTTCAGTGTGACATACTTCCCTCTGGATAGCTGATGAATTAATCCTTAAACTCCCATGTGGAATTTCAATGTGACATACTTCCCTCTGGATGGTTGATGAATTGAACCTGAAACTCCCATGTGAATTTCAATGTGACATACTTCCCTCTGGATGGCTGATGAATTAAACCTTAGACTCTCATGTGGAATTTCAACCTTTGGATGGCTGATGAATTAAACCTTAGACTCTCATGTCGAATTTCAATGTGACATACTCCCCTCTGGATGGCTGATGAATTAAACCTTAAACTCCCTTGTGGAATTTCAATGTGACATACTTCCCTCTGGATGGCGGATGAATTAAACCTTAAACTCCCTTGTGGAATTTCAATGTGACATACTTCCCTCTGGACAGCTGATGAATTAAACCTAAAACTCCCATGTGGAATTTCAATGTCACATACTTCCCTCTGGATGGCGGATGAATTAAACCTTAGACTCTCATGTGGAATTTTGAATGTGACATACTTCCCTCTGGATGGCCGATGAATTAAGCCTTAGACTCTCATGTGGAATTTCAATGTGACATACTTTCCTCTGGATAGCTGATGAATTAAACCTTAAACTCCCTTGTGGAATTTAAATGTGACATACTTCCCTCTGGACAGCTGATGAATTAAACCTAAAACTCCCATGTGGAATTTCAATGTCACATACTTCCCTCTGGATGGCGGATGAATTAAACCTTAGACTCTCATGTCGAATTTCAATGTGACATACTTCCCTCTGGATGGCGGATGAATTAAACCTTAGACTCTCATGTGGAATTTCAATGTGACATACTTTCCTCTGGATGGCTGATGAATTAAACCTTAGACTCTCTTGTGGAATTTCAATGTGACATACTTGCCTCTGGATAGCCGATGAACTAAACCTTAGACTCCAATGTGGAATTTCAATGTGACATACTTCCCTCTGGATAGCCGATGAATTAAACCTAGACTCCCATGTGGAATTTCAATGTGACATACTTCCCTCTGGATAGCTGATGAATTAAACCTTAGACTCCCATGTGGAATTTCAATGTGACATACTTCCCTCTGGATAGCTGATGAATTAAACCTTAGACTCCCATGTGGAATTTCAATGTGACATACTTTCCTCTAGATGGCCGATTAATTAACCCTTTGACTCCAATGTGGAATTTCAATGTGACATACTTTCCTCTGGATGGCCGATAAATTAAACCTTAGACTCCAATGTGGAATTTCAATGTGACATACTTTCCTCTGGATAGCTGATGAATTAAACCTTAAACTCCCTTGTGGAATTTCAATGTGACATACTTCCCTCTGGACAGCTGATGAATTAAACCTAAAACTCCCATCAATGCGACATACTTCCCTCTGGATGGCTGATGAATTAAACCTTAGACTCTCATGTGGAATTTAAATGTGACATACTTTCCTCTGGATGGCCGATGAATTAAACCTTAGACTCCCATGTGGAATTTCAATGTGACATACTTTCCTCTGGATAGCTGATGAATTAAACCTTAAACTCCCTTGTGGAATTTCAATGTGACATACTTCCCTCTGGACAGCTGATGAATTAAACCTAAAACTCCCATCAATGCGACATACTTCCCTCTGGATGGCTGATGAATTAAACCTTAGACTCTCATGTGGAATTTAAATGTGACATACTTTCCTCTGGATGGCCGATGAATTAAACCTTAGACTCCCATGTGGAATTTCAATGTGACATACTTTCCTCTGGATAGCTGATGAATTAAACCTTAAACTCCCTTGTGGAATTTCAATGTGACATACTTCCCTCTGGACAGCTGATGAATTAAACCTAAAACTCCCATCAATGCGACATACTTCCCTCTGGATGGCTGATGAATTAAACCTTAGACTCTCATGTGGAATTTAAATGTGACATACTTTCCTCTAGATGGCCGATTAATTAACCCTTTGACTCCAATGTGGAATTTCAATGTGACATACTTTCCTCTGGATGGCCGATAAATTAAACCTTAGACTCCAATGTGGAATTTCAATGTGACATACTTCCCTCTGGATAGCTGATGAATTAAACCTTAGACTCCCATGTGGAATTTCAATGTGACATACTTCCCTCTGGATAGCTGATGAATTAAACCTTAGACTCCCATGTGGAATTTCAATGTGACATACTTCCCTCTGGATAGCTGATGAATTAAACCTTAAACTCCCATGTGGAATTTCAGTGTGACATACTTCCCTCTGGATAGCTGATGAATTAAACCTTAAACTCCCATGTGGAATTTCAATGTGACATACTTCCCTCTGGATGGTTGATAAATTAAACCTAAAACTCCCATGTGGAATTTCAATCTGACATACTTCCCTCTGGATGGCTGATGAATTAAACCTTAGACTCTCATGTGGAATTTCAACCTTTGGATGGCTGATGAATTAAACCTTAGACTCTCATGTCGAATTTCAATGTGACATACTTTCCTCCGGATGGCCGATGAATTAAACCTTAGACTCTCATGTGGAATTTCAATGTGACATACTTTCCTCTGGATGGCTGATGAATTAAACCTAAAACTCCCATGTGGAATTTCAATGCGACATACTTTCCTCTGGATGGCTGATGAATTAAACCTTAGACTCTCATGTGGAATTTCAATGTGACATACTTCCCTGTGGATAGCTGATGAATTAATCCTTAATCTCCCATGTGGAATTTCAATGTGACATACTTCCCTGTGGATAGCTGATGAATTAAACCTTAGACTCCCATGTGGAATTTCAATGTGACATACTTCCCTCTGGATAGCTGATGAATTAAACCTTAGACTCCCATGTGGAATTTCAATGTGACATACTTCCCTCTGGATAGCTGATGAATTAAACCTTAGACTCCCATGTGGAATTTCAATGTGACATACTTTCCTCTGGATGGCTGATGAATTAAACCTAAAACTCCCATGTGGAATTTCAATGTCACATATTTCCTTCTGGATGGCTCATGAATTAAACCTTAGACTCTAATGTGGAATTTCAATGTCACATACTTTCCTCTGGATGGCCGATGAATTTAACCTTAGACTCCAATGTGGAATTTCAAAGTGACATACTTCCGTCTGAATGGCTGATGAATTAAACCTAAAACTCCCATGTGGAGTTTCAATTTGACATGCTTCCCTCTGGATGGCTGATGAATTAAACCTTAGACTCTAATTTGGAATTTCAATGTGACATACTTTCCTCTGGATGGCTGATGAATTAAACCTTAGACTCTCATGTGGAATTTCAATGTGACATACTTTCCTCTGTATGGCCGATGATTTAAACCTTAGACTCTCATGTGGAATTTCAATGTGACATACTTCCCTCTGGATAGCTGATGAATTAAACCTTAGACTCTCATGTGGAATTTCAATGTGACATACTTCTCTGGATAGCTGATGAATTAAACCTTAGACTCCCATGTGGAATTTCAATGTGACATACTTCCCTCTGGATAGCTGATGAATTAAACTTTAGACTCCCATGTGGAATTTCAGTGTGACATACTTTCCTCTGGATGGCCGATTAATTAAACCTTAGACTCCAATGTGGAATTTCAATGTGACATACTTTCCTCTGGATGGCCGATTAATTAAACCTTAGACTCCAATGTGGAGTTTCAATGTGACATACTTTCCTCTGGATGGCTGATGAATTAAACCTTAGACTCTCATGTGGAATTTCAATGTGGCATACTTCCCTCTGGATAGCTGATGAATTAAACCTTAGACTCCTATGTGGAATTTCAATGTGACATACTTCCCTCCGGTTGGCTAATAAATGTACATCAGTGGAAAGGTTGGGTATAAATAATGAACACCTATTTCCTCTTTTGGATCGGTATACATAATGGGCACCCCTCTACTCTGCTTGTTGGGTATCAATATTGGATACACCTTTTCTCTATTGGTTGGGTATAAATAATGGACACTCCCTATCCTAGGCATGTTGGGTTGTAAATAATGGACACCCCTTTCCTCTGTTAGTTGGGTTATAAATAATGGGCACCCTGTTCCTCTGTCTTATCTGCCCTCCACTATGTCTCTTTCTCCAACCAAGGCTTGCCTGGGCACATAATGAACCTACAATCTATGGTTCACAAGTACAGCACTAAATCAACTAAGCTACCATGGCTTCGCTATTTAAGTTATCTACCAATCAAAACATGCCACTGAAATGGATCAGAATTCTGACCCCGTATAAAGATGCTAACCCAACTGTACTCAGGAATTTGAAATCTAAGTCTTGAATAGTGTGAAAGATTATTAAAATACTGCATGATATCCTTCACTGATGCTGCACGTACATATATATATATATATATATATATATATATATATATATATATATATATATATATATATATATATATATATACATATACATTGATGCAAGTAATACTGCGACTACTGAATGTGACGACTTAACCACTCATCTGACGGCGGATTGATGTTCAGTTTTCCTGCATCATATGATACAAAATATGTTACCACATCAAATCCATCAATAACCGTTGATTTCTGCCAAAACTTTATCGGTCTTCTGAACACTGGCGCTTTCCAACTATTGCCATTGCTGTCCAAATGAGATCCGTAATGACTGTGTGGCAGAATCAGTCCTGATAGGTCGCGTTACAGATGAGCCATGCGTCGTTCGACGGTGTTGTAGGCAGAGTGCCCTGATGCATGGAACGCAACGAAAATTGCATCCAGGTTGTTTTAATGGAAGGCTCGATAGGCTGCGGATAGCGTTTTCAGAAATCGAGGGTTCTCAACCGGACCTCCATTTGCTGTATTACCACAATCGGCTTCGTTTAATACACATAACAGGCTGAAAAGCAGGAAGTTGTTTGAATTCTGCAAAATCACCAGCGTGTGTCAGCGATGTTATACTGTCATGCTTCCCACTGCGAATGAAGATAGCAGTTGTCACTGAATACGTTACAGCCCCTGGTTTATAAAACATGCAGCATAGACTGATGGGACCAGTTTGTGACGTGCAAGCTATAACCCAGTCGTGATCTGGCAGCTGCACACGAAACTCCATGTGCATCAGAATGGAGACCTGCTTATTTGCTGCCGGTATTCCTAGTGGGACGATTGCCTTGTTGTGTTGGCTCCCATAGCTACATTCAGATCTTTAAAGTAGCAACTCGACCGATGATGAAACCAAATTTGACGAGGGCTTCATGCATGTCATCCAACGTTTTGCATCTACTAAGCCTCTCAGATCGTCACTGCGGATCAGCACCTGCTCCACATGATACAATTTCTACGATTGTCTTTAGCAACTATGGTTGGTCATCTTCTAAGCAGTGCCGTTTTACTTTCTGCAGACAGAACTTCTTGACTCGCTGGCCAATGACTGGATGTTCTTCTATAACTTCAGTCAGCTTTCTCTTGAATTCCAGCCTGGAGTCTCTTTGCGTGCTCGTTCAGCTGCGAGACATTTTAATTTTTTCTCCAGCTGCACCTTTTTGCTGCAGAGTTCATTAGACTTTGTTTTCATATCAGCTGTCCACAGTCTAGTGTTTTTTTACCTGTAGAAGACTAGCCATTTGTGCATTGACATATTCTAACTCACTGCTTGCTGCGTCTTGTGCTGGTGTAGAACATTGTTTTGTTTTTTCTTCACTAGACATGCTACTGCTCTCGTTTGCATCTCTGCATCCGTCTCTCTTACTTTTACGCCAACAAAAGATGCCTCTTCCACCTCTGACTTGACATGCTACTGCTCTCGTTTGCATCTCTCCATCCGCCTCTCTTACTCTTACGTCAGCAAAAGATGCCTCTTCCACCTCTGACTGAACGTCACTATTTATTATCACCAGAGTTGACAGAAGTTCCCGAGAAGACGTGGTTAGCGTCGAAGTAGTTAAAGCTGATGCTTGGCTTAGACTTGCCTTAGGCGTGGCAGCGCGGTACCACATGCTTATCAGACAACTTTTTATTTCTGCTGCTCTCGCATCCATGTTTTGACTTCTTCATTTTGTTTACACGGCTCCTCTGCACGTTTATGTGCTAAATCTGCCTTTAGATCCGGGTGTGCAGGAATGAAAGCATCCTTTAAGTCGCTATACAATTTATCCATTATTAGCATCGGTAGTATACAGAATATTCCAAATGATCTAAAGAAAAAAACAAAAAAGTCTGGCTACAACAAGAGAACAACTTAATACCAAGAGTGTAAAAGCAGAATCTCTCTCTCTCTCTCTCTCTCTCTCTCTCTCTCTCTCAAAGGTTATATCGTATTCTATGATGCAGTTTCGAAATTCCCCAAATTGCAAAATCAAAAAGGGGGGTCACGTGATAGTGTTTACGTATTTTTTAAAAATCACATACACAGAATATGGCCTAGAATGGACCAATGATTTTAATCCGAGAATAATATTTAAAAAAATTGTTTACTTTTTAAACGACGCAATCCAATCATGACCTTGACAACAACCAACCATTTTAAAATAAAAACAACTTATTCACGTGTCTGCTACTAATCTTGAATCAAGGTCAGGATCCAGGTCAACACCTGATGTTTATGAAAGAATGATTAAGAACAACCGATTTTCTGGAGAAACAAATATCGTCTCCAGTAAATACATTTTCATTTTACAGTGTAATAGCAAATAATAGACGAAAAAAGAAAAAAAAAAAAAAACTGACAAACAATTAAATTAAAATAAATATGAATTAAATCAGACATACATAACAATGTCCTTAAATAATATGTAGTAGTTGCTGTCACTGATTAACACACACGTGTGCAGACGGCAGCTGGAGTCTATGCTTTCAGATGTACTGTGCGTAGCAGCATTTTCGTGTTGGCTACTACAGCGAGCAGCCTCCTTCAAGACCAACCCCCATTCGTATATACCCACCCTGTCGGCCAGTTCTGCGTGTCTGGTAATTGCTGGAAACACTGGATCACGTGTTATTTTGGTTCAAAACTCGCTTTTTTTATCAAAAAAGAACGACCGTACTTTAACCAAGGACAGTGATATTCATAAAGTGTACAAAAATATCCCACATTTAGATCCACTCCAAGACCTTCTTCAATTTTTACCCCAGAAAATCTGATTCACTAAGCGTCTTTTAGAATCATACAAATCAACTCATTATTTAAAAGATGGAAATGTAGATCTTAATCAATTCTGCAGCTAAATCCAAGTTTCTCATTTTGCAAGAAGTTGTCCCACACGTACAAAGTCATCTGCTACCCAAATTATCAACTTGTCGCTAAAACGAAATTCCAGGGCATATAGTCTGTTTCTGAATTCTTTAGTAATTTTTCCCCATAAACAAGATTTAAACACAATACATCGTATTCATTATTGTTTTTCTTCCACATATTAACTTATTTTTTAAATCAAATGTTGAATATTACTATTTTTTTTACAGGATCGGGTTACTTTGCTTAATCGTTCTTGCCATTTATTGGCAGTGTTACATTGAATTTGGTCGAACTAGCTATAAACCTGACCTAATTACTCGACTGAACTGCTGAGAGAAACAGTCCAAAGTAATATATTTCATTTCTATTGCCGGATAGATAAACATTACATCTTTTCAAAGCTGTGTGCAGAAAAGGTTGACCTTTCGTGAGATATAAAAACACAAGGGTGGTATCCGGTATGTCCAAAATTAATATTAGTATAAACAGAATATTCTGGTGACAATTGCCTCTTTTCAAATGGTAAGCATTGCAATATTTTATTTTCGTCAATTAGTCAAATTCAGAACCTGTGAAAAACCCTGGAAAGAACCACCGACCCACAAGAAGCTACTGGCTAGCTTGCTCACATACCCATACTGGCCTAACATGAGACTCGAACACATGCAGACAGCGGTGAGATGGCAATCATCCATAACGGTGAGTGTTTTAGACCACTCATGGGACCATATTAACAATGAGATAAGCGTTACCGTGGTATGTCAAACCAGTTATCTTCTAGCCTTGCC
Source organism: Unio delphinus (assembly GCA_029339505.1). NCBI lineage: Eukaryota > Metazoa > Mollusca > Bivalvia > Unionida > Unionidae > Unio > Unio delphinus. The sequence continues at coordinate 3,712,729 of JAQISU010000105.1, forward strand.
ACCCCCAATAGAATAATGTGAAGAATTATTGCCTGACATGTCCAATAGAATAATGTGAAGAATTATTGCCTGACATATGTCCAATAGAATAATGTGAAGAATTATTGCCTGACATATGTCCAATAGAATAATGTGAAGAATTATTGCCTGACATATGTCCAATAGAATAATGTGAAGAATTATTGCCTGACATATGTCCAATAGAATAATGTAAATAAATATTTTTAATTGACAAATGACCAATAGAACAGTGTGATCAAATAATATTACCTGACATATTACATGTACCAACAGAATAATATAAAAACATATTACCTGATAAATACTGAATGTAATGTATCTGCTAAAATATACTGCAGAAATGAAGTATATTGAGAAAGGAAAAATATTTAAAGATGGGGTTTACGAAAAGCTAGTGAAGGCAGACACAAAGTAAACATTAAAGGAAAAGAACAATTTTACAATTTATTTTAACAATAATTAAATAAATTTAATCTGAAAGATTAAAGCAACAGATATTTCTCATCTTTTATGAATAAAATCATTCTATCTTTGTTCCAATCTGTGAAAAGTATGGATAAAAATGTTTGAAGCACGCTAGGTCAATGTCACCGGGTATTATGTTTATCCAACGCTGAAACTAACATGTCAGAATTTGGAGAGTTTCACTAACTTTGCCTTATCTGATAGATTTCACGCACGATGATATTGAAAATTTTGACCCATCTATATTTGACGAGGCTTTAGAAGTGGAAGAAGTATTACAAACTGAGTTTGAATAAACCAAACACCAGTCCAGCTCCCTGTTGATCACCAGGATGACCACAAACCATAATGCTTCAAATCACTTAATGAGTTAGATCTCTTAAACATATCAGAACAGCGGTACTCAAAATCTACCAAGAAAAACACTAAATGGGGCTACAAAACTTTCACAGGTAGTTTTATTAATTCATTCAATAATCATAATAAATTAACTATAATAATAACAATAACAAGTATACTGGACTGTTCATTAATGTAAGCGTAAGTAATACTGCATGATACCTAATTTGTTCTTATCTATTACTTTCTTAAATTATAAATTATGAAAAAGGCAATATATTGTTTATTTGTATGCAAAAAGAAGAAAAAAATTAAATCATTCATGCCATTTTTATATAAAAAAGACAACTTGCTTTTTATGTGAATAAAATGTAGCTTATCTTTAAATTAATATTTGTGACAGCATAAAAAATGAAACAAATTTGTTATATAAATACAAATTATGGAAAGGAGATATGCGTGACTGATTCTTCCCAATGATCTAAATATTTCAAATGTACTAAAATAGTTACTACCATGCTGAACAACATACGAATTTCAGAATGACGCAAAGAGAAGAATATAGAAGTGACTCTGAAGTCAGCTGAGTCTGCACATTTAGCCCAAATATTAACCATATTTTATGCCAAAGCAACCCTTAAGATCACCACAACATGAAAGAGGATGCTCCCTGAGGCCTGAGCTAAGAAATACCATAAAACACTTACCAAGATCAACTCAAACCAAACCAATTATTCCTCCATCAGACATGTATGCAATCAATCAGTACATGATGCAAGATAATCCTATCACACTCAGATACTGGGTTTGGTTATACCTATCCATTCACTATGTTACACGTGGATTAGAATTCCTGAGCCAACTGACACCTACCAGTCTTGAAATCGGATTGAAAGAAACGGGGGCTAAACATGCCATGTTGATACATCAAACTATGCCAAAAAATCATCATGGAGACTTAAATGCTAAGGAGGAAATTTCTGACAAAAGTATCTATGCAATTAGTAGTCAAAACTGCCCAGTCAGGTCAGTAAAATACACACACGCATTAATCCAAGAACTGAATCACTGTTTTGTTACACTGATAAAACTGCTTTTGAAAATCCCCAATTTTGTAAAATGTGATACACCACAAGATGTGTTGGACGCAGACAATTTAGCAGCTTTATGCCTGGCATATGCAAAAATGCCCATATATCTGCAAGATATACTGCTCTCTCTTTGTGCCACAGCTTTGAATGCAATGATAGACAACTATAAATGCTCAAATGACCTCAACAAACTAAAGCACTACTACTCAAGAAAATGTTCAAATGACCCCTACAAACCCAAGTAGTACATATCAAGTATCTTGTTACTGAATCTGCTCAAAATCCCTTACAAGCACTATATCATAATAAAATGAACTCTACAACACGTTTCATTAACCAATCTACTTATCATTTCAATAACTTCACCTTCCAGTTTAGTTGCAACTAGACAAAGAAAGAGCAAACAAGTTAAGGAAATACATGGTGTTTAAGTTAGGTGTCAACTATCCAGTCTAGAATAATAATTTTTTAAAAATCATGTATAACTCCTGACATTTTTTATGTGGCAATTTCCAATTAATAATATAGACAAATTAAGAAAATGAATAACAAATCGTTAGATATAAGTACAAATATTAAATTAGTAAATACATGAATGTATCATACAATCTTTCATTTTAATAGTGATATTACATTGCTATATTGTAATTATTATTGCATTATACTTAGAAAGTGTGTAAGCAATAAACATAAATTTTACAAATTAATTTGTCTTGCTGTTTTGAATCCCTGAGTGAAACTGTTTAAACCAAGAGCATTCTATATCAGCATCTGTCTCTGTTTGCATCTGTCATTTTGTGTGTCTTTTTAATTTCTACACTGATGTTCCAAACTTAATGAGAGGGATCAGGTTATTAACCATTGTCAATAAACAAATCATGGAATAACTAGAGAGATAAAATAAGTACTCACTTATTTTAGAACTGTGTATGTCTGAACCAACAAAACTGATCACACACTTTCTATAAGCTAACCTCATACACCTATATGTATTAGTCCAGCCAGTTTATATACATGAAAAAGAACGAAATTAGATCACTCACGAGTCAGGACTGTGATGAATATGCCAAATCATACTGGCAGTCTATGAATGCATATATTCTTATGCCCTGAATCATGACTTTAGATATCGAGCTCCACTTTGAATACACGTGTCCATTAAGGTAAAAGAGTAAAATCAAGCATTGTTCAAATTACATACATAGGCTTCCATTGGATGACGGACTGGTATTATGATGACCTTAATACGATCAAGTGCTATAAATAGCTACATTAAAAAAACAGAAAAAACAAAAAATGTATTACTACGCTAGATTAAGATTTACGTTTCTTAATGATGCAAACAAAATAACAAAGCGAACAATTGAAATTTCAATTATAAGAATTTAACATTGTTTTTTCTGCATTTATTGTGGTATAAACGGTAGCTGGAGCAAGACAGCTTAGAAAAAGTCTAAGTGTTCTCATTTCCAAAACAAGGAGACGAAGAACACACACAATCAGAACAGCCAATGCATGATGAACACAATAACATAAACAAAGACAGACAACAAGCACATATATCATGAAAAGCAGGACAAGAAAGGAACAGCTGCTTCAAGCCAGTTAAATGATAGTGGCCATCTTGTATTTCTTGTATATTTGTATTCATGACAATATTTTCCTAATCATAAAAGTCTGCACCTAAGGAATATGGTTTAATATTTTTAAGTTGTGAAGGAAGTAAATAATTCAGATCAACTTTAGTGGATTGGAAGCCCTATTTAGCGTAGCATTTCCACAGAAGTTTTACTAACATTTGTGTTTTGCATGCTACTAAAAAGTAGTCTCCCTTTACACACAACTGATGATGGAGTTTGACAATCGATTATCTCAACCACCTAGAGATGGAGTGTAATTGATAATCAGAACAACAAAATACGAAACAGAGTGGTGGTAAATTTTGCAATTTGATGATACAGATTTATGATACAGTTTTCTGCATAATGTACAATATAGCCTTATATTTTGAGGGCTGTTTTAATTAAACATACATGGTACCCTGGTAAGGCAGTTATCAAAAAAATGTATGCCAGGGTACTTTGATTTCTCAGAGTTATATCAAAAGGATAAGAAAATTCTAAATTGCATCCATGGGTGATTAACCCACTTTAAAAGTGACTTCCCTGGGTCCCACAAATGTTTTAATGGAACAGCCCTGACAACAATCCTTCCACTTTAACCATCTATCAGTCATCACATACAATATGGTCTTCTAATACCAACTGTTCTGCTCAAAATGTCAAATTGCCAAAACTATAAAATGTATATGATGTTCAGTGACAACTTTTTTAATGACCTTCAATATACAAAAACTTTGGCTTATGGCATTGTTCAACACAAAAGAGATAGAGATATGATTAAAGATAGCCAGCTATACAACTCATAAAATCTCACAGAATTTTTGGACATTTCATAGTTCTAATACTGAAGCTATAAAAAAAATTATTTTAATTTACAACAAATTGCATGTATTACTAACCTATCAATGTTGAAAGCCTAGCAAAGAATATGTTAAGTACCATTTTTATAAGTCTTTGGTATGACTCGGCAATGGCCATTAGGCCACTGGAGTGGCAGCTTGTGTATACATACAAATAAATGTAATATGGGTACAACATACAAATAAATGTAATATGGGTACAACATACAAATAAATGTAATATGGGTACAACATACAAATAAATGTAATATGGGTTGTAATATGGGTACAACATACAAATAAATGTAATATGGGTACAACATACAGGTAAATGTAATAAGGGTACAATATACTGATAATAGTAATATGGGTCATTTCCTTCACTACCATGAGAGAAGTAGTCAGTCAATAACTTACTGTTTGATTGTGTGATGTTTAATGGTACATAGGCAAATACAGTAAAATGCCATAGCCAGGTATGCACCATATTGGCTGACCCAGCCTGATCTAGAGAGGATTTGAATCTCTATCCTTCTGTTTGTTGGATGAGTGCATGAGCCAATTCAGGTCCTGAGAGAACTTTTTCTCATCAATGGTCATCTATGATCTTTAAAAATCTGATGGATGTTATTGAATTTCAATGAGTAAGATTCACAATATTATACTTGGAAAATATTACAAGAAATTGTATGTACAAATCTTGGGCATTATTTTAGGTAATTTCCAAACGAATACATTTTCATTGGTCTTTAAATTGTCATGGATATACCTCTTACAGATATGCTTTTATCATAGCTACGCCTCTGATAGACATGCCTTTGTCATGGATATGCCTCTCGACATGCATGCCTTTATCATAGCTATGCCTCTGACAGACATGCCTTTATCATAGCTATGCCTCTGATAGATACATATACCTTTATCATGGATATGCCTGACAGACATGCACTTACAAAGCAATACCTATGACAGATATGCCATCATCATAGCTATGCCTCTGATTGATATGTATGCGTTTATCATAGCTATGCATCTGACAGACATGTCTTTATCATAGCTATGCCTCCGAGAGACATGCCTTTGTCTTGGATATGCTGCTGACAGACAAGCCTTTGTCATAGATATGTTGCTGACAGACAAGCCTTTGTCATAGATATGCTGCTGACAGACAAGCCTTTGTCATAGATACACCTCTGACAGACAAGCCTATGTCATAGATATCCCACTGACAGACAAGCCTTTGTCATAGATATCCCACTGACAGACAAGCCTTTGTCATAGAACTGGTCTAAAGGAGATATGTGAATAAGGTGGGAGATAATACAAATGGTCTAAACAGGGTAAATGGTACCTGGGGCCAATGGCATGAAATGCACACAGGACAATGATAATGGCCCATAGGGCCAAAATACAAGACCCAAAAGGCTGAAACTGAGGAGGATTGGGGGGGGGGGCTAGTCCCTCCTACCAGCTATGGTGTTTTGGGGAGCACTCTGAGCTACCACAACAGGCCCGTTGCAAATTCATGGCCATCAACAATTTTCCTACAATTTAAGGCTATTTGATGGCTTTCCTGCCATTGTAATTTTATCATAAACACAAAACAATCAAGCACCATTTTATGTATGTGTTTTTTACACATCAGGCCCATTAATTTAACCTCAAACATATTACTCTTAAGCATGTACTGAAAACAAAACTTTTAATAATTTAAATTTACCATTTCTTTAAAAAAAATATAGCTGTCTACAACACAACTTTGAGACAATAAGTTTTCTGAACTTTAAACATAGCAAACTGCTCAGTAATGTCATCACAAGATCACAACTGACAAAAATTCAAATGTCAATATTTAAGAAATCAGGATAATCTGAAATTAATGACATCTGCAAGTGTTTACAAGAAAATAACTCCTGCCAAATCCCTTCCTATAAATTCAATTACTAGTGCTTGTCTGATGGATTCAAAGATTGACATTCATCAATTACTAGTACTTGTCTGATGGATTCAAAGATAGACATCTATTCTCACTGATTTGTGCCTAGGTGATAGTACTGATTGATGTCTGGATCTCTCTCACTGCTGTGATGCAAAAGAGGATTAGCAGAGTTCATGAAGTACAATCTGGCAGCAGATTCTTGTTATACAGATTCAATACACAGTTTGCTGAAAAGTCAGGATTCAAGAGTAGCAAATTTACAATTTTGGTCAATTTTTAAACAAAATTGTATCAACTGTTTTTGAACCCCGAGGCCTCTCACACCCATGAGCAATCACACCTTCTGTCACCCAAGCCCCCCATTTAGTACACTTCTAGATCTAATGGAGATATGTGTGTAAACATGGGAGATAATACAGATGGTGTAAAGTAGATGATATTTGATTAAATCACTCTTCAAATGACACATCACAATTTTTTGGGTGTAACTTTCTGTACACTCTGTTCATTCTGTCTACTTTGTTCATCTTTTTCTTGTGACTCTTCAAAATTCTTTCCCAAAACATCCTCCTCCAAGAGGGCAACAATTTCCTGTGGATTCAGAAATTGCTTTTCAGGATGAAGTTTCCGTTGCAGAGAAAATCCTGGAGAGCTCTGATCTACTGTCACATAATCCGCCCCTGCTGTGCTTGAAGAAATCATGTACTGTTGCATCTGGGCATCTCTTTTATGCTCAAGGGCACTAATCATATCTTTAGATGTGGTAGATTCTGATGATCTCCCTTTAATTTTGTGAAGTTTCTTTTCTGAAAGAAAATTATAATTTCTACAACTTATATTTCCCATAAAATCTTTAAGATCCACTCATGTGACTACATGTATGAAAGACACAAACAGTTCCTAGTTCCTAATTTTAAAAGAAATTGTCACACTTCTGACTGAGTAGAATCAGAATGTATAGTATCCAGTCAACAGATGTCAGATTTCACTGACATGGTAATAAAGACAATTTATATTAATACCACTCACAACTTCTAAATACATTCTTATTTCAATTTAAATTTGTAATGTTTTGAGTGTTTCAATAAATGAAATATCCTGATGACTGGACCATCTAAATCTAGACCAAAACCTATTATACATATTTGATGCTCTTTAGACTTAAATGTTTTAGACTATCTAAGTTGCATAACTAGTAATATTCAGTCCTCTGCTGAGGCTCTATTTGTATTTGTAGCAGGGGTCAAGGTAGACTTGAATTTTAGAGACAAGTGACTTCTCCTTTTGGACAGAACACAAAGAAGTGAGAACTCAGCAGGGAAAAATGGACATGAAGCACATGAAGCAAGAAATGCAACACATATATTAATATGTATATGTACATATATATATATATTATATGACACCCAAATATACAAATCTAGCCACCAAACTGAAGGTGATGATACCATCCAAATGAAATATCCTGATGACTGGACCGTCTAAATCTAGACCAAAACCTATTATACATATTTGATGCTCTTTAGACTTAAATGTTTTAGACTATCTAAGTTGCATAACTAGTAATATTCAGTCCTCTGCTGAGGCTCTATTTGTATTTGTAGCAGGGGTCAAGGTAGACTTGAATTTTAGAGACAAGTGACTTCTCCTTTTGGACAGAACACAAAGAAGTGAGAACTCAGCAGGGAAAAATGGACATGAAGCACATGAAGCAAGAAATGCAACACATATATTAATATGTATATGTACATATATATATATTATATGACACCCAAATATACAAATCTAGCCACCAAACTGAAGGTGATGATACCATCCAAGCTGTAAAGAGGTGCATTTCTGATGTGAAATCATGGATGACATGTAACAAACTGCAGATTAATGATAATAAAACTGAAGCCATTCTGATCAAAATACAAAGACTTTCTCATTCACATCCTTTACCTCAAACAATAAATATCAGCAACACCAACATTAAATTCACACAGCTGGTATGCAACCGAGGTGTTACACTGGACAGTGCTCTCATATTGCACCAACATGTGCAAGGCTGCACATCTTGAGCTGAGACGCATGAGCTTCATTCACAAATATCTTTCAGTTGATGCCACTAAAACACTTGTGTGATCAATAGTATTTTCAAAACTGAACTATTGTAACTCAATTCTGTCTGGTTCATCTCAATATCTACTCCAGAAACTTCAAAAAGTTCAAAACACTGCTGCTCGGACATCCTTAGAGTACCATATTTTACCCACTAAACTCTGACACAAGAACACGGTGATCCGATTAAAGAGTGCTCTTAAAACTCACCTATTTCGACTGCCAGAACAAACTTAAAGACCTTATAATATTTCCTACCTTAAATAATTGCAGCATGTTTTATGATTTCATGGTGGGTTTTTTTTGTAGTCATATCAGTATACATTTTGTAAATCGCTTAGACCATTAAATTTGTGCATACAGACTGTCAGTAAAAAGTCTTACAACGTAACAATATACTCAATATTTTAACATAACCTTGCACACTGAATCGGATTATCGACATCAGGGAGTTGTCCTGTCTCGTGACTTACCAAGTGAATCTATGTATTTATCTGAACTTATTAAGTCGTATAATGGGTTTGCAACAGAAGGCTGGAAAATATTTGCAGAACAATTTTTATCAAGAATCTTCCAGGGATTGTCCTGAGTTCCAGTAGTAGCCTTCATGTGGCCAGAATCTTCCTCTTCGACCTCCTTCATACTCGATGTATAAGAGACGCTCATGTATATTTTACGACGATAAAGGTAGTTTACGCATTTAAACGATCCGGAACTGTTGCCTAAAAGTAACTTAAGTATAAAACGCGCAAACATGGCACAGGCCGAATATCAAACGAAGAAATTACTCTCACCTGTGAAAAAATAAACTTTTCTAGAAGTGAACAAATATTTCACTTTAATATTTAATTTTAGTTAATTATAAAAGCAGCAGAGGGGGCGAGCCGGACAACATTTTTAAACAAGTTTTCAATGAAATCAGGCTTCTACGGCCAAGATGTGGTGAATCGGATACAAGTTTTCATGGATTAGGATAAAATCAGTCCAAAAAAAAATCAATGATCAGGCAAAAAATAATAATGAAAAATCAATGAAATCAATGAAATCAAAAAAATGACTAAGCCTCCATTCGATTTTCAACCGAATATTTGATCCAGTCCTTAGGACGAAAATCACTACGACTTTACAAACAGACTTATTTGTAAAACCTCATCTTGTAGATCAATCAGATTATTAGACTGGTCAGTGAGTTTGAAATTAATTCTGGTTAATGAATTATTATGACATCGCATATAGACTGGATTCACCGGGGACTCAATTATTAAAAATCCTGGAGGGGCTGTTGGTGCAAACGAATAAAGAATATATCCTTGCTGAGCTTGATTTGATCGTTCTAAATTTATTTGATAGCTTCCTTCGATAGCATCGCATACTAAATTGAGCGCAATCACCGTTGAAATATTCACATTGAACGGAGCAATATGCCTGCCGCCACCGTCTGGGTCATTATTGTGTTTGAGGATAGTTGGTTGTGGTACTGTTTTTTTCCATGCATCATGAATTATTTTAAAACCAACATCGATGGCATCACTGAGAAGTTTTTGTAGTTCTGGTACGTTATATCCTGGTAGTTTAAATGTTGGAATATCTTCAACGCGGATTTTAAATTTTGATGCAAACTCTGTTCTTGTTTTAGGATTACTGTCACCTAATATCACTTGCATGATTTGAGAATGATATGTTTCCATGTCATTGATAATTTTGTTGAATGTTTCTACGACGCTGATGAATTCATCTCGGGTAAGAGAGCCGGATTTAAGGGGTATTAACAACCGTGAAAAATCGTTATTCATTTCTCTGAAGTTTTCAGTGATAAACTCTTCTCGAATTGTATAAAATATTGGGTCGTCAAATTTTTTTATTCCATAGCTAGTTGTTAATCTGCTGTATTCTCTATAACTCTTATAGATATCAGATTTTATCCTGTCGGTGATATAATCGGTTTTTTGTGGTTCTGGTAAATCAACGGTTTTTCCCCCGGGTGGGATTTCAGGGCATCCTAGTACGGTTCTAATAGAACTCTGATATATATCTACGACATATCCTTCTGTGCTTATTTCAATGGCAGATGATAGTGTTGGCTCATGAACTGTTATAGCTATTTTTGACTCTTTTCCAGTAATCGATTTTATTCTACGCGCGAATTCATTATTGATTTGTTCAATTTGGTATGATCCGGTTGGTATGGAAACGACATTCCAGTCTGGGGTACCGTCGTCTTTATTCTTATTTGCAAATACCAGGGAATTATTGGGTTGTTGACCACCAAATGATTTTGATCTGATATTAGGCCAACTGTGATACACTCGTAATTTTGCTAGCGCTATCTCCTTCACTGGGACCGGAGAGGGGAAATTCACACTGAATTCTGGATTCGTTGAGGTTATTGAGATCATGCTGGTTTGTACTGGGTTTGTGTTCTCCACTATTTGTTGAAGTAATTCCATCTGTGTTGTCATTGTTATTATACTCATGATGTATTTCTAATTTTGATACTGCGGAATCATAGACACGTACCATCACTGAGAACTCACTATCTGATATCGTTGAGGTTATTGAGATCATTCTGGTTTTCGGGTTTGTGTTCTCCAATTCCATCGGTGTTGTCATTGTTATTATACTCATGTTTTTGTATTTCTAATTTTGACATCGCAGAATCATATATATCTACCATCGCTGAAAACTCACTCTCTGATATAATTGTATCATCGAGAGATGACGATATCAATGAGGATAATTGCGAGCATGCAGTGGACACAACATGAAATTGAATTATGTAGTCTTGTAGTTTTCGTTGGCTGCATGATGATATTTTTTTTGTAATTATTGAAATTATTCCCGCGATTGTTGTTGCCGCAGAAATGCAAATTGGAACAGCTATCGGGGCCATCATTGTCACTGAAGACAGTATAATACCAGCTCCGGTGATTACACCACTCACTGAATACACGGTAACATCAATTGCGGTAATTCTCCTGCGATATTTTTTAATTTTCATTGCATACTCCTCAGACAGGGTTTTGAGTCTAGTTTGATATTCTCTGACCTGATCATAGCGATATTGCGATGATGAAATCATTTTTATTTTAAAAACGCTAGCGTTTTCAATTGAAATCGTTAGTGAAATTGCTTTGCAATTTTCAACTTAAATCCGCTACGAATTCCACATACCACGTTGATGAAACCCTAACCAAATTTTTATCAGTAGATGTTATCGTGAACTTTTCAGTTGTATTCTTGTCGATGATCGTTGAAATCGTATTATTGACCCCGGATGAACTGGACGATGAAATATTAAATTGAGTCAATGGTGTTACTAGTGTTAATCGATAAATACCCTTGACGGTTGCAGTGATATCTAATTTGTTGTTTGTAGGTGTCCACTCAAATGATCCGTGTTGGATAGTGTATACTACGTTATTGGTTTTCTCATGAGGGATTTTTGTTTTTTCAATAAATGTTATCATCCTCGAAAAATCATTTTTGATGGCCTCGGTGAAGATTTTCGTCTCATCGATGGATTTTTTAATATCAGGGAGTTTTATTTCAATTTTATCGAATGTAGTTCCAATAAATTTATCAATGATATTTCTACGAAATGAGGTAAACTGTTTTATGTGTTCTTCGGTTTTAGATTGAAGTGTTGCTAGTTCCAACGCAGAATCGTTGAGAGTTTTAAATCGATCTGTAATCGTCGAAAAAAGTACACCCGGTTTGAGTTTACCCTGATCGGAAAATAACGCGATAGTATCCTCGATTGCGTTTCGTTGTTTAACTAAAATATCATCCAGAGAAATATTACTAGTTTTCAATTTACCCTGTTTGTCCTGAAATACAACTATTTCATTCGGGTCAACACTTGTTAAATTTAACGTCTCAGCGATTTCATCTTTAATTTTTTTTTTTATATCACCGGTTGCAGTGTCATCGGGTTTGGGTTTCAGAGGTCTTCCCCAAATATCAATCATGGTATTGTAAAACTCTTTCTCTCTTTAAAATCGTTTCGATTTCCAGCGACTACTAGAGTATTCATTTACGACAATATGAGGTGGTTTTCTAGATGCTGAAATAGCGTTAAGGACATTTAATACTTCACTGTCGCATATTGGTGGGTCATTGATTTGTTGTGTTGGTAGCGTAGAATACCAAGTCTTCATTGGAAAATTTTTTATATAACGCATAAACTCTTTTGGCGGGGCTAATCCATATGAATCAAAATAGACAATCCCACGTGGATCAATAGCGTATGCAACCCAGTGAGTTCCAGGTCCGGTGCTGTTATCGAGATTAATAATACCTGTTTCAGTTTTGTTTGGTTGATGTGGTAATTGATCTTTCATAAAAACACCTCTGAAATTTTTAATCGCTAGTTTTTTAGCAGCATCCATTAAATCAAAATTGGACATTGGAACCATCAAAGATTCCTCAATTAATAAACCGTTCCTGGTAGTCTTAGACCCCTTCCGCTGTACCATGAATACGGGGTTCCTGGTAGTCTTAGACCTTTTCCGCTGTACCATGAATACGGGGTTCCTGGTAGTCTTAGACCCTTTCCCTTTTTTTATATCCTTGTCCAGTTGCCTTTTTTAGTGCCATTCCTGCTGCAGTACCAACGGCTCCTAACGCCGCTGCTTTAGCCACTGCTGGGGCTGCTGCTGCAATCAATGCTGGTATTGCAGCTAACAACGGGAATATACCGCCTGTTTTCATCATATTTTTGATAGCAGCCGCAGAAAGAGTAATCTGAACACCTTTTTTTGCTACAAGTGCATCATTGAAATGTTTTATTTGACGAGTTGTCAGCGATAATTTATTTGCACCACCAGTCATTTGATTAGGTTTCAACGTGATTGTGGTTCCACATTTTTTAGCCGATTCTGATTGCAATTTTTTTATTTGACCAGGAGTTAACTCAACACTAATAACACTATATGACATTATACATAATAGATTGATTCTAAATCGTTTACAATTTCAATGAAAAATCGAGAAAATCGTTCAAAGATTTTCTACTGGGGCATCTACCACTCTCATTTTTCCTCCAACACCTTCAAGTAGCATTGATTTATCACTGAGAATGACAGCAACCGCTCTATAATTAGCAATAGCACCACGGCTCACATTAGCTCTAAAATCTATATCAACAACAGATTGTCTTGTTAAATCAAGATGTTCCAATGAAAAGTAATAGATTGGATACAGATTTTTAAAATCATATTGTGATATTTGTAGACCGGTATCGACATTTTGATCACGTGCCATAAATGACAACAATCTATGATAAACTCGTGCAATATGATTTTCTGTGTAATTAAGTTGTATATCTTCAGATGGTTCCTGTTGGCCGTTTATTCTCAGTGAGACGTCTTTCACACCTAACTGATCAAATATCATATGGCTGGAGAGTTGATTGCCAACTCGTGTGTTATCCTGTAACGCAATAAATATATGACGTGGCGCAGCAACACCTTGTTTTGATGCTAGATTCCACGTGAATAACCCGTTGATATCTGATTGCTTCACATCTGTACTCACTGATAACCAACTCAACAACGACTTTCCTCCTTGGTCCATAAATGATAGTAATCGTTCTTCTGCGGTGATTGCTGGAGTCAACACTGGCATCCACAATGATATTTTTGTTAAATTGACTTTACCGGCATCATCATTGGGGGCTGCATTGTCTGCTGGAATCCTTCAAATTGCGTCATTATCATCACTCTTTCGTACAAGCGATACTGTATGCTTCGCCTCGTAGATAACTTTTCTGACGTTTCTACAGAATCCAAAAATATGATGCAGTGGAATCGCGCATGAAAATGATTTACGCGCTCCTTGCAACATTAAAATACGTGTTGCAGCTCCTAGATTGAAATTAGCATCGATGTTTATAATCATATCCTCGGCATCAATATTAGCGGTGCCAGCATTATTCTTTGGTCGTCTTACAACAAATTGATTTCCTCCAGCGGTATTTTTAACATCTTTTGCAAACATCATAGAGGGTCCTGCTGATCTTGTATAATCATCAGAATATCTTGCTAGCCCGATTATTGTTGTAGCCACATCAACATCACGATCTATCGACTCAATTTCTTTTCCATCAATGAGATATTTTGCACTCTCAAATAACGCCATAATACCATTATTGACAAAACCGACTTGAGTACCAGCTGGATACGGTGCTGGTACAGCAGTAGTCTCAGCAGCTGTTACAATTTCTCCTTCTACTTCAATAAACGCTTCAGAGGGTAAAAAGTATTTACTGGTATCATGGACTTGAAGATCAATTCTTGATCGACTCTTCGGGTCTATTGCATGATAGGCGTAATATTGATAATCGCGTACAGAATCATCCTTGCCAACTGGGGCGTCTATATCAAATGCTGGATCACGTGACTTTTTGAACATTTTATTCTATTTATCAGAGTCTAAATCGCGATTTTCATCGTGAAAAACGCTAGCGTTTTCTACTTAGTTTTTTAAGGCCACTTCCCGCTATCATATTTGGGTCGGGGGTTAAAGCCATCGACGCTAATTTTTCATCTACTGCGTTATTTATTATTTTACTAACACTTGCAGGCATTTCTGCTGTAGACGGTAACGGTTTCTTTTTTCGCCTCACTAATGATGTTATTTATTCTTCGCAGTTGAAAATGCCTTTCCGGCAAGATCTCCAACAGCACCAATACCCTTATCACGAATAACATCAATAGCTTTCATTGATAACTGTTTAGCTAACGGCATCACTTTTGGGGCCATTCTTGAAAAGAATCCTAAAATGGTATTGCCTAAACCATCTCCATAGTATGCTTTATAAACTGGAAACCGTGAATTAACTACATAGACGGGGATTGGTTTATCATGATTGTAATGTATGATCATTATTTGAAATCAGAAACAATTTTTCAATTGTAAAACAATTTGTCAATCGCTGTGATACCCATTTGCTAACTCGTCAATGAAATCTCGATATGTTTTGATATCCATGATACCACCTTGAAATAACCGTCTACAGATATCAGCTGCTTCATTAATTATTTCCGGTGAATCATTTCCAGCTCGGAATCCTCCGATTAAAACATCTAATCGTGATATATCATTGATAACACTATCAGGACATGTCCCTAATCCACTTCCGCTATAACCAGTTGCTTCATCTAGTTTTTCTAAATCCATTTGTTGTAAATAATCATCATCAGGTTCTTCTTGTTTTTTTTGTCTTCTTGTTTGTCTACGTGTTGGTGTTTGACGTCGTTCTTCTAATTCTCGTTGTCGCTCTTCTATTTGTTCTCTTTTATAATTACTAATTCCCCTTTGAAATTCCTTGTACCCCATCTCATCCTTATTCAAACGACCAATCCCTTTATTTAGTTTATACAAATTATCGGACCAATCATTACTTGATATTCTATCATCCTTATACTCGTCCTTTAAAAAATCTTTTTTTGAATTATAGCTTTGAGCAGCAAAATCACCAAAAGCTCGATAATCCTTTGGTTTGAATAAATTAAATTGTTTTATTAATGTTTTAGCATTATCAGTAAATTTATTCAACAGAGAAACAGTCGTTTTTTTCGGATTAGTAGGTGGTTCAGTTTTTTCAGTTTGTTCAGTTTTCGCTGCTAGTTTTTCAAGTACAGAAATAAGACCCTCTTCTTTTCTTTTACCGTCAGGATCATCTCCCAGTATAGCACGCTCTACCCCCTTCGTTGCTGTGGTTACTGGTTTAAACAACTCTTCAGATCCCGCAGGAAAATCAGTTTGTAAACTCTGTCGTTGTTGCAGTTTATTCCTGACAGAGTCACGAATTGGTACAAATCTCTTAATTGCATCTAATCGTTCATGAGCCAATCGGGTTGTTAATGCTTCATTGACCATTATTTGAAATCGCAAACCATTTTTCAATTGTAAAACACTTTCCCACTTTTTTGACATGTCGGATGATTTTTAACACAGTCATGGAAGTGTTGTTTCATCCTATAACAGCTTCTATCAGGTTTGTGGAAAGTCACATAATTGTATATAAAATAAAATAATACTGTGACTTTCCACACTTTTTCATTGATCATCCATCGATTTTTGACATGTCGGATGATTTTTGATACGGTCATGGAAGTGTTATTTCATCCTATCATTCATGGGGAAAGTATCAAAATAAATAATACTGATAGTTTCCCCACTTTTCCATTGATCGTCCATCAATTTTTTATTCAGTATGAAATATTTTCACTGTTTTAACACGGTCACGGAAGTGTTTTAACAGCTCTATCATTGATGAGGAAAGTCACATAATTGTATATAAAATAAATAATACTGTGACTTTCCACACTTTTTTGACATGTCGGATGATTTTTGATACGGTCATGGAAGTGTTTTAACGGCTCTATCAAGGTTGTGGAAAGTCACATAATTGTATATAAAATAAATAATACTGTGACTTTCCACACTTTTTCATTGATCATCAATCGATTTTTGACATCCTCCTTGAGGGTCGGCTAAAAAAAATGATAATGGTCGGGCAATCATAAAATGATAATGGTCGGGGCAATCAATGGTCAGGCAATCAATTTTCTTGAATTAATGCTCGTAGGTTTCTAATTTTAGAGTTGACTTCTTTTTTCAATTCGTATTCATTACCCAATTCTTTTCGTATTCGTTCTACGATAGAATACAACGGGACAAACACACCGATGTCACTGGAAAATGCAAGAGAGTCTCTAATAGAATTCTGAATTCTTTTGATGAGTGCATATTTCTTGGGTAGCATATATTTGTTAGTGCTAACCCCGTATTCTATATCCTGAAAATCCGACTTGATTTGATCAGGATTTAACCCATCTGATAGTTCAATATCCTGATTTTTCAATTTTAAAATTTCAACTATGATGCTATTCATGTTTTCAGAATTCATTATTCTATAACAATGACATATCTCTAATTGAAAAATATGACGCATTAGACATAACTAAATTGAACTTTTTGCCCGCTCTTTTTTGAAATAGCCGTCTTGGTTATTCCCGATGCAACTTTTTGTACCGAGGCTCTACAAATATCGAAAAATTTACCGGCTTCATATATCGGTTTAAATATTTTCTCTTCGTTAGTTGTTGTATTCAAAGATTTTACTGGTCTCGTTTTTTTTGAGCATTTTCCAGTCTTTCCTCGTTTGGTATTCTCACTTTGTGTGATAGCTTGCAGATTTTATAAAGAATTATTCTTTCGATTAGAATCCTTATGATCAATAACAAAACCATCTTTGATCAATCCATTAAAACATTCAAATACGAAACGATGATTGCGATATATCTTCTTTCCAACATTAAACACCAAATACCCCATACCATTGTCAGCACCAACTGGGTTCTTCAGTATACAGTGTCTTACAACACCATCACTGGATGCTTCATAATTTGTAATCACTGGGTGTGGTCTGAATTCTTGGGTCATTCGTATACTATACTATTTGTCTAATTCAATGACTGACCCATTTGCAGTGATTCATTATACATAAATCTTTCATTTATACACTTGTTTTTAGTATAGCATGAGGGAGTTCAAGAGAGTGACTTCGAAAAATGCTAAATTCAATACTGATAGAGAGTTTAAGAGATTATTGAAAATTAATCCTAAATTTAATATCGATAAACCCAAAAAACGTCCAATAGACGGAAACATGAAGGAGTTTAAGAGATTATTGAAAATTAATCTCGATAGACCCAAACGTCCAAGAGACGGAAACAAACGTCCAAGAGACGGAAACATGAAGGAGTTTAAGAGATTATTGAAAATTAATCCTAAATTTAATATCGATAAACCCAAAAAACGTAATAAACGTCCAAGAGACGGAAATATGAAAGAGTTTAAGAGATTATTGAAAATGAATCCTAGATTTAATCGCGATAGACCCAAAAAACGTGTAGTAGACAGAAACATGAAGGAGTTTAAGAGATTATTGAAAATTAATCCTAGATTTAATCGCGATAGACCTAAAAAACGTAACAAGAAATTACCATGGAAAGATGCTCAATTCAATCTTGATATAGTTTCTAATACACCCAAGAATAAAATTCTTGATAAAGCCATCAGAGACTGTTTTAATGAATTCAAGCGTGATGGAGCATCTTATTGTTGGTCAACATTTCGAATTGATGGTGTTGTTGACGCTACCATGAATGATGAAAAAGCAGCAGTGATAATTTCACGTGTTGGGGAAAAACGGCATTTTTTCCGAATCAAATTCATTATCCGTGAGGATGGAAAATGGATCATTAGGGATAAATTTGAACCCATTCTCAAGGGCAAAAGAACTATCACTGTGAATCAGGATTCAAAACCAGGAATTTAGACCGGAATTGACAAACCCTACTACGAAAGATCTTACCCTGTCACAGCAGTTGTTTACGGGATCTATCCGCTGAATGAAAAACCTGATATTGCAAAACTAGCACCCATGAAATATTCGACAGGGCTCAATTGTGTAGCAGAACGAATAATAGAACACTTCACAAATGCGTCCCGGGGAAATAAACTAACTGATCTAAGACGAAAAAAAATAACCGAGTGGGAATTAACGGTAAAAGAGCATGGGGCAACAATTCAGGATATAATTAAATTAGAAACATCATTGAGATTTCCAATATCAGTAAGAACAATCACCGGAGAAGTATTAAAAGAACCGAAATATCAATCAAAAAAAGGAAACCCAATTGAAATTATTGATCATAATGAACACGCG
Organism: Unio delphinus; assembly: GCA_029339505.1. NCBI lineage: Eukaryota > Metazoa > Mollusca > Bivalvia > Unionida > Unionidae > Unio > Unio delphinus. The sequence goes on from JAQISU010000105.1 coordinate 3,731,886, forward strand.
TGGTCATCTGCAGTAACAATATTCTCACGGGATAGAACCGTAAAATATATCCCCCAAATTGGAGAGTTTTTTTCAGAACAGAAATTATTTGATGCTATTTACCATTTGAGTAAAAACGATCCTGTGTCAATGTGGCTATTTCATAGTACTTCAGACGAAGAATGTAGATTTGATCAGTTTGTAAGGCCCAACGGAGAATTGTACCGTACTGAAGAACTGCATAATCAAATGAAACAACTAGCTAGTGAGTTTTCTGGGGGCGGGGAAGACAACGATCAATTATTAGCAAACTGTTTTACAGTACCATCAATTGCAGCACATTTTGCTAGAAAGAAAAACGCGTGGAAACCAACACGAAGTGAGTTTTTATCAGATGTCAAATTGTCTTGTCTTGAATACAGCCATGGAGGATTATGGAATACAAAATACGACCCTGATACCGTTATTTCAGTTGATATGATTGCATGTTATCCAGGAAGTTTTCTTGGGAATGGAGAATGCGAGAAATATTTTAAACGATTTGGACACCCCACACACGAAATGACCCGTGTTGCTATTAATGGACCACTGCCTGATTTTGATTTAACCGGATTCGCTTGTGTAGTATCATTTGAAACGGCTACAGGACTTCATCCGTGTAGTTATTTTTGGATTGGTAAACACATGTCTGAAAAACACTGGATGCCAATAGTGTTATTACGGTATATGCTTGATTGTAAGATGTTAAAATCATTAATTGTCAGTGAAGCAATTATATCCTATCGAGCACAGAAATCAGTGTGGTTACCCCAACCTGATCTAGAAAAAATAATTAGCGAAGAGCGAAAACTGTTTCCTGATTTTAATGAACAACAAATCATGGATTGGTCCAAACAGTTATTTGAAATCAGAAACAATGAAGCAAAAAATCTTGGACGAAGAATAATCGGTAAATTTACCCAAGGTGGCAAATACGACAATACGAGATATTCTTCACGATTGATTATAGACAATGCTGAATACGATTTTGTAATCGCGGATTTAACGAATAAAGGCCTATATGTCAATCGTAAGGACGCATTTATGTCCGATGGAACCAAATTGGGTACAATTGTTACTTACAATGATGGATACAATCCGCAGTACACACATTTGAGAGCTTCTATGCTTGGTTATGCTTCTATTAATCTGTTTTCAATGATTAATAAATTTCCTACCACCGCAGTTAGAGTTGCCACTGATTCATTTTACATAAATAGCAAAATGGCTGATTTTAAGGCTACTGGCAACGAGAATTGGGGGTCATGGAGAATTAAGAAGGAAATGCTTCATGATTATATTCAATCAGCAGATGTTACCATTGAAAATAATTATCGGAATCTCAAAGAGATTCAATCAGAATTTTCTAATGCACCACCGATTTCTGATCCAATATGCCGGTATAAAACAGTTTATTTAAACGGCTGTGGTGGGTCAGGAAAAACAACCCGGGCAATTGAGTTATTTCGTGGGAAAAATCCTACGGATTTCACAAAAATGATTGTACTAACACCGACTCACAGACTTGCAAGAGAAATGATACAGAGAGGGGTAAATGCCTGCACTTATCATAGTTTTTTCCGATGGAAGGGAGATAAATGGACTCCTGAGCGTATGGGAGAGAAATTTATTCCTGAAATCATGATTTGGGATGAAATAGACACAGTGTCAGAAGATGTATTAAAAATATTTCTTGAGTGGTTGTTATTAAAAAATACAAAAGTCGTCATGTGCGGTGATCACGGCCAACCACCACCATTTGTCGGTGCATCCCCACATGAATGGCTAAAGGGTTTTGTAGACTATTATGAAGAAATTGATACCGATCATAGATCACTTGATGAAAAATTAAAAGAATTTAAGAAACTAATTAGATTACAACCGGATAGAATCCAGTGTGAAATAGCCCGTGAAATAATTTCGGAAACTCCAATGAATGATTTCTGGGAAATGTGGATACCAAACGATTTGATCATTGCAAGTAGAAAAATAGTCAGGGATACACTTCAGATGAAGTTATTTGAATTGCATAAACAAAAATTTGCAACACTTCCAGTGCCTCTTTGTTATAGGCCATCGGATACACGAAAACAGAACATTGAAGTTGATATTTCAGGACAAAGTGAAAAACAAATTCTCGTATTAAATGATATTGTGCTGGTTGATATCAATGTCGTTGAAGATGCATTGCGTGCTAATAAATCCCCGTGGACGCTAGGATACGCAGCAACAATACACTCTTCACAGGGATTGACTATATCAGATACAATTGTTTGGATGGTGGATAATCGCATCGAATGGTCAAATTTAGTCTATCTTTCAGTATCCAGAGTACGAAAAATAAATCAACTTCGAAGAATTGTTTTCAATGATGAAATCATTGGTGATGATAATGACACCACAATAGATGATATTGATATTAAAATGATTGATAAAAAACTCTCCGGTTACAAACAACAAGACAAAAAAAAAACAACGAGAATTTGATATTGATGCTGGATTAATAATCACTTTGAAGAAACAACAGAATAATCACTGCGCAAGTTGCAATTGTATAATGCGTTGGCAGTATTCGGATAAGGATCCTCGCCAATTTACCGTTGACAGAAAAAATAACAATCTCGGTCATGTCAGAAATAATGTGATGTTGACTTGTCTTGAGTGCAATAGACGCAAGGGTGCTAGTTAAGACCATGCGGTGGCAATTGAGTATCCTCGGGTATTATTTGGAATTGTTGTCTAGTAAAAACCCGCTGAGGGGCAGTTGAATCCAGTTTATAGACTGGAGGTCTACCCGTAGATCGTGTTATACTAGATATCTTGTGTGCAGTAACACTCCAAATAGGATCAGTAGCTCTTTTTCTGCCACCCTCAAGCTCTCCTGGTTCATATAAATACCTCACAATGACATTACTACCAAGAATTGGTTCTTTGAAATCTTTTTGTGGTTTTTCAGGTATTGACTTCTTTTTAATCGCATTGATGGGTTTCATGTTGATTGTTCTAGTAATCTCGTTATTCAGTGCAGTAATCACAGCTGGTAACCTTTTAACCCATTCACGGGATCTTTTTTCTTGGATGAATTCTTTTGCGTATTGATATCCAAATAACCGTTCAGCAAGGGTTTTATTAAACCGTTCTACAATTGCCTGATCACGATGCAGTGCAGTATGCCCCCGTCTGATAGTGACATTGTGATATTTCATTGTAGATAACACTGCACCCTGAAATTCCTTGCCAGGATCAATTTGTAATAGATTTGGCCAGTGCAGAGGACCCCTTCGATAAATCCTTTCAAATGCAGAAGCCACTTCAGGTGATGATTTTGTTTTTAACGGTTCTGCTTCTTTGTATCGACTTGCAATATCAACTACGGTTAATGCGTACTTGTAACCGTGGTCATGTGGCAAAAATAATAGATCAGCCTGATGAACTTCATTAGGAAAGGTCACATCAAAATGCGAGACATTAATTTGTTTAGGCGGTGGTAAGTAAATTTGCCATAGTGCCTGTTTGGATAACCAATGAGCCGCAGTGGTTTTTTTCACTTTTGCAGCGCTAGCGAGTTTATGGATTGCTGATTTACCCCTCCAGTATCCTCTTGGGGAATAATAAATAGATTCCATGTTGTTATTAATTACCAGCACCTAACATCAATTTACTTTTCATTGCCAATTTGATCAAAAAGGAAGCCAATTTTTCTTTGAAGGATTTATCAGGAATAGCATTTAACGCATGAATTAATTTCACATCTGCTAGATGCCTGTGTTGCAAATTGCTGCTTTTATAAGCAACATCATGAAGGTGACAGGCCTTATCAATAGCGTTTATTGGTTCCTCACCGGGTCGGGGCTGATTTTGATCATTGAGTCTGATATCAAGTCTTGTTCCCGGTCCACAATAACTATACCCTGGAAGGTGTTTTTCTCCGGGGTATTTTGCCCATGGGGTTCCAGGGAGTTTTGCTAATTTGGCAGCGATATCACCTCCTCGTTTTTTTTTAAAGGTTCCTTGGGTTTAGAAACAAATCTAAATTTCTTTGTACTACATTGTACGCATTTATCAGAAAGCGCTGATCGGTTTTTTTTTGTTGCAATCGTCGTCAAGTCATCTGTGCCAGTACGTTTTTTACACTTCACACAAGATAGATCCATAATTTATGTATAGAAATATGAATATAATTGATTTTTCAGCAACTAAAACAAGAGAACCAGTTAAGCATCATGCAGCGCTACCAAACTCTATCCGCGCAATTATAATCGGACCATCTAGATCCGGTATAACGCAATTGTTGCTCAATTTAATAATGAGATGGATGAAGTGGGATAAGTTGTATTTAATTGCCCCTAGCGTAGATGACCAACGATGCTATGAAGTGCTAAAAGATTTTAATGAAAACGCTTCAGAGATTGCCGGCGAGGATGTTATTGAATTTATAACCGATATTGACGAGGCACCATCAGTAGAAGACCTCGATGGCAGTATCAACAATTTAGTTGTATACGACGATGTAATGTTAAATAAACAAAAAAACCCAGCTAGAATATTTTCCCGAGGCAGGCACAAAAACACGGATGTGATCTATGTCACTCAACGCTACACTCAGATTCCAAAAGTGATCAGAGATAATTGTAATGTATTGTGTGTATTCAACGGCGTTGATACACATACGCTACGAAATATTTGGCAGACATGGTGCTCCGATATGGATTTCAATCAATTTAGAAATTTCTTTAGTCATGCTCAGTCTGCCCCACACGGATTTATAACAATAAATTTACATGACCCTTGAACACGATATCGTATCGGATTGGATCAAATATTCGGTTGAAAATCAAATGGAGGCTTAGTCATTTTTTTATTTCATTGATTTCATTGATTTTTCATTATTATTTTTTGCCTGATCATTGATTTTTTTTTGGACTGATTTCATCCTAATCCATGAAAACTTGTATCCGATTCACCACATCTTGGCCGTAGAAGCCTGATTTCATTGATTTTTTTGCCTGATTTCCTTGATTTTTTTGCCTGATCATTGATTTTTTTGCCTGATTTCATTGTTTTAAGCCTGATTTCATTGAAAACTTGTTTAAAAATGTTGTCCGGCTCGCCCCCTCTGCTGCTATAAAACATTGTCTCATTTATAACGAAAACATGTTTGCATTTGTATGAGTAGGTTATCAATATATGCATCTATCTTGGTCTGATTCATGAACATTGTGTTCACCCTGTTCTTTATTATCATTTTAACAGACATTCTAAATATAAGTATGATTTTTCTAGAAATTAACATTTGACCCTCATTCTTGTTATTCTTTTGTATATCGTCAAGAGTGACATTTGGCCACAACAAAGTGACCCTCTGTGAAATTAAAACTTGGTCTCCATTATTGGAACGCTAACTGTTTACAATCAGAAATCCATTTTAATATTGTTTATTGGTGTAACATTGGATCACAATCTAGGTACAATAGATAATTTAATAGTCAATATGGATTTGATAATCATAGGAACAGACGGATGAATTACACTCTGGGTACCATTAAAAATGTCCATCGGTTTAAAATTAATGTGGCACTTGATGAACAGTGGAAATGTAATCATACAAATTAACATTCAGGCTCCATTTTGTACCATATGCATTTTTTCTTTTACTTAAATTGTTCCATATGCATTATTTTTTACTTAAATTGTACCATATGCGTTTTTTTGTACTTAAATTGTACCATATACATTATTTTTTACTTAAATTATACCATATACGTTATTTTTTACTTAAATTATACCATATACGTTATTTTTTACTTAAATTGTACCATATGCGTTATTTTTTACTTAAATTGTACCATATGCATTATTTTTTACTTAAATTGTACCATATGCGTTATTTTTTACTTAAATAATTTCACTCTGGATAGAAGGGTGAATTTAATGTTAGGAAATGGTACAAGATTTCTCTATATACCAACACATTTTTTAATTAAAATTGGAGTCTTTGTATGAGGGGCAATGAAATATTAAAATGACACCAATACAATGTTTTGACTGACCAACACCCATTTATCTACTGACTAGCAAATATACAGACTACAAAACAAGGAGTCCTAACACATACACAAACATATCAACACCTTGAAGGAGAAGGACTCTTCATACACACATTATACTAACCAACAAATTGGATAGGAGTTCTTCCAATCACACACATATCCGTGCAAAGGATACAAATATTCACATGCAGGCACACAAACCTACCAATCAACACGCCATCTGACTGAGTATCGCCAATGCTTACAATCCAATATAAAGAGTAGTACGATTATATGTCACAATATACCCTTCGTGATAGATCATACTGCTCAACGTAATATTTCAATATACCTAAGGAACAAAAGGAAGCACAAGTTTTTTTTGTAACACTTAAAAAATAAGTTAACTACCCGAGATATATCATGAAAATGTAAGATGGGCTTGCTGCATTATGAACTGTCAAAAACATACTAAACAGTTCTATTTAAGTACAAAAATAATCGAAAGTTCCGAAGACATTTCAGATCCACGAATGCATATATCGCAATGACATTGCCCAGAATTCCTTTGAATAATTTATAATAGTCCTAGAATGTTAATCCAGTCCAATCAGCAGTTTGAATTTCCATCAAATAATCCTAACAAATGTCTCCTCTCAAACTATCTGATACAACATCAAACACATATGCAGACTGATCTGAGAATATGAAATAAGGATCTGAAATATGAATGAATCCAAAATAGGAACCAATCTGATTGTTCAGTTCTCCTTATATACACCTTCTTATTTCTATTACGATTATATGTTGCAATATACCCCTCGTGATAGATCATACTGCTCAACGCAATATTTCAATATACCTACTCATGTAACATATCCACATCCAATGGGAAAGAACTTAATTCTTCAAACAACCCACCTAACAAACCTTTCCAATGGGGGAACAAAACTGGTTATTATGTTTATTACTAATATTATTATTAGTAATTGTAAATACATATAAGTACATAAGCATCTATTAATTTAGACCCTATCCTATATATACTCATATCTTAAATTAGAATTTTATACAAAATTAACTATCTAATATACTCTTTATTATTAGATAATCAATACAAATTACCATCACAAACAAAAATGACACATAATAAAAATACATTTATCAAGAGTTACAACAATGTAAACTAATACACAGATATAAATTACACCATAACAATTTCATCTCAAACCTTACGGTAAAGGGTCATGGCTGCTTCCCTTTTTGGGGTGGGGTGTGTCCAATTTATTTAAATTAATATAGAAGACCCACCCTGCCTCATCAGAAATTGAAGTAGTGATAGAGAGATGCAAAGCTCTGAGCCCCAGACAGCAGTGCCGATGGTAAAATTACCGGTAATGAATCTGTAACAAATTGAAATTTTAAATAACAACAATTTAATATAATTCAAACAGTAATTTCTCAAATGCAATTAAGCTAATATCATATCACTCCACCAAGTGATGGCCTAGTTCATCATTTGAATTAGTGTGTAATTTTCTCTTCTGTCCTGAGTCCTACTCATCTATATGTTCTTCTCTTCCTTTGTCTTCCTTCATTATCTCTTCTACTTCTCCCTCTGTCTCTCCTTCTCTCTTTTGTCTCCCAGAGACTCGGGCCACAGTTGAGGTAACTCCTTCTGGTCCCTCAAATTTCCTTCTATCTTCTCTTTGTCTCCCAGAGACTCGGGCCACTGCATTGGGTACTTCCCGCTGGTCCCTAAAACTTCTGTTTCGAAGCTTTCTAACTATTCTCTGAATAATTCCGCCATTACGAATGGTCGCAGAGTAGGCTATTTGCATTTTCCTGCCAAATATGTGAAACACTACTAACTTTTGATTCTCAAGATCATGTATTTAAACTTAAGATTCTAATGTCTGGCACGTTTAACTCAATTCTGATTGGAAGTTGGTTCCTAATGATCCGACATCGCCCCTCACAACCATCTGTCAAAGATGTTTATGATACAAATTGGACAATGCCATGGTTGAACAAGAAATCGCCACTTACCTGAGAACAAGGTTACGTAACTGACTTTGGCAAAATAAACCACGCGCCTTGAGTTTAAGGCCTTGTCAATAAATGCGGCTGGACACCTAAGACATTTTGCTGGCGAGAAATTATAGTCTCAGGGTTTACACACCCATGCTAACATCTTTCCTCTTCTATAACGTGACACTTACCATCAAGCACCACATTCTTGATTTCTATCAAAACAAATATCCTTTCTGTTTTAATATTTCTTCCTTACTTTTAGGTTCTTGCTCAACTGTTTCTAAAATTGTTCCTGATTTAATTTTCACTTCATACTCGTTTCTTACGGGAGATAAGTTAATGGCAATTGTACTTTTTACCTCTGTGAAACGTCACAACAGTGCTATCAGTTTCTAAAAATAGCCATTCGGACAAGGCAAGCGGATTAATGACGTCCAGTCTTCTTTCCGGTGCTATTATTATTATGCTTCTTGATGAAAATAATAATAATAAAAATGAGGACATTGTAAGGTGCCTAGTCTTTAGAAGCTCTAAGCAGATTATAACATCTATAAAGATATGTCTACACTACAGAACAAGAAATAACAAAAACCATGAAATTCAAAAACATAAAAACATGCTGAAAACATATAAAATGCAAAACATTATTAGGTCCCTAAGTTTGTTCATGCCATCGAAAAAGGTGAGTATGGGCATATTGCGCATGTACAGGAGCAGTATAAGAGGCACAATACGCTCAATGCAAAGGCATAAAGCAACTTTTACTGGCGTACAAGACCCAGAAGCGTAATACTGGTATGAAATACAAGCGTCTTTTGTCTAAGAGTTTTGAAATGTATAGGCGTATTCCAAGAGTAATATTGGCATATTGGCAAGAAAAGGCGTATTTTGAAACTTAGAAACTTGCAGTACGGTTGATGAGATGTAATTCTGAACTTTGAAAATCTGCATACTATGGATGAAGCGTAAACAGGACTTTGACAAAAGACATGAGGCGTATTTCAGCACTTTGTTTTATTCCAGTCTACTGAGAAGTCTCAAATAATATTGACACAGTTAAATCTTTTTGTATATGCATAAATCTATTTAATAATGACATACAAATACAAATGAATGCTGAAATGTATTGACACTATTAAGTGTTTGAGTACCCAAATCCATTTTGTTCCACCATACCAATAACCCACACCATCCTATTAAACTTGTGCATAACTTGTGTCCAATTGGTAGAAGAAATGCAACTATTTGCAGTAACTTTTGCATACTACCGGTATCACCAACAAGGATATGCTTTGTTGCAAAAATTGCTAAAAGCAACATGGCTGCACCAAGTGTAATGCCAGCATCTTCATAAAGTGGTATTTTATCATCTATTAATTATTCAGGAATGGCATCTGTGAAACACAGGTTTACATCTTCATTACTTTCTATATCTTCAGTAAACAAATCTTCAAAACAATGAATTTTCCATCATCTGGGCGTAATGTCAAATCACAGTTTTTTTCTTCTTCAGTCTCTTGTTCTGTCTGACCAAATTGTTGCTTGAATTCCTGGCAGCAAGCATTCTCATAATTAAAAACTTACCCTTCCTCATGAATTTCATCTTCAGCAGTTACACGTGCTTTGTACTGACTCACAACAGCTTGAATCATTTGGCATCTAAAATAAGTTTTAAAAATAGTTTTATTTGAAGCTGGCAAATAATTTAACTACTGAAGAATTTATTTTTAGTGGTGTACCCATTTTGAAGTTATTAGATTGCTTCATATGTCATGATTAAAATCAAGCATGACCACAAAATGCCAAAAACCGATGAAAATGTCAATTTACAGGACATTATCTTTCCATCAACGCTACCTTCTTTTATTTTCCTTCTTTTTCCATCCTTTTTGTCAGACTCCATATTTGTTCCTACCATTTTTAATGAAAGGTTTGTTATAAATAGAAAAAGCATCAAAAGGACAAAACATGTTAAATTTGAAGTGTTTCCATGTTGCGTAGTGCAATATATGATGTTTGGTTTACACAAAGGATGTAAACCCATTGGACAGTCATAAAAGTTACAAAAGTAATTTGCAAACAATAAGACCATTATTAAAAAAATACAGTAGACATAATATTTATGGCACCTTCTTACAATAACAGAACATGAATAAAACCCATACAATAATATAAATCTTCTTGAAAGGATTGAAGGTTCATTCATTGAAATATTGCACAAGCAAAAACCTTTGCCAAATTAATATTTGCACAGTAGATTAAGTAATAATAATCTGACTTTTTGTTTTACTTGTATTGTGATCTTAAACATACAGAATTTTTGCATGAAGGTCACAATCTGTTCAAAATATTTTTTTTAAATTAAATCTTTTTAACAGTTCTTACAGTCAGAGGTTTAGCTGGGTGACTCAGGTGTGGATGATCAGGTATTTCAATGGCATAATCCTGTACCAACATCATTTTATCCATTTCATTAGGTTCCAATGTTGAATTTCCATAATCTTCTTGTACATTTTATTTTCTTTTCTTTCTATAACTTAAGGTCCCCTCCTTGCTCTATTGATGCTTGGGGTAGCCATTTTGTCCTAGTAACACACAAGCTAAGCTATTCTGTTCTACTGGTCAGTAATTACAAACACGTCTGTACTAAGCTATACCAAACTGCAGTAACTTGATAAGGGATGAAGCCACATGAGTTTTTCCCCTCCAAATTGAGGTCAGAGTGTGAGGCCACTTTAAGGAGGTACATTAAGTTTTGAAACAACAATTGTGACTACCTCAGGGACAGAATTAACATGGCATACATTTTACAAATTTAGTAAACTATTGACTAGCACAGAATCCATTCTACAATATGAAAGTTTGTTTAAAAATACTTCAGACCCCTTAGGAGAGCCCTATGAATCCCATAATGCATCATTAGTTCAAATTGGAAATCAACAGTGTAGTTTTAACTCTAACAGTCTAAGACTAGCATTTTCCAAATATACACAATGTTTGTTTGTATTTACTTCCATGAAGATAAAACCTTTAGTGTTGCATCAAAAAGCAATCTATTTTTGAAAATGAAAACAGTTTTCTATAAAAGGAGAAGTGGAAATGAAATGAGGTTGCAAGTTCTTCAGTGGAGTTATAGTAAATATAAGTGGTAAGTAAAAACTATGTACACTCTGCATATAATCAATCTATTCAGTGGTTCTCGTGCCAGCTTTGTTGCTTCTTAGATTTCTTCTGTGCTTAATTATCATGATGATTAATTATGGCATGAAGATAAAACAATTGTGTACTTTGCAGATATGCAAGTAAATACATTCTTAAGCATTGTCCACTATGACCTCTTGACTTCCAACATTTTATATTAAAAAGAATGCTAGAATATTTTACAATTGTAAAGTATCTTGATAGTATTTACCACCTAAGTTATACAATCTGTAACCTATGTATACATAGTTGCTTTAAACAATATAACATACATTTTAAGTTTGATCAATTATATAACACAGTTTATTAATAATATATTCATACAATTTTTTGGAATTTTCAGAGAAAAAAACCCTCCTTAGTTCTCATGATGTCAAGGTGGACAGTATGAGACTCTGTCATCCCTTGAACCATGCCAAGAAAGCAAGCCGTCCAGGATATGCCCTCATGAGAAAGTTGCTACCATTGGTGTTTACTGACAAGGAAATGGCCCTTTCCCAAGGTCAAGAAATGCTGAAATCCAAGGAAGGAGATCAAAGGTTTCTTTAGACAAAACACGCATATCAGTATGTAAAGGTGAGATGCATAACTGATGAGCGTCTTTATCCACAATTTGTAAAAGTTTCTTTTCCAAGTTCTATTTTGTTGGTACTGTTTTAGAAAAATATATTCTGTGAATGATACTGGCAGCAAATATAATTATTCATGCAACTAATATTTCAAACATATATGCTTTCTCTACATGTGTTAATAATATTCAAAATAATAATTGATTTAACTGATTCTATTCCTTTGTTTTGAACCATGCTGGCTTATTGGTTAAGGGGCTGAACTCGTGACATCTGGGTGGGAGTTTTGATTCACATGTACGTGTCTTTAGCACTTTCCTTTCCTTCAGGACAATATAGCATTAAACATGTTGCTGTGCTGTAAAACCACCAAACCCCAAAACTTTTTAAAATTAAAAATTTGTCAGAATTGATATGCTAAAATATGCCTTAGTTTTGAAAAGTGAGCCACTTTAGCTTGGTGGTTGAGTGTCATCCTTGTAATCCAAGAGTCACATGTTCAGTACTCAACTAGGTCAGCTATCTTGGTGTATCCTTAGGGAAAAGTACTTAGCTCCCATTTCCTTGACATAATATAGCCAATAACATGTGTAATGTGCCATTAAATATTTTTAAAAAAATCAACCATCAGTTTTCATAACATATTCCCTGCAAATTGATATCAAATACATAAATTAAAAATTAATATTTCTACTTTCTTCATTAAATGAATTAAATTCATTTCCTTACCACATCTATCTTTATTTCAGAATATGTGAATGCATGGTGTAGTAAATGTGGAATAACAAACCCATCGATGACAGATTTGAATGATGCTGCGACTGAAACAATTATTTATTCAAGGAGAAAATGTAAACAAAATTTGAGGAGTGAAATATCTTTGTTCAGCTGACAAAGAACATAGTTGTATTACCATGAATGATTCTGCCAACAAATTGTATTTGTTATGAGGTTATTAAAATCAACTACACTGTTCATTTAATTTGTCTGTTCATTGCCTCATGAGTAAATTAGCTGGTTGTAGATTTTTCAAATAATACGCCTCTTGCATAATACGCTTTGTTTGAAATGTGTAAAATATGCACAAGGTTTGGTTTATGACAATGTAGTACGCCTGTAATTTTTGGGTTTGCTTTACGCCTGTACTTTGGTATGGTTTATGTATGTAATATATGCCTGTACTTGATATGTTTTACGCCTGTACTTGATATGTTTACGCCTGTGATTTACGCCTGTACTTGATATGTTTTACGCCTGTGATTTACGCCTGTACTTGAATATGTTTTACGCCTGTAATACACCCTATTATGTATTTGAATACAGGCGTACTAATTTAAATAATTCGCCTCTTGTGTACGCCTAGAGATACTAGCGTATTATGCCTGAGATACGCTAGTACTGTATTACACTTTTCTCCTATTCTCATAAACCAAAGAGAACCCATATTTTGGATGCAGAATACGCCTGTAGTACGCCTATGATACAGGCGTATGATTTCGTACGGGTGCAATCGAAAAAGGTGAATTTTAAGAGCACTCTTAAAAGGGACCACTGTATCTTTGTGTCTAATTTCAATCGGCAATTTGTTCCACATCGCCGCGCCCTGGTATGCAAAAGAACGTTGTCCATATGACTTCATTTTCATAGTGGAAACTGAGTGTATACAATTGTCAGAAAAGGAGCGTAAGTATCTTGCTGGTTTATACACATGAGTGAGGCCGGATAGGTATGTTGAACTGGAGTCTGTCAGTGAAACGTAGCACGGAGAAAACAAAATGTGTTTGATTCTGTATCGAACTGATAGCCAGTGTAAGGTACAGAGCAGTGGTGAGGTGTGCTCTGATCGAGGTACTCTAAAGATGATCCGAGCAGCTGTGTTTTGAAGTTTATGGAGTAGATATTGAGATGAACCAGACAGAATTGAGTTACAATAGTCCAGTCTTGAAAGTACTCATGAACACACAAGTGTTTTAGTGGCTTCAACTGAAAGATATTTGCGAATGGAACTGATGCGTCTCATTTTAAGATATGCAGTCTTGCATGTGTTTATGGCATGTTAGTGCAATATGAGAGTACTGTCTAGAGTAACACATAGGTTTCGTACCAACTGTGTGAATTTAATGTTGGTGTTGCTGATATTTTATTGTCTGAGGTAAAGGATGTGAATGAGAAAGTCGTTGTGTTGTGATCCGAATGGCCTCATTTATATCATCATTTACCGTATCTGCAGCTTATTACATGTTATCCATGATTTCAAATCAGAAATACACATCTCAACTCCATGGATGGTAGCATCAACTTCAGTTGGTTGGCTTGACTTTTATATTTGGGTGTCATCAGTGTATAATTGGTGAGACACTGGGTGATGATCTATGACACTTGAGAGCGGCTGAGTGTATAAAATGAAGAGAACAGGTCCAAAACCAGACGTGTAACATCGCAAAATAGATCAACTGTGCTGGAATGTGTTCCATTTGCAGACACAATTTGTATCCTATTAACTAAGTAGGACTTGGACCACTGTAAGGCTATATTCTGAATGCCAAATACATGCTGGAGACGGTGAAGTAATATATCATGGTCTATTGTGTCAAATGCTGCAGACAGATCAAGGAGGGTGAGGACTGTAATCTTTCCACTATCCAAAGCAGAGAGAATGTCATTAACTACTTTCAGACGAGTAGTTTCAGTAATGTGGCACTGGCGATATGCAGACTGTACATTGCTAAAACGATTATTTTAAGTCAAACGAGATATAAGTTGGGTTAGAACAACATTTTCTAAAACGTTTATATGAATGGGATATCATAAACTGAGCGATAGTCCTTTAAATCGTTATGGTCAAGAGTTGGTTTCTTCAGCAGAGGCTTTACGATGACAGTTTTGAAAAATGATGGGAATTCCCCCGATGAGTAAGAGAGATGTTAATAACATCAGTTAATGAAGGCAATATTGGGTCTAAGCACTCAAGCAGCAGCGATGTTTCAATTGGATCAAGTTCACAAGACTTTATCACGATTGTCCGTACCAAAATCCATAGAGATAGGTTCAAATGCTCCTGTATGTTCTCGCTGAAATTCTGTATCATAACTGTATGGTGACGAGTCAATTTAAATTGTGTTGTAAAGCGAATCTTTATTGGTGTGTACTTTGTCACGGAAGAAATTTGCAAATAAATCTGGACGGTCTACTGGAGAGAAGGTACTTGGAAGTGGTGTAGATTTGTTCGTTGACATTAGTTTGTTAGTTATCTCGAAGAGCTCTTTGTAGCTGGAACTCTCCGTGATCTTATTACTGTAGTGGGATAATTTGGCTAAATGGACTATGTTTGTGACGTTCTTCTTAGCGGCTTCATAGATTTGTTTAGGAATAGTGAGTCTGGTGGAAAGCCAAAGCCTCTATGCTCTTCGGCGATGTCTTTTAGCAATGTGAAGCTGGTCCCTAACACTGCTATACCATGGAGAACATTTTTTTATTTATTGATACTCTGCATTTGGTGGCTGGGGCATGTTTTTAAGCAATTAACGCAGGCAGTTATCGCGTTGTTCTGCTGTAGAGTGTAAGTAAGTTGTTAGGTTTTCTTGGATGTCATGCATTAATTTGGTTTTATTTCTCATACGGAGGTTTCTCTTAGTTAGTAGCATATAAAGCTGAAGGTTTGGGACTGATAGGCCAAGAAGGCATGTAATGCAAGTTCGTGGGATAAAAGAGTGGATTGCAGAATATTATCATCAGGTCTATAAAGAAACCAGTCTCAAATGTGACCATGTTTATGGGTGGGTTGGTTAACTGACTGTTTAATGTTGAAAACATGAATGTAATCTATGAGTTTTGACGTGTATGGGTTTCGAGGACAGTCAAAGTGAAAGGTGAAATGTCCAAGAATAATTAGGTTGCCACCTATCGAATTTCCATACTCCAGAAGATTCGGAAACTGCTGCAAAAAGAGAGATTCAGTCAGCTTGTTTTTTCTACTAGGATGAGGGCGATAGAGACAGAAAAAATAGACTGACCTTTGTCATACGAAAGATTCACAGGTGAAAGTGGCAACAAAACTCACCCTTATGGTCGTTTATTTGATGAGCGTTACTCGAAGGTGTATATGTGCTGATGAAGTTTGCTATATCTGCAAGGTAAATGAAAATGAGTATTTGTCTCCAGAATACCCCCTTCGTCCACGAAAAAGAGATAAAAGTCAAGATACATATTTTCGTTGTCAGGAGAAATGGCACTGGGCTTCCGAGTGCCCTAAGAGAAACGAGAAAAAACAGAAACAAGAGGAGAAAACGGAGAGTGGTTAAGAAGAAAATTAATATGATGATGAGGAAGAACTTGTGCCAGTAAAGAGATGGAAATGAAAAAAATTGACAATTTGAGCCGATGCGTTGGCCCTGATGTGAAATTTTATATTAACTTCTAAAAGAGAATAGACATAAACGAAAACGTAAGTGACACTTGGTCTTGACATTTTATAAGGATGGTGTGTATTTATTTTTATTGACCCTGCATGAATATGTGTTCTTTCACCTCCCTCTATCCATATTAGTTTTTTTTTATAGTTAGAATTGAATGGAAGGGATGTTTAACTTCACGCACGCACTTTAGGCATTCAAATGGGTGAAAAATAGTCAGTGTTCACCTATCATTTTGTGTCTAAAAACACACTGACGCCATAGATTAACGGGTTAAATGGGGTTTGGAGTGTGTGGGTGTGGGTGTTTGCGTTGGTTATTGTATGTGAAGGCTTGTTTGCTTTTAAAAAAAAATTGTTTTTCTTCACTCTGTGTTGATAGCATATAATGGCTATTTTCTTCAATCTGCGTTGATAGTATACTATATGTAATGGGTTATTTCTTCGCTCAGTGTTGATAGTATATAATGGATTTCGTCTTCACTCTATTAAGATATTGTTTCTTCTTTTTCCATCCGTGTTGATAGTGTATATTGGGTTATTCTGTCTACTTCCCTTTGTATGGTTAGTAGATATGGGATTTGTTCTTTTACTTCTTACCTCTGTGTGGATAGTAGATGTGGCATCCCCCCCCCCTTTCCCTGTGTATTTAGTGTATTTGGGGGTTTGTTTTCCCTCCCTTCGTTTTCATAGTGGGAATAATAAGTATACGATTGTCAGAAGAGGAGCGTAAGTATCTTGCTGGTGTATACACCTGGGCGAGGCCAGATAGGTATGTTTGACTGGAGTCCGTCAGTAAAACGGATCACAGAGAACAAATGGTGTTTGATTCTTGATCAAATTGATAGCAGCTGTGTGTTTAACATTTTTGAATTTTCTGGAGTAGATATTGAGATGAACCAGACAGAATGGAGTTACAATAGTCCAGTTTTGAAAGTACTAATGAACACACACGCGTTTAGTGGCATAAACTGAAAGATATTTGCAACTGGAGCTGATGCGTCTCAGCTCAAGACATGCAGCCTTGGATATGTTCTTGACATGTTAGTGCAATATGACAGTATTGTCTAGAGTAACACCTAGGTTTCGTACCATCTGTGTGAATTTAATGTTGCCGTTGCTGGTAATTGTTGTTTGAGGTAGTGGATGTGAATGAGAAATTCTTTGTGTGTGTGTGTGTGTGTGTGTGTGTGTGTGTTGTTTCTCCTTCTTTCCGCTTTTATGTATGGACACATTAAATAGATAAAGAGACGGCTTTCCGCGTGAATACTGCTAGCATGATAACAGCAAATGTTGCAAAGATTGCGTTTTCTAAGAGTAAGCGCGATATACGATTTTAAATTCAGCTAATTTTGTAGACCTATTGGGTTCGGGAAGGACGTGAGATTCGGTCATATATTTACCTAACCAAAAGAAAGCATTATTGTATACAGACCATACCGTATCAGAGTTCAATCTCATGATGAGGAAGTATGCGGACGACATTAGAAATCAGGCCAAACGGTCACGTGATGACATAAATGTTAACCATGTGCTAGAAATAAGAAATTTAAGATTAATTCGTAAATTGATTTCAGACTCTAAGGTATGTATGACTATGCTGGTATATCTTCATTCACCTTATTTTCACAATACGTAAAGTTTGTTTGATTATTTTCTGAATACGTTTCATGTATATGAAAATTAGTGCTTTATTATAATATGATACCCTTGTTAGATTCGACTATGCAGTTGTAACTAATATAACAAGACACCCATGTTAGATTAGATTAGACTATGCAATTGTAACTAATATAATATGATACCCTTGTTAGATTCAACTATGCAGTTTTAACTAATATAACAAGACACCCATGTTAGATTCGACTATGCAATTGTAACTAATATACCATGACACCCATTTTAGATTCGACTATGCAATTGTAACTAATATAATATGATACCCTTGTTACATTCTACTATGGAACTGTAACTAATATAACAAGACACCCATGTTCGATTCGACTATGCAATTTTAACTAATATAATGTGATACCCTTGTTAGATTCGACTATGCAATTGTAACTAATATAACAAGACACCCATGTTAGATTAGACGATGCAATTGTAACTGTTATAATACATTTGAAGCTAGGAAATATGACAAAAAGTGAATTGTTTTCACATGGCTGTGTCAACTGCTTAGACGTAACATAGAAGGCTATTACAAAACAAAAAAAGTATTTGTTCGAAAACGTTTATCTAGTTACAGCATGTTAAGACATAACGGTAGAAAATACTAAATACACCAAAAGAGAATAATGATCAACATGTCCGTACTAATCATATTTAAGATTAAGGATAAACAGAAACAACTGTATATATTTAAAAGTGATTAACAAATTATAACGCTTTAAATTATAATTCAAAATTATTTAATATTTACCACTATTTGGAGCTTGTAATCAATTTCGATGGTTTATAAGACGTACAATAAGAAAGAAACTGTGAATCCTTGCAAAGACATAAGCAAAACATGACAGCTTATGAACGAAACAACACGACCCGCTGTTATCATAGGTAATGATAATGCCCTATCGATTAGCTAATTAAAGATTGTCAATACATCGAAGTCAATTATCTTATTTATTTCTTCTAATCCTATTCCAGTATTATTTGCTATTGAATCTATAATGACATATAGCAGCTGTACCAATGAATCTTATTTGCTAATTGATGTTAATTTCAACAAATACAATAATTTTTAAAATTTAAATAATAATTAAACATGGATAGGTCTTTGCTGGCAAGAAAAATACCATAATGATCCGAGAATGCAAATGCAATTCATTAATGCATAACCCATATACGTACTACAGTCAGCATTGTTTTATCAAGTTGTATAACCCATATACGTACTACAGTCAGCACTGTTTTATCAAGTTGTATAACCCATATACGTACTACAGTCAGCACTGTTTTATCAAGTTGAATAACCCATATACGTACTACAGTCAGCACTGCTTTATCAAGTTGTATTACCCATATACGTGCTACAGTCAGCACTGTTTTATCAAGTTGTATAACCCATATACGTACTACAGTCAGCACTATTTTATCAAGTTGTATAACCCATATACGTACTACAGTCAGCACTGTTTTATCAAGTTGTATAACCCATATATGTACTACAGTCAGCACTGTTTTATCAAGTTGTATTACCCATATACGTACTACAGTCAGCACTGTTTTATCAAGTTGTATAACCCATATACGTACTACAGTCAGCACTATTTTATCAAGTTGTATAACCCATATACGTACTACAGTCAGCACTGTTTTATCAAGTTGTATAACCCATATATGTACTACAGTCAGCACTGTTTTATCAAGTTGTATAACCCATATACGTACTACAGTCAGCACTGTTTTATCAAGTTGTATAACCCATATACGTACTACAGTCAGCAAGTTGTATTACCCATATACGTACTACAGTCAGCACTGTTTTATCAAGTTGTATAACCCATATACGTACTACAGTCAGCACTATTTTATCAAGTTGTATAACCCATATACGTACTACAGTCAGCACTGTTTTATCAAGTTGTATAACCCATATATGTACTACAGTCAGCACTGTTTTATCAAGTTGTATTTCCCATATACGTACTACAGTCAGCACTGTTTTATCAAGTTGTATAACCCATATACGTACTACAGTCAGCACTATTTTATCAAGTTGTATAACCCATATACGTACTACAGTCAGCACTGTTTTATCAAGTTGTATAACCCATATACGTACTACAGTCAGCAAGTTGTATTACCCATATACGTACTACAGTCAGCACTGTTTTATCAAGTTGTATAACCCATATACGTACTACAGTCAGCACTGTTTTATCAAGTTGTATAACCCATATATGTACTACAGTCAGCACTGTTTTATCAAGTTGTATTACCCATATACGTACTACAGTCAGCACTGTTTTATCAAGTTGTATAACCCATATACGTACTACAGTCAGCAAGTTGTATTACCCATATACGTACTACAGTCAGCACTGTTTTATCAAGTTGTATAACCCATATACGTACTACAGTCAGCACTGTTTTATCAAGTTGTATAACCCATATACGTACTACAGTCAGCACTGTTTTATCAAGTTGTATAACCCATATACGTACTACAGTCAGCACTGTTTTATCAAGTTGTATAACCCATATACGTACTACAGTCAGCACTGTTTTCTCAAGTTGTATTACCCATATACGTACTACAGTCAGCACTATTTTATCAAGTTGTATAACCCATATACGTACTACAGTCAGCACTGTTTTATCAAGTTGTATAACCCATATACGTACTACAGTCAGCACTATTTTATCAAGTTGTATAACCCATATACGTACTACAGTCAGCACTGTTTTATCAAGTTGTATTACCCATATACGTACTACAGTCAGCACTGTTTTATCAAGTTGTATAACCCATATGCGTACTACAGTCAGCACTGTTTTATCAAGTTGTATAACCCATATACGTACTACAGTCAGCAGTGTTTTATAAAGTTGTATAACCCATATACGTACTACAGTCAGCACTGTTTTATCAAGTTGTATAACCCATATACGTACTACAGTCAGCACTGTTTTCTCAAGTTGTATAACCCATACACTCACTATAACCAACACTGGCTATTTACTCAAGTTACATATCCTAAATATCCATAATGCTTGATGTAAAGGTGAAAGGTGATGGAGGAAAGTGCTTTGGTTAAAATAGTTATATATTATGGTGATGATTATTTTTAAGACTGATGCGTATAGTCTTGTCAACGTACAGAAAGACAAATTGTTGTTGGTCGCTATCACAACAATGTAGTAGAAGATGGGATTGAGAAATTATTTTTAAAAAACTAAGTTCGCCATGACCAGGATCGTCATTAAAGGAGCCAGTACAAACAAAACCGCCAAGTAAGCTAACCAACTGCTAATGTTTGGAATAATGATTTTTCATAGAGCGAATTGATTGACAAAGCCGCAAATTGAACGATTTCTTTTGTATATTTTTTGGGGGGTCGTTTTTGTTTCTGTTGTGTACCTTTCCCTTTGACACAGACGCAGAAATAAGGTGCACATGCTAGTTTAAAATCCTAGTTCTGCGTTGATCGTTGTGCTTTTTAGAATCTTGAACATACATTCTCTCTGTTTTACGTCCTCTGCTCTGCTCGATTGTTCGTTTATGATCTGAACATCGGAGTATAGGAACGCAACATCAGAGTATCGGAAAGCATTATCAGAATATCAAAAAGCGATCAGCAGAGTATCGGAAAGCAACATCAGAGTATCAGAAAGCATTATTAGAATATCAAAAATCGATCAGCAGAGTATCGGAAAGCAGCATCAGAGTATCAGAAAGTGTCAGCAGATCTGAACATCTTGACTTTTTTTTATGAAATTCAGTTCAGTAGTTACAGGTCTGCATAGAAGCCTTTTTTTATTGACAATAACATCGACACAATATATCAAACAACAGCAAAGGTTTGACTGCGTTTTATAAGTTCTGTTGCAATTGAAGTAAGTCACTGTACGATTATTGGAAGTGAACTTTGCGGAATCTGCACAATGATATATATATATATATATATATATATATATATATATATATATATATATATATATATATATATATATATATATATATATATATTTGATTTATTATTGTACGAAATAGTCATGATACTAAACTCAATAAGTATTTAACTTTATGTTTAGACTTTTATGTTCTTTCTCTTTAATTAAGTAGTATTTCTCTTACGTTTACAAAATATCTAGGATTTATCAGACTAAACATTCAGGGACTATAATATGATGCCAAAAACAGCTTCTTGGCCACATTATGGTAGTGATGTTTAAAAAAGGTGATAAACGTTCGAATGTAATAAATATGTTCTTGTTTTCGTTATGTGGAGCCACTGAAGAATTTGTGCTGCCTTTTTGGGCGTAAATGCTATTGTGTGGATTGCAGCATAGCTCGAAACATCTCACAGGAAAGCGATTTACGTGAAGAGTTATGCCATGAGGTCCGAACTCAAAGATTCACTTACCATACTCATCCAAGAATCCAGATTGTTAAATGTGCTTGGACTAGTTAGGGATTTTTTAAAACAAATAAATCAATATTTCATTAGTAAAGATCAATTTTGTTCTGTTTTGGTCTTTTTTGTTAATAGATTACACTTTTTAAAAGTTATAAAATGTCAACACTTTTGGGCAAACTTTATACCAAGGTTGTTGCTTTCGAAGAAAATGTCCCCCAAACCTTGTTTACAGTGTACATCTAATTTCCCAATAATAGATTTGTAGAACGTGTGTCTCCTGTGTGCAAGTAAGATGATTTTGATATCACATGGACCAGAAACGGCTTTAGCGAGATGCGAAAGCGATAACACCCGCAATCGGGGGTGGGGTTAGGGGGGTAGGGGTTAAAGAGCATAAAATTTTAAATTTTTTGTTAAGGCATATTAAGTTCTTCAGTTGTGGTATACATAAATAAGAAGAGGTTTTGTCAAACTAAAATAACACGCCTCTGTTTTATTCAAAATTAAGAAGTAAAGCAAATATAATGTTTTGCCTCCATTCCAAAAAAGTTTCACAAATACTCAAAGATATTCAACAATATGAAAAATTAGTATATCTAGTAGGTGTATTTAGAAGAAAGAAGTGTGGTGTCGAAATTTGATGCTTTCTTCCTCGTGAAATAAGCAAACAGGTTTCATCTGCATTGCATTTTCAAAAATGCGCCTAAGAATCTATTTATTTATTTCACTTACAGCCATGGCATAATATTAGCTACGAATGCATCTAGGTTGCATAATTATCAAAAGAGATATATTCACAGTTATTTTTCTGACGTATGCTATTGAAGATGTTATGTGTATTTATTTTACATTGGGTGTGGTTTTTCTCCATGACAACATGTTATGTATATGTAATGTATACAGTGTGATTAACCATTGTCAGTAATTAAGTTTAGGGCTTATCTGACTAATTCTTTTCTTACTTTGAAGCATATTACATATTAACTAATTTTTTTATGGTTTTGGATTAAATATTAAGAACATTAGAGAGAAACATGTTTGAAGCATTTGAGTTCAAGTTATTATTTTTTTAGAAATTAAAAATATTTTAGAAGCAAGTTCTTTACCAATTTGATGGTAAAATGACACTCGTCATGTTTATGTTTTTACGTATTAGCCTTTTTTTAATTAATTTTGTTTACTTCAGAAATACTATTCTAATCGTAATATTCAAAGTGGAATTATTCTTATTTTTGTGTTCAGGTATAATTTTAGATGATTTATTTAGATTCACAAAACTATATGTTCTTTTTAAAATTTCAATTTGAATTCAAGGGAAATAAATTATTTGTTGAATTTTACTAAACGTGTTGGTTTTCACTGTTTCATGTTCCTTAGTTTAAGAATATATAGTAGTAACATTAGCTCACACGTAGCATACGTCATGCATCATTCTTCTGTCTAGTTAGATTTCCTGTTTTTGATTCTAACCTTTATTGTACATTTTAATGCTTAATGGGTTGGTCAGTAATAAAATTGTTAAGCAAATAGATTTGTGCCTCAAAATTATATCCTACCCACTTTCTTTATCGGCGAAAATTGTATTATTTATTTCATCACTCTATATGTATGATGTGTTCTTTGAAAACAAGCAACACATTAAGATTTGTTTTTCTTGTTATAAAAGAGAGATGTAAGCTTATTACGCTAATATTACTGAATAAGGAATAAATGCAATACCAGCATTCTACATATTTCAATGAACATCAATGCAAATAAAAGTCATTATTAGAATGCATTACTTCGTTCTTGACAAGTGAGATGCAGGGGGTGGGGTTGGGGTATAAAATTATTAAGGGTACATAATTCGATAAAAGGTATCCCAAATTTATCTGGAACAAACAACGCACGTCAAAAGTCGCCCTTCGTTATATGGAGGACAAGGCAAGGATCCACATTTTGCCTGAATCAGATACACAAGATGGCCTTCGAAATTGGCGGAACCCCCGCTTCGCGCTTCAGGATTTGTATCCACACACACGTAGTTTGTCGATCCAGCTTGAGAATGATGACCCGACATCAAATATCCGTTATATTCCATCGTCCATCCAGGGTAACACTCTGTTCTACCAGGAATCATAATCGTGGGAGTGCGTGAAGTTTTACATACGCAACATGGCATATCGTCCTCTATAGACACTGTCGAGAACGGATTTGACTTTGCATCGAGTTCGTACTCTACACCGTAGATAAAAGCCGAGTTAGCCGATCCTGCATATTTTCCCCAGACAGGATCCTCAGTCAGGCAAAGAAAGTCAGCAGCACTTCCGGTGTGAGTGTAGTGTGAGCCTCCAGCAAATCCTAGTAAAATGGAACAATTTGTTTTTGTATTGATTGAAAATATGCATCAACATGAAGATTTTTGAACTGGGATGCTCGAATGTGAGTTTAAATAAAAATCAACTAGGGAGTCTGAAAGAATTTGATCATTGATATGTACATGGAATATATCATCTGTATAGAATATTTTATACTCAGTATGAAATTAAAGCTATGTGACCTAATATGGACAAACACAATTGACTTGTTGTATTGCGATTGTCCATGCACCTCATATTAACAAACAATATTGATCTATCATATTACGATTATCAGTCGTATTCATATTCAGAAACACGATTTATATATCATGCTTCGATTATTACTAGACCTCATATTGACAAACACCTTTGGGCTGTGAAATTGCTATTGTCAGTTTAGCATATATTGACGAAGACCATTGAACTGTCATATTTTGAATGTCAATGACCTAATATTGACAAACACTATTTATATGTGATATATGATTGTCAGTGGACCTCATTCCACATAAATTCCGATATTGAATGTATTTATGTGCCAATGCCTCGAATGTGCTAATGTATCAATTGCCTGGATTGTGGCGATGTGCTAAAGTCTTTTGATGTATCACAATAATATACTTTTAAAAATCCTTGTTTCAATTAACTATAATTCCAAATTAATGATTTAGTCCAAGAAAGGTTTTAAGCACTTTGTAATTCCAGTGATGAATACTTTGAATAAAAGATTCTAGCCAAATTAAAAACTTGCTACAACAATAACACCATTTTTGCTTCAGATGGTAATGCAAAAATGAGTTATTCTTGATTCAGGTCGCCATTACCATTTGCTGGAAATACTCTGTCAACGTAATGAAAACTTTCATTATGTAAGTTTCTATGGTCGGTATCAAGACTATGAATATGATTACGATTAATAATGATCCGAATAGTTAATCCACAATCATAGATAATAGTTTTGCTGTGTATTTTGTTGTTTACGAAGACAATATTACTGGTCATGTACACCATGAACTTGATTTTGAAGAAGATCAAGCACAAAAAAGAGATGTAACTGGCATAATCAATAATAGAAGTACACAAAACTTACAAATTAAATATACATACTACCTTCGAAACTTTTTAATCAATATATGGGCTATGTAACAATGGTTTTCTAGCTGACCGAACTCAAGTTCATAGTCTACCTGATCACAAATATTGTTTTTATTATTGTGTAAACTAATAATACGTATCTAATATTTTCTCAATGAGTGTCGGCTTAATATTAAGATCATCATCAATAGAAGTAAACGTACTTATCCTGGTCTGAGTCAAAGATAGTTTATTTATCTTGCTTCTTAGTATAATTTAGTATTTACAAAAACTTGTTTAATTGTAGCTGGCTCTGGAAATGTACTACGGTTGTATAGAATATCAAAACGGTATCCAATAAATCTTTTATTTAAATATTTATTACAATATACAGGTGAATAAAAATACAAAAGATAAATTGGCATGAATGACACCAAGTATTCGTGAAGTAATATGATACTTCTACACACGTAAACGTGCATCTGTATTATGTATATTTAATTTGCATTGTTTTCGAACCTTTTTAATCAATATATGCTATGAGCTATGTAAAAATGGTTTTCTAGTTGACCGAACTCAAGTTCATATTCAACTTGATCACAAACTAATAATACGTAGCTAATATTTTCTCAATGAGTGTCGGTTTGATATTACGATCATCTTCATTTGAAGTAAACGTACTTATCCTGGTCTGAGTCAAAGACAGTTTATTTAGCGTGCTTCTTAGTATAATTTAGTATTTAAAAACCTTTTAAATTGTAGATTGCATGGCTCTGGAAATGATCTTTTGTCCTACAGCCTGCCCCTTCTTTTGTGTCTCAGGAATGTTTTTTTCCCAACACCGTAAGTTATTATTACATTTTTCTTTGTATTTTAGAGAAATAAATTATTTGTTGAAGTTTACAAAACATGTTGGATTTTTACTTTTCTATTGTTTTATTTTAAGACTTAGTAATAAGATGCCATTAGATTATTTTTCTCTTGATGTGCCTGATGTTAATAATGTATTCTTGCAATACCAAACAACTCTACCTTAATAATGTCTGATTATTGGATGGTTACTTTATCTTGCCGAGGAGAATAAGGGGTTCTGATCATTCAGTACAATAATGGAAGAAGGACTTAAATACTTGAACGTGTTGCGGAGCCAATATCAAAGCCAACCATTTCGTTTCGAGTGTAGAATATAATCGTCCTGGTGCTCATTTAATTTGATTTACAAAAGTAGCACATTGGATGATCTACACTATTTTGTCTTCTTGAATCAATACTCTATCATCCTGAACAACATTTGAATTAGCAGACATTTTAAATGATCGATTGAAATTTAGAGCTGAAAGAACCGGTGCACTCCTAAGTATGGCCTTGAAGTTATCAAAAGCCTCCTAACAGTTTCCAAACTAATGAAACTTGGTTGTCTTGCTCAACACGTTGGTAAAGTCTTTTGCAATTAAAGGAAACATTGCATCTAAATGTCAGAAAATATCCAGCAATACC
The DNA here is from genome assembly GCA_029339505.1 of Unio delphinus. NCBI lineage: Eukaryota > Metazoa > Mollusca > Bivalvia > Unionida > Unionidae > Unio > Unio delphinus. Next base: position 3,759,144 of record JAQISU010000105.1, read on the forward strand.
CAAACATTGCAAATACATTAGTTATACCAATTGTATTATGCCTAAGTAATGCACACATTGTTGGAAAAATCCAAAAATAAAAGTTTAACCCTGAACAAATTAGACAGTTTTCGGATGGTCAAATGTTATATATAAAAAAAAATACTTTATCAATGCGTTTAGTATGGTTTTAGTTTAAATATTCCTCTTGAGCATTTGTTGATGCGCACATTTATGATCAACAAGTATAGGTTGCCTGACTTAGTCTTAGATTAGGGACCAATAAGTCTACAATTATTCTACTAAATGGTTAGTCAAATGCATGAATAAGTGGTATTTGAGCCTGATATATATCTTTTGATTGGGTTTTCCTACCTTTTAACAAGTGTGACGAGATCTACAGTATTTAACAACATCTCTTATAATTTTCATCCAATAACAATGATTTAAGATCTTATGATACATTTTTTCACTCCTCAATGATCAGCCAAAGGTGTGTCTTGAGCTAGACTAAACAAATATTACATATACGACAGCGGGACAACTTTTTAATACGTCACTGACCATTCGTCACTATCGGATGCCTCAGGTGGTCTACATGTTCTCATAAGGACTGCATTTGTAACAATATAACACACAGGTACTTATGTGGCTTCAGTTTCGCTAATAGCCATCTGAAGAAAGCTGGAGATATCACGATTTAATTTCTGTTCAACAAGAAGTTGTCTTTTCATCCTCATTAGAATAAAAAGGAAAAATAGTATAACAAAACGAGGATCACTGATCACTACCTCTGAATGATCCAATGTGACCTCATCAAAAACCAGACTAATAAATGTCAGAAAAAAATACTTTCCTGATCAAAATCGTTTTAAAGGACCTTCTTAGTCTTAGCACTATTAAGTGCAAAAACTGGATATAAGTCAGGGATTTCGTTTTCAATTTGATCGACTTTCTCAGTTACACAAAGAATGCTGAGAAAAAGATTTACTGACAAAATGAAGTTTTTGTGTCAAGGAATAATTATCAGCTGTTCTTTCTGCAAATGCATTTACTACTCTCATTTCTCTTTATGTTGATGCATTATTTTTTCTTCTTTCTCCAAATGCAATTATATATCTTTCCTATTTCTGAAACTATATTTTCTTTCTTCTTTCTGTAGCTTGAGCTTATTTAACTCGGATTCCATGTTGTGTTTAATTTAAATTATATTACTTTCATTCAGAAAAAGACAGATTTGCAATCAAACCCAAGAAACGCTTATCCCAAAAGTCTTTTCCACAAAATACTGGATCAAAATCGTTTTTATTTCTTGCTTACGGCTGAGAGAGATCATTTTGACTGGCAGGCAACAGTAATTAATATTTTTTTCAAGGACTTGAAGCCTTTCTGAGATGGATATAACAAAACGTTTTCCATTTTAGATAACATTGTGAAAGCTTGTCGGTTGCATTGCATATTTCTGAAATATGTGAAATAATACCTGAGATTTTGACAATTCTAAAACGAAGATAATTTAAAACTCAAAAACAATGTTTCCTAAATATTTTTGAGAAATTCATTTCCTTTGACTAGCCTTCAATTTCTGTTACGACTCTGTGGTGTTATTCTATCTAACAGATCAGAGCGACAACCTGTAAGTTTTAAAATTCAACAAATAATAAACATGACAGTAGGCGTGTAGTGTTTTCACTTTGAGTAGTAGTGTTATAATGTCTTATAATGCAAGTTTGATTACTAATGTAGTAATGTATAATGTCAGTTTCATTATTGGTGTTGTTATTTCAGTTTGAGTAGTGGTAAAGAAATTTCAGCTTGACTAATAATCGAATAATTTCGTGTTGAGTTGTATTGTAGTAATTTAAATTTGTATGATAGTGTGGTAATTTTAGTTTGACTGGTACTTTAGTAATCAAAGTATGTATGATAGTGTGGTAATTTTAGTTTGACTGGTAGTGTAGTAATTTATGTTTGTATGTTAGTGTGGTAATTTTAGTTTGACTAGTAGTGTAGTAATTTAATTTTTTTCGATAGTGTGGTAATTTTAGTTTGACTGGTAGTGTAGTAATTTACGTTTGTATGATAGTGTTGTAATTTTAGTTTGACTGGTAGTGTAGTAATTTAAGTTTGTTTGATAGTGTGGTTTATTTTAGTTTGACTGGTACTGTAGTAATTTACGTTTGTATGATAGTGTGGTAGTTTTAGTTTGACTGGTAGTGTAGTGATTTAAGTTTGATAGTGTGGTTTATTTTAGTTTGACTGGTAGTGTAGTAATTTAAGTTTGTATGATAGTGTGGTATTTTAAGTTTGACTGGTAGTGTAGTAATTTAAGTTTGATAGTGTGGTAATTTTAGTTTGACTGGTAGAGTAGTGATTTAAGTTTGTATTATAGTGTGGTAATTTCAATTCTATGGTAGTGTAGTAATTTAAGTTTTGTGTGATAGTGTGGTAATGTACATATGTGGGATAGTGTGGTAGTTTTATTTTAGCTAAACAAAACGATATACCTTGACCTATACTACTGGGTCACATGAATATGAAGCAATATATGTCATGTGCAATTTGGGTTATTGGTTTAATATTTAGGACTTTTGACACTTACTAGAATAAATTATGGTAAAAATGTAGGACTTTTAACGCCTATTGAAATAATAAAAGGTAACAATTTAACACTTACTAAAACAAGAAATAGTATTTAAAAAATTGGTACGTTTCACACTTACAAAATGAAAAAAATATTGTAAAAATGTAGAACTTTTAACGCTTACTAAAACAGGAATGGTAAAAATGTTTAGCACGTTTAACGCTTACTGAAAATAAAATATGCATCCATCCATCCATCCATCCATCCATCCATCCATATACATACATTATCAACGTTTATGGTGCAACCGAGATACGCCTACCTTTGTAAACGAGTTCTGTCGCATTTCCCGGACATACTGTTCTTCCCCATCTCACATAAGTTGATCCAAACCCTAAAGATAACACAAAATACCAATATCACCGAAATACTCCTGGAATAATACTTTTCAGAAAGTAGTTCTAACTGCTTATATAATGTTTCTAAATAGCTATATTAAGCACAAATACACCACAATGTAAAAAAAAGGGATTGAATGAAGTGCTCTTCACATTTTAGCTTTTGCATGCAGTTGTGAATAGTACGTCCTCTTCTTTCATTTAATTTTTAAAGTCATCATGTACGAGTAACAATTGTATATAAAGTGAGATGTAATTCTTGTAGGCCAGAGAAACACAGACCTTGTAGAACTGTGTGAAGCAGACGACACTCTTGCTACAGTCCTTTTGGAACTGTGTAAAGCAGACGACACTCTTGTTATGTGACACACTGATGGATTAGAAAAATATAAAGATGTAATATCAAAGGGAAATATATCAGCCTCACGAAGCCTTACTCTTAAGTCTTAAGACATGACAGAAAGTATAAACCTTCCAATCTGTTACACTTTAGGTATGCTTGGCATTTATCATTTTTTAACAAGTTGTATCAGTATGATAATTGAGTCATTGTGAGACAAAATGGAAGCCTGTTGGGTATTTGATATTGGATTTGTTTTCATATTGAATGCTGCTCAATTACGCATGATCTTGTGCCCTTTGAATTACGAATGAAATCCACAACATACCAGCAGCATCCGGTATTAAAGGCTGATTATTGCCCAGTTTAGATCACACCTTAAGTTTCATCTAAATGTCAACCTTGTAACTTTCTTTACTGTATTACCATATAAAGCATTTGCTAAATGAGTATGTACAATTATGAAATAAGGAAATTGAAGTATGGGAACGAACTCCCAATCATCTACATCAATATTATCAAAACGATCACAGAGATTGGACTACCAATTAATTACATCAGTGGAATAAAAATCATGATATAGTTTGGACTACTAATCAGTTCATCAGTGTGATCAAATCTATAACAGAGTTTGGATTACCAACAGTTACATCAGTGTGATCACAGAGGTTGGATTACCAACCGTTACTTCGATGTGATCAAAACGAGAACAGAGCTTGGACTACCGATCAGTTCATCAGTGCGATCAAAACGACCGCAGAGTTTCGTCTATCAATCATTTACATCAGTGCAATCTCAACAACCATACAGTTTGAAGTGCCAATCAATTACGTTTATGTAATTAAACAATCAGAGTTTGGACGATCAACCAATTTCATGAATGTGATCAAGACGCTGTAAGTAATATTACAGAACCTCAAGAAGTACGCATATAAATGTTACTGAAGGATGAACCCGGGCCCCAAATAGGAATACAAACTGAAAAACATTTTGACAGAGCCTGTTAACATCGTACAACTTTAAGACTGTTAGTTAGTGGACAGAAAGTACCAAACAGCGATGTCACTATTTTTGGGACCACATTTTTATATCAATAGCCTACTATAAAAATTACAGAAATATAAAATGTAACTTGGTCATGCCATTACTGGTCGTATCTTACACAGATCCCGTGTTATCATTATTCTTGATGGCTTTATGGATTACACAGATCCCGTGTTATGATTCTTCCTGATGGCATTATGGATTGTACTATATGTGGATAGCATTCATCAAAATAATATGTATTTATTCATGTACAATTTACATCAATATATTGCTATTCAGTCTCACTCAGTATATATTAGTATTCGGTCCAACCCAGTATCTGATGTTATTCGGTCCAACTCAGTATTTTTTTTTATTCTGTCCTACTCAGTGTCTAATGTTTTTCGGTCCTAATCAGATTATAATGTTATTCTGCTTTACTCAGATTATAATGTTATTCATTCCTACTCAGATTATAATGTTATTCGGCTTTATTCAGATTATAATGTTATTCGGCCTTACTCAGATTCTAATGTTCTTCATTCCTACTCAGTATATATTGCTATCAGAGCTTACTAAGTATATAATGTTATTCGGTTTTACAAATTATCTGATGTTATTTGGTCCTTCTGAGTATTTAATGTTATTCATACCTACTCAGTTTAAAATGTTATTCGGTCCTTCTCAGTATCTAATGTTATTCGGTCATATTCAGATTCTAATGTTATTCGGTCCTAATCAGTATTTTATGTTATTCAATCCGACACATTATATAATGTTATTCAGTCCTTCTCAGTGTCAATTATTATTCGGTACTAAATATCATATTATGTAATTCGGTCCGCTCAGTGTATACTATTGTTCAGTCCCACTCAATATACAATAATATTGTGTCCTACTCAGTATCTAATATTATTCGGTCCTACTCGGTATTGTATGTTATTCAGTCCTACTCTATCAATTATTATTCCGTCCTACTAAGTATCTAATATTATTTAGTCGTACTCAGTATTTGTTGCTATCCATTCCTACTCATCATATTATGTCATTTATCCACTTAGTTTATAATGTCATTCAGGTCAGAATAGTGTGTAATGTTATTCTGTCGTTCATTGTTTATCAGACTTTAGCAACACGGTCACTATCAGACCTTACCGTGATGTGAAGAATTCAGCCATATATTTTGCAGAATGTTTTAGTCGAATTTATGAACTACTGATCTTTTGTTATTTACAAATCATTATGTGAGGTAGAAAGTTTTTATTTTGCTGCATTGTCAGGTGAAAAGCGTTGCATCTCAGGACTGAAATGTTTCTTGAAACAATTGTGACTGACCATGCATCCTTTCTACAAGAACATAAATAATTCGGATACTCACCTTTTGATTTATTGTCCATTAACCGCCGAATATCTTCAAGTTTCATCGGGACATCTGCTTGACTCGTTTGAAGTTTTTCCTGAAGTTCTGCTAAAGTGGCCTCTACTTCTCTTTGGGCAAATTCGATCCTAATTAGCCTTTCTAATAACTTATACTCATAATCAAACCTTGGACAGTCGTTAGATTTGGACTCCTCGGCGGTCGTTTGCAAGTGTACGCCAATAATGTGAAGAGCAAACATCAAACAGAAAATAACCAGCATGACTGTTGGGTTAATGACGGGTTCTAAAAGCTTTTGCGCTTGTGCGAGAAATATTCTCGTAGATATGAGAAAATTGAAGCGTAGGTTAATGACGTCATATGTACTGCAAAACGTGATTAGTTTTGTTTTTTCAGCAAGCTATTCTGTTTCGGCTGTTTTGACTTGGTATGTTCGGCTAATATGCTCTAAATCTTATATGCCCCTTTGATTAATTATCTATGTTCTCATTACGTTTCCCTCAGGTGTTGAAAGAAAAGAATGCGCATGTTTTCTACATTAGCATTTTCCCCCAAATAGCTGCATTTATGTAAGTAGTGTTTTGTACATTTTGGCTTATACAGCAAAACAGGTTTCATAGCAGTTTGGGCAAGATGTTTGCATTACGCAAAAGTAAAGCTGAAACGTTTTATTTCCTGAAAGGAAGAGAGTGGATGAAATAATGTGTTATCAAACGTCAATAAAATTGCCACGGTGTTTATGGTTTATGCGTTCCAGTTTCTTCATTAATCATTCTTGCTAAATCAGTTCAGAGGGGGGGGGGTAAGTTTTATATTAACAAAGTATTTGATATTTCATTAAAAAAATGAACTAGATGTCTTTGATCATATGTATTATGCACAATACAATTATTACTGTTTTCATGATAAAGAATGCAAGGCAATGATTATATTATGATGCATCAAACATGCTTTAGTTTCGAATGGATAGAAATTAAAATTATGATTTGGTCTTTTTGCGGAACATTGTCACCCATTTTAATATCATGGATAATAAAACCAAGAAGATCGAGAAACTAATTGTAATGTAAGGAAATGGAACTTTGCTTCATATGAGGAAAAACTGTTTCTTAATGTAGGAATATATTTTGATAGATATAAAAGCCGCATCCATGTTACTGAATCGAACTACAAACGTAAATTTGAAGTGAACGAACAATATAAACACTCTTTAATAGTGTGACACAGAGTGAGTCGGTTGTACAAACGCTTAATAATGAAACCATATGTAAGATATGACTAAAATCCGCAGATGAGATTTAGCAAAAGACAATAGAATCCAACCGTGAACTGGTTAAATGAACCTCCCGTGTTAGACAAACTCGGAAACAATTTAGAATGGTGTCTGTATGCTCTGAGGTAGCATGACACTAATATGTCATGTTTCTATGGTCTCAGGTAGCCTGACACTAACAATGCCATGTCTGTATGGTCTGAGGTAGCCTGACACTAATAATGTCATGATTCTGACTCGGTGTGACTTGACGTTATTACGATTTGAGACCAGACTGGCAATCCCGGGAAACCAACACGCTAGCATCTGGCGACTGCTATTGATCATTTCTGAGAGGAAGAAAATACCTCCAAGATCAATGTTGGGATGAACGTGTGATCTTACGCATAAGTAGTGATTTCATTAGGGAAAATCAATCTCTTGTTATCTAACTGCGACAAGGTCAGCTTGGTGCAACGATACGTACCGTTGCGATGTTTCCTTGAATTGATGAGATAAGCTGACTCAGTCTCCCGCGAAAATGCCTGTATGGGGAAATATGAAGTTGAACTTTAATGCGCCTAGGATGCATCAATCCTAAACTTCCTTTGTGTATATTTCAAACTTCTCTAGTATCTTTGCATAACATTTGCCAATTGAATCACTGAAGGTTTCTGTATCTTTGTGGTTAATTATTACACAGGCACCACCAGAAAACAATCTCTGTGATATTATAGATGAAGCAGAGCTGTTTTTGGTTAAATTGCCAAACGTCGAGATATGGTAAATTCCACAGTGTGAACAATATCAACCTTGCATCCGGACGGCAGCTCTGATTCATTTATTCGCTATAAATTGGACTTTATTCCCCGACACATATTCGATACAATCTTCACAGCGTCTCTGCTTGGTTTGTATACTCTTGAAATGGTTGCCTTGTAATCTTTGCGAAACACTACTCGATGGCCAGTATAAAGTATTATACAAAATATTTAACATAGCATTGTATTACAGTGATATTCTATGATTTTAAACGTCACAAACGAGCTGAGTATTAACTTCAAATTAACTATGTTACAATGCTGAAGTATACATCTAATCAATTTTTTCTTCGCTGTCGTTAATATCTTTACTGGTCATTTCGTTATCGTTGCTTTCTTCACCAGTCATTTCAATGTCTTGGCTGGGCAGTTAAGTCAAGGATGCAGCTTCAGATTTAATTGCACAATATCATACAATGACTTTTCTGGGATTTTAGAAATAAATCTCAGCAATTTATATCGATACTGTGTGAACACAATCCCTAACTCAATTGATTCATCAGGATGCTACGTCCATCGTAAAATTATGCACCTTTTGAGCTTCTTAGGCAAATGTATAATCACCATCATCATACCCTTGACCTAGTGTACTGTACTGCTGAGCATCTGACCAGTTCCCTCCACTTGTCTCGATCATGTGCCCATATCTGTATCTCCGCAAAACGTTTCCTGGTCCATTCTGTGATGTTGTCAGTCCAATTGTTTATCTGTCTACTTCTCCTTCTGCCACGCTGAACGCTGCCCTGCAGTACTGTTGTGGATAGAATATAGGCTCTAGTGACATGGTCATACCATTTCGGCTTTCTTTTGTTTACTGTGATGAGGAGGTCTACTTAGTGCCTCATGGTGTTATGTACTTCATTTGTGTTGTGGTTCATTTGAGAAATCCTATGGATGGTTCTGTAGCATCTCATTTTACGTGCCTGGATTCTTCGTTGTAAATCTGCTGTCAGGGTCCAGGCCTCACATGAATACAAAAACGATTGAGAGGATTAGTGCTCTCAATAGTCTGATTTTAGTTTTCAGACAGATAGTCTTGTCTCTCCAGATGGGTATTACCTTTTACCTAGCTGCCATTGTTTGTGCTCCTCGTGACAAAATGTCTGCTCTGTATCTCTCCTCAGTGATTATGGAACCAATCTATTTGAACTGGCTCACTGTTTCCATTTCCAGTCCTCCGACTTTAATCTTGGCTGAGATTTATTTGCCACCATTTGTCATCAGCTTTGTCTTCCCAGTGCTTATCTCCATATAAAGTCTTGAAAATATGTCATCCAGTTTCTTCACGTAGGTTCCATCAATGTCGTCTACAAAGCAGAGGTTGCTGATGTTACGCCCTCCAATGCTGACTGTCCTACAGTGGTTTTCCAGTGCTTCGCTCACGATGCGCTCTGAGTAGAAGTTCAAAAGTGTGGTGACAGGAGACAGCCTTGACGTACTCCAACTGTTGTCTTGAACCAGTCCCCCACAGAACTTTTAGCATTGGTGTACAGCTGCTTGATAGTATTGGTCAACGTTTTACCCACGTTGTACCTCTTTAGTTTGGACCACAATGCCTCATTCCACAGTGTCAAAATCCTTTTTGAAATCTATGAACACATAATAGATGTCTTGTTGATGTTGCGAGTACTTTTCACACAGAATCCATATGTAAGGGTCATTTTATTGTTCTAGGTTAAATTTCAGCTTGATGTTCTTTGGTTTGTTAATTTTCTTCCGCCTCACTCGGAAGTACATAATTACGAGGTTGTGATCACTCCCAACATCAGCACCTGGGAAAGTCCTTGTGTTTGCTCTATCGATGCCAGATCGGTAACGGATTTATATATATAATTCCAATTTTTATGAATTAAACGAATTTCCTGTAATATGATTGGATGCAAACGGTCACGTGATGTTGATCAGGAATTGTTTGCACTTCGATAAATTCTGGGACTACTTTCGGTTTTTGAACAGAGGTAACAGATGGGACTGACTAAAATTAAACAAGAATGTTGTCAGTAAACAAAATCTGTTAAAAACCACGGTAACCATTGCCTATGATGTAACAGATGAAGTTTATGAATAAACGTAACTGTGGCAGTAGTCAATTTCTTCGTGTGATTCTGTACATGTTATGTATTACGGGGCGGTGTGAAACGCCGAATGAAAGGTAACTACGCGCTACGTAAATTCGAATGCATTATTGATGGAATAAGTTAATTTGACGATAGAAATGATGAAGTTGGAATTATAAGGATTAAATGATCATGGTTGGGTACTTATTGATGTGTAAATTTTACCTAATCACTCACAAAGTTAACATAAAGTCCTTCGGACTTTATTTACTTTGTGAGTGATTTGGTAAAATTTACACATCAATAAATACCCAACCATGATCATTTAATCCTATAATATATATCTATCTATATATATATATATATATATATATATATATATATATATATATATATATATATATATATATATATATATATATATATATATATATATATATATATATATATATATATATATATATATATATGGTGTGATTGACCTTTGCCAGTAATTACGTTTAGGGCTTATCTGGCTAATTCTTTTCTTACTATGAAGCATATTATATATTAGCTAATTTCTTTATGAAATTCAGAACTACTATTCCTATCGTAATATTCAGAGTGGAATCAGTCTTATTTTTGTGCTCAGGTACAATAAGATTTACAAAACTATGTTTTCTTTTTAAAGTTTCACATTGAAGTCAAGGAAAATAAATTATTTATTGTATTTTACAAAACGTGTCGGTTTTCACTATTTTTTGTTCCTTAGTTTAAGACTATACAGGAGTAACATTTGCTCACATGTAGCATACGTCATGCATCATTCTTCTATATAGTTAGATTTCCTGGTTTTTATTCTCGCCTTCATTGTACATTTTAATGCTTATTTGGGTGGTCACTAATATAATTGTTAAACAAATAGATTTATGCCACAAAATTATATCCTGACAACTTTCTTTATCTGCGAAAATTGTATTATTTTTTTCATCACTCAATATGACTGAAGTGTTCTTTGAAAACAAGCAAACAAATTAAGATTTATTTCCTTGTTTTAATAGTGAGATTAAGTTTATTACGCGAATATTACTGAATAAGGAAGAAATGCAATACCAGCTTTCTACATATTTCAATGTACATCAATAGAAATTAAAGTCATTATTAGAATGCATTACTTCGTTCTTGACAAGATAGATGCTGGGGTGATGGGGCGTAAATTTATAAAGGGTACCTAATTCGATAAAAAGCATCCTAAATGTATCTGGAACAAACAACGCGCGTCAAAAGTCGCCCTTCATTATATGGAGGACAAGGCAAGGATCCACATTTTGTCTGAATGACATACACAAGATAGCTAATGAAACTGCTGGCACCCCCGATTCGCGCTTCCGGGTTAGTATCCACACACACGTAGTTTGTCGACCCAAGTTGAGAATGATGACCCGACATCAAATATCCGTTGTATTCCATCGTCCATCCCGGGTAACACTCTGTTCTACCAGGAATCATAATCGTGGGAGTGCGTGAAGTTTTACACACGCAACATGGCATATCGTCCTCTTTAGACACTGTCGAGAACGGATTTGATTCCGCACTTAATTCATACTCTGCACCGTAGATAACAGCCGAGTCGGCCGTTCCTTCTGCATATTTTCCCTAGACAGGATCCTCAGTCAGGCAAAGAAAGTCAGCAGCACTTCCGGTGTCATTGTAGGATGAGCCTCCAGCAAATCCTAATAAAATGGAACAAATTGCTTGTTCTTGTATTGATTTAAAATATGCATCAACATGAAGATTTTGAAGTCGAATGCTCGAATATGATTCTAAATTATAATCAACTAAGGAGTCTGAAAGAATTTGATCATTGATATGTATATGGAATATATCATTTGTATACAATAATGTATATTCAGTACGAAGTAAAAGCTATGTTACCTAATATTGACAAACACAATTGACTTGTTATGTTGCTATTGTCTGTGCAACTCATATTAACAAACAATATTATCTATCATACTGAGATTATCAGTTGTATTTATATTCAGAAACACGATTGAAATATCATACTTCGATTATCACTGGACCTCATATTGACAAACACCTTTGTTCTGTGAAATTGCGATTGTCAGTTTACCATATATTGACGAAGACCATTGAACTATCATATTTTGAATGTCAATGACCTAATATTGACAAACACTATTGATATGTGATATATGATTGTCCGTGGACCTCATTCTACATAAATTCCGGTATTAAATGTATTGATGGGCCGATAGCATCGAATGTGCTAATGTACCAATTGCTTGGATTCTGGCGATGTGCTAAAGTCTTTTGATGTATCACAATAAAATACTTTTAAAAATCCATGATTGAATTAACTATAATTCCAAATTAATGATTTAGTTCAAGAATACTAATAAGCACTTTGTAATTCAAGTGGAGAATATTTTGAATCAAAGATTTTTGCCAAATTAAAATTTGGATACAACAATGCTACCGTATTTGCTTCAGATGGTAATGCAAGAATGAGTTATTCTTGATTCAGGTCGCAATTGCCATTTGCTGAAAATACTCTGTCAACGTAATGAAACTTTCATTCTATAGGTTTCTATGGTGGGTATCAAGACTATGAATATGATTACGATTAATAATTATCCGAATAGTTAATCCACAATCATAGATAATAGTTTTGCTATGTATTTTGTTGTTTACGAAGACAATGTCACTGTTCAGGTACACCATGAATTTGATTTTGAAAATTATGAAGCACAAAAAATAGATGTAACTGGCATAATCAATAACAGAACCACAAAAAAATTACAAATTAAATATACATGCTACCTACAGTCGTATAGAATATTAAAAAGGTATCCAATAAATCTTTTTTTAAATATTGATTACAATATACATGTGATTAAAAATACACAAGATAAATTGGTATGAATTACACCAAGTATACGTGAAGCAATATGATACTTCTACACACGTAAATGTGCATCTGTGTTATGTATATTTAATTTGCATTGTTTTCGAAACTTTTTAATCAATATATGCTATGGGCTATGTAAAAATGGTTTTCTAGCTGACCGAACTCAAGTTCATATTCTACTTGATCACAAACTAATAATACGTAGCTAATATTTTCTCAATGAGTGTCGGTTTAATATTAAGATCATCATCAATAGAAGTAAACGTACTTATCCTGGTCTGAGTCAAAGACAGTTTATTTAGCGTGCTCCTTAGTATAATTTAGTATTTAATAAACTTGTTTTATTGTAGCTTGCATGGCCCTGAAAATTATATTTTGTTCTACATCCTGTCCCTTCTTTTGTTTCTCATGATTTTTTTCTTCCCAACACCAGAAGTTAATATTACAGTTTTACTTTGTAATCTAGAGAAATGAATTATTTGTTGAAGTTTACAAAACATGTTGGATTTTTCGCTTTTCTATTGTTTTATTTTAAGACTTAGTAATAAGATGCCATTATAATATTTTTCTCTTGATGTGCCTGATGTTAATATTGTATTCCTGCAATATCAAACAAATCTACCTTAATAATCTCTGATTATTAGATGGTTACTTTATCTTGCCGAGGAGAATAAGGGGTTCTAATCACTCAGCTTAATAATGGAAGAAGGACTTAAATACCTGAACGTGTTGCGAAACCAATATCAAAGTCAAACATTTCGTTTCGAGTGTAGAATATAATCGTCCTGGTGCTCATTTAATTTGATTTACAAAAGTAGCACATTGGATGATCTACACCATGTTGTCTTCTTGAATCAATACTCTATCAACCTCAACAACATTTGCATTAGCAGACATTTTAAATGATCGATTGAAATTTAGAGCTGAAAGAACCGGTGCACTCCTAAGTATGGCCTTGAAGTTATCAAAAGCCTCCTAACAGTTTCCAAACTAATGAAACTTGGTTGTCTTGCTCAACACGTTGGTAAAGCCTTTTGCAATTAAAGGAAACATTGCATCTAAATGTCAGAAAATATCCAGCCATACCCAAACATTGCAAATACATTAGCTATACCAATTGTATGATGTATAAGTAATGCACACATTGTTGGAAAAATTAAAAAAATAAAAGTTTAACCCTGAACAAATTTGACAGATTTGGGATGGTCAAATATTATATATAAAATAAACTTTATCAAAGCGTTTAGTATGGCTTTAGTTTGAATATTCCTCAGCAAAATCGCCTCTTGAGCATTGTATATGCACACATTATAATCAACAAGTATAGGTTGCCTGACTTAGCCTTAGATTAGGGGCCAATAAGTCTACAATTATTCTACTAAATAGTTAGTCAAATGCATGAATAAGTGATATTTGAGCCTTATATATCTTTTTATTGGGTTTTCCTACCTTTTAACAATTGTGTCGAGATCTACAGTATTTAACAACATCTCTTATAATTTTCATCCAATAACAATGATTTAAGATCTTATGATACATTTTTCACTCCTCAATGATCTTTCAAAGGTGTGTCATGAGCGAGACTAAACAAATACTACATATACGACAGCGGGACAACTTTTTTAATAAGTCACTGACCACTCGTCACTAGCGGATGCCTCAGATGGTCTACATGTTCTCATAAGGACGGCATTTGTAACAATATAACAAACAGGTACTTCTGTTGCTTCAGTTTCGCTAATAGCCCTCTGAAGAAAGCAGGAGATCTCAGGATTTAATTTATGTTCAATAAGTAGTTGTCTTTTCATTTTCATAAATAAAGAGCAATAATAGTATAACAAAACGAGGATCACTGATCAATACCTCTTAAATGATCCAACGTGACCTCATCAAAAACCAGACCAAAAAATGTCAGAAAAAATACTTTCCTGATCAAAATCGTTGTAAAGGGCTTTCTTTGTCCTAGTACTAGTAACTGTAAAAACTGGATATTAGTCAGGAATTTTGTTTTCAATAGGATCGACTTTCTCATCTACACAAGGAATGCTGAGAAAAAGATTTACTGACAAAATGATGTTTTTGTGTCAAGGAATAATTATCAGCTGTTCTTTCTGCAAATGCATTTACTACTCTCTTTTCGCTTTATGTTGATGCATTATTCTTTCATCTTTCTTCAAATGCAATTATATATCTTTCTTCTTTCTGAAACTGCATTTTCTTTTTTCTTTCTGTAGCTTGAGATTATTTAACTCGGTTTCCATCTTGTCTTTAATTTAAATTATATTACTTTCATTCAGAAACAGACAGAGATTTGCAATCAAACCCAAAAAAAGCTTATTCCAAAAGTCTTTTCCACAAAATACTGGATCAAAATCGTTTTTATTTCTTGCTTACGGCTGAGAGAGATCATTTTGACTGGCAAGCAACAGTAATTAATAGTCTTTTTCAAAGACTCGAAGCATTTCTGAGATGGATATAACAAAACGTTTTCCACGTTAGATAACACTGTGAAAGCTTGTCGGTTGCATTGTATATTTCTGAAATATGTGAAATAATACCTGAGATTTTGACAATTCTAAAACGAAGATAATTTAAAGCTCAAAAACAAAGTTTCCTTAAATATTTTTGAGAAATTTATTCCCTTTGACTAGCCTTCAATTTTCTGTTACGACTCTGTGGTGTTATTTTATCTATTCTATCTAACAGAACAAAGCGACAACCTGTAAGTTTTAAAATTCAACAAATAATATACATGACAGTAGGCGTGTAGTGATTTCAGTTTGAGTGGTAGTGTTATAATGCGTTATAATGCTAGTTTGATTACTAATGTAGTAATGTATAATGTCAGTTTCATTAATGGTGTTGTAATTTCAGTTTGAGCAGTGGTAAAGAAATTTCAGATTCACTAATTATCTAATAATTTCGTTTGAGTTGTATTGCAGTAATTTACGTTTGTATGATAGTGTGGTAATTTTAGTTTGACTGGTAGTGTAGTAATTTAAGTTTGTAAGATAATGTGGTACTTTTAGTTTGACTAGTAGTGTATTAATATAAGTTTTTTGGATAGTGTTATAATTTTATTTTACTGGTACTGTAGTAATTTACGTTTGTTTGATTGTGTGGTAATTTTAGTTTGACTGGTAGTGTAGTAATTTAAGTTTGTATGATAGTGTGATAATTTTAGTTTGATTTGTAGTGTAGTAATTTAGGTTTGTAAGATAATGTGGTAATTTTAGTTTGACTAGTAGTGTATTAATATAAGTTTTTTCGATAGTGTTATAATTTTATTTTACTGGTACTGTAGTAATTTACGTTTGTATGATAGTGTGGTAATTTTAGTTTGACTGATAGTGTAGTAATTTAAGTTTGTATGATAGTGTGATAATTTTAGTTTGACTGGTAGTGTAGTGATTTAAGTTTGTATGATAAAGTGGTATTTTTAATTTGACTGGTAGTGTAGTAACTTAAGTTTTGTATTATAGTGTGGTAATGTACATGTGTGGGATAGTGTGATAGTTTTATTTTAGCTAAACAAAACGATATACCTTGACATATACTACTGGGTCACATGAATATGAAGCAATAAATGTCATGTGCAATTTGGGTTCTTGGCTTAATATTTAGGACTTTTAACACTTACTAAAATAAATTATGGTAAAAATGTAGAACTTTTAACGCCTATTGAAAGAACAAAAGGTAACAATTTAACACTTACTAAAACAAGAAATAGTATTTAAAAAATGGGACTTTTCACACTTACAAAATGAAAAAAAAAATGGTAAAAATGTAGGACTTTTAACGCTTACTAAAAAAGGAATGGTAAAAATGTTTAGCACGTTTAACGCTTACTGAAAATAAAACATACATACATACGTCCATCCATCCAGTCAGACACACACACACACACACACACACACACACACACACACATACATACATACATACATACATACATACATACATACATACATACATACATACACAACGTTTATGGTGCAACCTAGATACGCCTACCTTTGTAAACCAGTTCTGTCGCATTTCCCGGACATACGGTTCTTCCCCATCTCACATAAGTTGATCCAAACCCTGAAGATAACATAAAATACCAATATCACCGTAATACTCCTGGAATAATACTTTTCAGAAAGTAGTTCTAACGGCTTATATAATGTTTCCAAATAGCTTTATTAAGTACAAATACACCACAATGTAAAAAAAGGGATTGAATGAAAAAGTGCTCTTTACATTTTAGCTTTTGCATGAAGTTGTGAATAGTACGTCCTCTTCTTTCATTTATCTTTTAAAATCATCATGTACGAGTAACAATTGTATATAAAGTGAGATGTAATTCTTGTAGGCCAGAGAAACACAGACCTTGTAGAATTGTGTGAAACAGACGACACTCTTGATATGGTGTCAAACTGATGGATTAGAAAAATATAAAGATGTAATACCAAAGGGAAAGATGTCAGCCTCACGAATCCTTACTCTTATGCGTTAAGACGTGACAGAAATTGAAAACCTTCCATTCTGTTACACTTTAGGTATGCTTGGCATTATAATTTTCTTAACAAGTTGTATCAGTATGATAATTGAGTAATTGTGAGACACAATGGAAGCCTGCTGGGTGTTTGATATTGGATTTCTTTTCATATTGAATGCTGCTCAATTACGCATGATCATGTGGCCTTTGAATTAAGAGTGAAATCCAGAACATACCAGCAAAATCCGTTATTAAAGGCTGATTATTGTCCAGTTTAAATCACACCATAAGTTTTATCTAAATGATCAGGATTTTATATGATCTGCTCATGTAAACGAACATGTATCAACCTTGTAACTTTCTTTATTTTATTACCATATAAAGCATTTACTAAATGATTATGCACAATTATTAAATAAGGAAATTGAAGTATGGGAATCGACTCCCAATCATCTATATCAATATTTTCAAAACGATCACAGAGATTGGACTACCAATTAATAATATCAGTGCAACAAAAAACTTATGACATAGTTTGGGCTACTAATAATCAGTTCATCAGTTTGATCAAATCTATAACAGAGTTTGGATTACCAACAGTTACATCAGTATGATCATAATAATCATAGAGGTTGGATTACCAACCGTTACTTCGAAGTGATCAAAACGAGCACAGAGCTATCACTACCGATCAGTTCATCAGTACGATCAAAACGACCGCAGAGTTTCGTCTATCAATCATTTACATCAGTGCAATCTCAACAACCATACAGTTGAAGTATCAATCAATTACGTTTATGTAAATAAAACAATCAGAGTTTGGACGATCAATCAATTACATGAATGTGATCAAGACGCTGTAAGTAATATTACAGAACCTCAAGACATACACATAAAAATGTTACTGAAGGATGAACCCGGGCCCCAAAAATGAATACAAACTGAAAAACATTTTGACAGAGCCTGTTAACATCGTGCAACTTTAAAACAGTTAGTTAGTCCACAGAAAGTACCAAACAGCGATGTCACTATTTTTGGGACCACAATTTTACATCAATAGCCTAACTATAACAATTACAGAAAATAAATGTAACTTGGTCATGCCATTACTGGTCGTATCTTACACAGATCCCGTGTTATCATTATTCTTGATGGTATTATGGATTACACAGATCCCGTGTTACGATTCTTCCTGATGGCATTATGGATTGTTATATATGTCAAAGCATTCAATTAAATAATATGTATTTACTCTTGTACAATTTACATCAATATATTGTTATTCAGTCTCATTCGGTATATATTATTATTCGGTCCTACCCAGTATTTGATGTTATTCGGTCCAACTCAGTACTTTTTCTTATTCAGTCCTACTCAGTGTCTAATGTTATTCGGTCCTAATCAGATTATAATGTTATTCTGCTTTACTCAGATTCTAATGTTATTCGGCCTTACTCAGATTCTAATGTTATTCGACCTTACTCAGATTCTAATTTTATTCGGCCTTACTCAGATTCTAATGTTCTTCATTCCTACTCAGTATATATTGCTACTAGAGCTTACTCAGTATATAATGTTATTCAGTTTTACAAATTATCTGATGTTATTAGGTCCTTCTGAGTATCTAATGTTATTCATACCTACTCAGTTTAAAATGTTATTCGGTCCTTCTCAGTATTTGTTGTTATTAGGTCCATATTCATCATATTGCGTAATTCCGTATTTTATGTTATTCAGTCCTACTCAGTATCTAATGTTATTCGGTCCTATTCAGTATTTTATGTTATTCAATTCGACATATTATATAATGTTATTCAGTCCTACTGAGTGTCAATTATTATTCGGCTCTACTTATCATATTACGTAATTCGGTCCGCTCAGTGTATACTATTGTTCAGTCCCACTCAATATACAGTAGTATTGGGTCCTACTCAATATCTAATATTATTCCGTCTTACTCAGTATTTGCTACTATTCATTCCTACTCATCATATTATGTCATTTATCCACTCAGTTTATAATGTTATTCAGGTCAAAATAGTGTGTAATGTTATTTGGTCGTTCATTGTTTATCAGACTTTAGCAACACAGTCACTATCAGACCTTACCGCGATGTGAAGAATTCAGCCATATATTTTGCAGAATGTTTTAGTCGAATTTATGAACTACTGATCTTTTGGTATTTAAAAATCATAATCTGAGGTAGAAAGTTTTTTTTTAGCTGCATTGTCAGGAGAAAAGCGTTGCATCTCAGGACTGAAATGTTTCTTAAAACAATCGTGATTGACCATGCCTCCTTTCTACAAAAACATAAATAATTTGGATACTCACTGACCTTTTGATTTATTGTCCATTAACCGCCGAATGTCTTCAAGTTTTCTCGGGATATCCGCTTCAATTGTTTGAAATTTTTCTCGAAGTTCTGCTAAAGTGGCCTCTACTTCTTTTTGGGCAAATTCGATCCTAATTACCCTTTCTAATAACTTATACTCATAATCAAACCTTGGACAGTCGTTAGATTTAGACTCGGCGGTCGTTTGCAAGTGTACGCCAACAATGTGAAGAGCAAACAACAAACAGAAAATAACCAGCATGACTTTTGGGTGTAATGACCGGTTCTAAAAGCTTCTGCGCTTATGCGAGAAATATTCTCGTAGATATGGGAGAAATTGAAGCGTAGATTAATGACGTCATATGTACTGCAAAACGTGATTAGTTTTGTTTTTTCAGCAAGCTATTCGGTTTCAGCTGTTTTGGCTTGGTATGTTTGGCTAATATGTTCTAAATCATATATGCCCATTTACCTAATTATATATATGCTTATTACTTTTTCCTTCAGGTTTTGATTTTTAAAAAAAAGAATGCGCAGGTTTTCTTCATTAGCATTTCCCCCAAGATTGATGCATTTATGTAAGTATTGTTCGTGCATTACGGTTTTTACAGCAAAAACAGGTTTCATAGCAGCTTGGGCAAGATGTTTGCATTACGCCGTAAAGGTGCAGATTGATAGATAAAGGTGCAGATTGATAAATGATTTTATACTATATCAAATAAACAATTGGTGTTCAGCATTCAGTCCGACGGTAAAATTTGCATGAAGAATGATCAACAAAAGAAAAGCTGAAACGTTTTATTTCCTGAAAAGAAAAGGGTGGATGAAATAATGTATTATAAGACGTCAAAAAAATTGCCACGGTGTTTATGGTTTATGTGTTCCAGTTTCTTCATTAATCATTCTTGCTAAATAAGTTCTGGGGGCAAGTTTTGTATTAACACAATATTTGATATTTCATCAAAAAAATGAACTAGATGTCTTTGATCATATTTATTATGCACAATAAAATTATTACTGTTTCCATCATAAAGAATGCAAGGCAATGATTATATTGTGATGCATCAAATATGCTTTAGTTTTGAATGGATAGAAATTAAAATTATGATTTCGTCTTTTTGCGGAATATTGTCACCCATTTTAACATCAGGGATAATAAAAGCATGAAAATCGCGAGACTTATTGTAATGTAAGGAAATGGATCTTTGCTTCATATGGGGACAAACTGTTTCTTAATGTAGGAATCTATTTGAATATATATATGAGAGACCCATCTCTATTACTTAATCGAACTACAAACGTAAATTTGAAGTGAACGAACAATATAAATACTCTTTAAAGAGTCTCATTTAAATATCTGGATCGGATGAAAATCTGGATTGGATGAATATCTGGATCGGATTAATATTTAAAACGGATGAATGTCCGAATTGGATGATCGTATACACGGGATGAATATATAAATGGGTTGAATATCTCAATGGGATTAATATATCGACAGGATTAATGTTTCAATGGAGTTAATATCTGAGTGGGATGATATTCTTAATTTGGATCAATTTTTTAAATGGGATGAATATCTCAATGGGATTAATGTCTCAATAGGATGAATATTTCAATGGGATTAATATATCGATATGATTAATGTCTCAGTTGGATGAATATCTCAGTGGGATGAATGTTTCAATATGATGAATGTATAATTGGGTTCAATATCTCAATGGGATGAAAATCTCATTGCGATAAATATCTCAATCGGATTAATGTCTCAATAGGATTAATGTATAAATAGGATGAATATCACAGTAGGACAAATAAATTAAAGTTTAATCAACTGTTTATCTGTTCGTCAAAGCATGGTTTTCTCAGATCGATTACGTACAGTTTTCTCATTTCCCTTAAGTACGGTTTTCTAATTTCGCAAATGGACAGATGTTAATATAAAAGCAAAAAAAAAAACACTACTGCAAATACTGCAAAATTCTATTTCCACGAATCCTAACCTAGGTTATAACTTCTAAAATAGTGTTTCATCTTTTACCAACTCAGAAATGTCTCAACAAATCCTTTCGTGTTCCGACATAACTCGTTGAAATCAGAGGTAATTCTGTCAAATCAGTTGACTGCCAAGTAGCAATGTATTTAGAGTAATGACATGACCTATATGATGCCCTGAACACATTCGTTTCTGAATGGAAGATTACATGTACTCACTACAAATATTATATAAGAGCAGCATAGACGTGTGTTATGCATATTTTATTTATAGTGTGCACTTGACTTTTGTCCGTAGTTGAGGGTCGAGTTTTAGCCAACCGGACTTTGGTTATGTTTTTGAAGACATTTATTAAACAATAAGTTCAAGGCAAGCCTTAATTACGATTTTGGAATGATCTGGAAGCGAACTTATTAACAATAGTTTGAAAGTTTTCATTCCTCTTTTCTTCAGACAATGCCATTTTGAGATAGGCAAGTGGCGATACATATACAGAGAACAGTGTAACAAGCACTTCATTTTGATAAGTTGAGTCTGTGTAATAATTTACTGTTGTTTTCAAATGTAACTTGAGAGGAAGCATTATTGGTATTATTCAATAGAATTACAAAGTGCTCATTAATTTCTTGGACTAATGTACTACTTTGGTATCATTGAGTACTTATTCACATATATTTAGAATTATATCATTGTGATACTTTGTGACAATTGGTACTTTAGTATATTCGAGACATTTAGAATTCATTCGGAACATTCTATACCTTTAGTCTTGTGAAAGGACATTTTATATTATTTGTTGAACATGCTGCTTTTGCTTTCATTCTGTTACATCATTTAAGATAACAGAGTCGTTATACTTGAGAGATCTGAAGCTGAATAAAACGGTTTGAACAACCTTGCAATATTACACGAAAACCTAATTAAACAGGTTAAATCCAACATCGTTGCTCCCACATACAAAGCCCTTAACAACAACCAACAGCCGGGTTGTTGGAAACGGTTTATGCTCATATACGAGAACGTTGTGAAATGGTCAGTTTAAAATGATTTGTAATATCCTCATACCACTTAATGAGATTGTTCCAAGTTACAGGTCTTGTTTAAAAGAAATAATAGAAACATACCTGGAAATGTTCCTCTCCCCCAACCCACAAACCCTCCCCGACAAAAACATAACCAAGCAAAGCCGCACATTCTCATGTTTCGACAACATTTAGTATAAACGAAACTAAAATGGATTTCTAGCAAGATAAATAGTGATGATTATTCTAGAACATTATGACTTTCATAATAATCTTTATTTTAAAAAACATTCTGTAGCAAAATACGATGTTGATCATACTCTTTTTGGTCTTTTTGGTTTATGGTATTGGGAGTCTTTGGGGTCTTTTGGTATTTCTGATCTGTATGGTCTTGTGATCTATTGTATTGGGGGTCTTTAGGGTCTTTTGGTCTTTCTTATCTTTATGGTCTTGCGATCTATGGCATTGGGAGTCTTTGGGGTCGCTTTGTCTTTCTGATCTTTATGTTCTTGTGATCTAAGGTATTGGGAGTCTTTGGGGTCGTTTTGTCTTTCTGATCGTATAGTCTTGTGGTATATGGTATTGGGAGTCTTTGGGGTCTTTCGGTCTTGCTGATCTTTATGGTCTTGATGGTCTTTTATGGTTTTTAGGGTGTTTTAGTCTTTTTGATCTTATGGTCGTTTTGGTCTCTTTTTGTCTCTTTTGGTATTTATTACGATTTTCAGGAATAAATATCTAATATTACGTTTATACAATATTAAGATTATAAAAGGTATCAACTTCATGTTCAGTCTTTCATCTGAAAAACTTCACCACACACAGCCATTTATAGTTATTTTTTAGAAAATAATTGGATATGTTGCAGCTAGAAAAGGAACTAGGAAATAAGTAACATCATTTCGGTACAAAGAGAAATTTAACATAGCTATTGAAAATGGTACAGATAAACAAATAACCGGTAAATTACTGACTGAAAAAGAGTACAAACAAAATAAATGAGACATAACATAAGAAGACCCGTGAAATGTTTGTAAATGACAGAGCTGTTAATATTTTCAAATTATTATAAGATGTTTTCATTTACTCTGTGACATGAATGAAAAGCAATTGTATTTTAAAATTGATAACTTGAACACCTTATAAAATAAAAAGACGAGTACATGACAACAAATGGAATTAGACACTTTATCGGATTCTTTTCTTTCCTCCTGTCATTTACATTATGTTTGAATAACAATATTGAATTTCAAGTTTTAATATTGACAAAATATTTGACAAAAACACGTGCACAGGTTGCTATGGTGTTTAAGGAATCTGTGCCTTTTGCCAAACTTGCTACACAAGTTCCATTACAGTAGAGGAGTACAAACTTTCACCTAGGTCAAAATTAGCATTCTTAAATGTTTCAACCTTTTTCTTATGGTTTCTAAACATTTCACTTTTAAAATGACGATTATAAAAAGATGAGTGAAGGAGATTTAGTTGTAGTTAGAGCAAATATAAAATTAATATCAAAATTAGGATACTTATTTATATTGTATATACTGTATAAGAACTAGCAAAATGGCTTACGTTCAAATTCTACTACAGCAAGTTAAATATTTCGAACATCAGTAGAATAGAACTCATAATGACTGATACATATTATCTGTGCATTTATGTTGAAACTGACAACGTTTACAGCTTAATAAAGAAAACAATATCATATTTTTCAAACCAGAGATTATTCCATGAACCATGTGCTTAACCTATCACATTTTACGAACCATAGATTATTACATTAACAAAGTGTTCAATCTATCACATTTTACGAATCAGAGATTATTACATTAACAAAGTGTTCAATCTATCACATTTTACGAATCAGAGATTATTACATTAACAAAGTGTTCAATCTATCACATTTTACGAATCAGAGATTATTACATTAACAAAGTGTTCAATCTATCACATTTTACGAATCAGAGATTATTACATTAACAAAGTGTTCAATCTATCACATTTTACGAATCAGAGATTATTACATTAACAAAGTGTTCAATCTATCACATTTTACGAATCAGAGATTATTACATTAACAAAGTGTTCAATCTATCACATTTTACGAATCAGAGATTATTACATTAACAAAGTGTTCAATCTATCACATTTTACGAATCAGAGATTATTACATTAACAAAGTGTTCAATCTATCACATTTTACGAATCAGAGATTATTACATTAACAAAGTGTTCAATCTATCACATTTTACGAATCAGAGATTATTACATTAACAAAGTGTTCAATCTATCACATTTTACGAATCAGAGATTATTACATTAACAAAGTGTTCAATCTATCACATTTTACGAATCAGAGATTATTACATTAACAAAGTGTTCAATCTATCACATTTTACGAATCAGAGATTATTACATTAACAAAGTGTTCAATCTATCACATTTTACGAATCAGAGATTATTACATTAACAAAGTGTTCAATCTATCACATTTTACGAATCAGAGATTATTACATTAACAAAGTGTTCAATCTATCACATTTTACGAATCAGAGATTATTACATTAACAAAGTGTTCAATCTATCACATTTTACGAATCAGAGATTATTACATTAACAAAGTGTTCAATCTATCACATTTTACGAATCAGAGATTATTACATTAACAAAGTGTTCAATCTATCACATTTTACGAATCAGAGATTATTACATTAACAAAGTGTTCAATCTATCACATTTTACGAATCAGAGATTATTACATTAACAAAGTGTTCAATCTATCACATTTTACGAATCAGAGATTATTACATTAACAAAGTGTTCAATCTATCACATTTTACGAATCAGAGATTATTACATTAACAAAGTGTTCAATCTATCACATTTTACGAATCAGAGATTATTACATTAACAAAGTGTTCAATCTATCACATTTTACGAATCAGAGATTATTACATTAACAAAGTGTTCAATCTATCACATTTTACGAATCAGAGATTATTACATTAACAAAGTGTTCAATCTATCACATTTTACGAATCAGAGATTATTACATTAACAAAGTGTTCAATCTATCACATTTTACGAATCAGAGATTATTACATTAACAAAGTGTTCAATCTATCACATTTTACGAATCAGAGATTATTACATTAACAAAGTGTTCAATCTATCACATTTTACGAATCAGAGATTATTACATTAACAAAGTGTTCAATCTATCACATTTTACGAATCAGAGATTATTACATTAACAAAGTGTTCAATCTATCACATTTTACGAATCAGAGATTATTACATTAACAAAGTGTTCAGTCTATCACAAAAAAACTTCAAAAATCGAAGACTTTACTCAAAATTATAAACTGTCATTACGTCTGAACATGTTCTCTGCAAACAGCAAAGAACATGACAAATACAATGAACTTAAAACAATTCAAGTATTCTAGTAATGCATATTTCAAAATCATAATTGGAGTTTGATATACCATCAACTTTCAACTACCTGAAAACAAATATTAAGGATGTGAAACAAAACAAACAAACAAACAAACAGGAATTTACTCAAAGACAAATTGACACAACTTATGAAGCAATAGGTGGCGGTTCAGTGAACATTTAAATCATCGAACATGATTTTTAAAGACTATTGGTATAAATTGTTATTATAACGAAATGTATGTATGTATGTATGTATGTATGTATGTATGTATGTATGTATGTATGTATGTATGTATGTATGTACAGGGATTCCCAACACTTGACCATAACGATTTAAAGAACTACCGCTCAGTTTTTAATCTCCAGTTCATATAAAAAAAAATCTTAGAAAAAGTTGTTCTCATCCAACTTGTATCTCATTGTAATTCAAACAGTATTTTTAACAATGTACTGTCTGCATATCGTCCTTGCCACAGTACGGAAACTACTCTTCTGAAAGTATTTAATGACATTCTTTTTGCTTTTGATAGTGAAAAGAGTACAGTCCTCACCCTCCTTGATTTGTATGCAGTATTTGACAAAATAGACCATGATATATTACTTCACCGTCTCCAGCATGTATTTGACATTCAGAATGTAGCCTTAAAGCAGTTCAAGTCCTACTTAGTGAACAGGACAGAAATGTATCTGCAAGTGGAATACATTCCAGCCCAGTTGATCTATGTTGTGGTGTTCCACAGGGACCTGTTCTCTTCATTCAGTACACTCAGCCGCTATTAAGTGTCATAGATCTCACCAGTTGTATGCTAATGACATCGAAATATATAAGTCTAGCCACCCAACTGAAGTTGATGCTACCATCCATGGAGTAGAAAGGTGCATTTCTGATGTGAAATCATGGACGACATGTAAAAAGCTGCAGATCAGTGATGATAAAACTGAGGCTATTCTGATCACAACATAAAGATTTTCTCATTCACATCATTTATCTCAGACAATAAATATCAGCATCACCAACATTAAATTCTCACAGTCAGTACGAAACCTAGGTGTTACTCTAGACAGTAACTCACATTGCACCAGCATGTCATGAACATATGCAAGGCATCCTATCTTGGACTGAGACGCATCAGCTCCATTCGCAATTATATTTCAGTTGATGCCACTAAAACACTTGTGTGTTCATTATTAATTTCAAGACTGAACTATTATAACTCAATTATGTCTGGTTCGTCACAATATCTGCTCCAGAAACACCAAAGAGTTTAAAACACAGCGGGTCGGCTTATCTCTAGAGTACCTCGATCAGAGCACGCCTCACCACGGCTCTGTACCTTACATTGGCTATCAATTCGATACATAATCAATCACAAATGTGTTATCTGTGCTATGTTTCACTGACAGACTCCAGACTAACATACCTATCCAGCCTCACCCATGCGTACACACCAGCAAGTTACTTACGCTCCTCTTCTGACAATCATATACTCATTGTTCCCACTATGAAAACGAAGTCATATGGACAACGTTATTTTGCATACCAGGGCCCGGCGATGTGGAACGAATTGCCCATTGAAATTAGACACAAAGACAGTTGTCCATTTTCAGAGTGCTCTTAAAACTCACCTTTTTCGACAGCAGGAACAAACTTAAAGACCTAATAATATTTTGTATCTTATCTGTTTTCAGCATGTTTTTATGTTTTCCAATTTCATGGTTTTTGTTATTTGTTTTTCTGTAGTGTAGTCATATCGTTATAGATGTTGTAAAGCGCTTAGAGCTTCCAAAGATTAGGCGCTATACAAAGTCCTCAGTATGTATGTATGTATGTATGTATGTATGTATGTATGTATGTATGTATGTATGTATGTATGTATGTATGTATGTATAGATGGATGGATGGAATATATATATATATATATATATATATATATATATATATATATATATATATATATATATATATATATATATATACTAAAAGTATAATAGATATATAACAAAATATAATCGTGAAATGTTTACTTGATTTTGATTTAATACAAATTTTGAGAAAAGTTAGAAATCAGTAAGCTGAATACAATAAATGTTTTATCTTGTACACAGCTAACATATATTCACTGACGAATTATCAAGCTTCAACTGTTATGATGTTCCATTTGGGACTGACATACCCAGGGATAGACAACTCTCCTTATCTAGCATAACAAATATAATCCGTTTCAATATGAAATTGGCACCCTAGATCACATGTATCGCATGGATTTTATTACTTTCAATGGCAAGAAAGACATGCTGCTCTTAGATCAATAGTCAAGCATATTGCTGAGCTATTTCGTCATTGATCAAGAAGCTAACGATGCAACATTTAATTTGCAAAAGTTATAAGAATACAAAAGTTTAATTTACTTTTAAAAAATTATTAACCTATTTTGAAAATGAGAGGTAAAACTTCTATATTTTAAATGTTACTAAATTTCTCTTGCACAATGACATGTTTTTTGTAACCTAAGTTATTACTTCTGTCTGCGTTTTACAATAACATTACTTATATTGGTAGAGATATCATACTTGAAAACATACATTGCTGCAATTTTATCGATGAAAATGAAGTATGCATTTACCACTATTTGATTTTAAATCTGGGATCACATTTGTCATGGATGTAGAAATATGATATCGCTTTACTCGAGATATCTCGGTTTCTATCATTCATAATTTTAGAAGAAAATAAATCAGAATGGAGGAGCTTGTTCCTGTAGTATAAATTGAATTCGATTTTAGAATGTTAAGTTATAATGTGAGCTGTAAAAACAATACGTTGTTTTTATTTGAACAATGATACAGCCAAATGCAACCTCTGATACTGGTAAGTATATATAGGATTTATAGTCCGAGGGTGCAGTCCTCGCGCTATCCCTTTGGTCATAGGTTAATATACCACTGAAATGTTAGAGGTTTTATGCTAAACATTTTTAAAACTCCGTGAATGAATTTTAAGATGTAATATAGACTTAAAGTTCAACAGGTCGAAAGGATCGACAAAATATTGTTGAAAATACAAACGAATCATTTAACTCAATTACAAAGCCAGAATAGCCAACTACTGAAAGAATTGATTAGATAAGAGACAGAATACATGAAACAAAACAACCGGATTTTAAATAGTGGATAAAAATGTTAAATGAGTATGTCTTCCATTACAAAAATGTTCAGAGGATCACGTATGTTTTGATCACTTAATCCACGACAGCACGTCATTTTATATAGTTAGGAAGATGAACTTATCTGAAGTATTGGCATTTTAGTTATAAAATCAAAGTTTTTCAGGGTACAGTAGATGCAACATTTCGAAAAGCAGAGTTGATGACATGTAATTTTTATATATAAAAAAAGATATAGCAAAAAAATGCAATAGTGCCGCAAATCTCCCAACATCCGAACTACTAGTGGGGCCTTGAAGTTCAGAAACGTTGCACGATCTCTGATAAGGTTTCTAATCTTAGACACAGTCAATTAGTTGTGATGAGCTAGATTTCAAGAGTGGAATACTCGGAGACCCGCGCTTGTGACAATGGTAACGATCTGAGATCTTTTCTAGGTTTCCATAATTTTAGAGTATTCTTAACACTTCATATTACAAAGACCATGTCGCTAATTCTCTCTCAAACTTGACATGAGATGCCTTTATTGACATTTAAATCAGTCAGGCACATTGACCACCAGTTCTTGGGTCTATCAGTTCAACAAGTTATGCTATTTTTGTCACTAAATATACATGCGTTAAACGTTCCCATCAACAAGGATATTTATTCAAACCGTAAAGCACAGATAAGACATGATTATTTTGACATGCAGGTGTGCTGTTATAAATACGTAATACAATTAAGAAATACTTAATTGAAGCCTGTCTATCAATCTCTGTCTGTCTGTCTGAATAATTCGTTTTAAAAAATATTTATTGTTGAAGTCATTTTGTTGCATGTGTAAATCCCCAAAGAGTTAGTGTGTGAAAGTATATGAAAGACTGCTATCATTTAAGTAACAAATAATTGGTTTATACAATCACCAGAAATTACAGGACAATGAACGTAAAATACGAAAGAGTATGAAGTCTATTAGCATTGTTTGTTTTTAGAACATGACATGAACAAACGAAGAAACTTTTTGTATTGGACGGTAATAAGGCAAATGAGAGAAAGATATGCAAGTGTACTTCAAGTAAAACCGTAGGGACCTTAACGAGGTGCGAAAGGTGAGATTTGGTGTGTACGAAAAGATTGGAGTTTGTTTTAAACAGATTATCATTAAAGTAGACAATTTAAAACTAAATTTGGCTTTTTAAAAACAAACCTGTAGTTTTCAATGATTTTTTTTATAGACTCTCTTCAGTGATATGGAAATTAGATTTGGGGGGAACGTGATCCTTATTTAGCATTGGGCCAAGACCGCATTCAACAGCCGCTGAGTGAAGAAATCAAACAATATTTCCAAATAAGAGCGCTTTACGAATTTAAAAATTCACTTTTCATTAGAATATCGTTGCTAAGGTTAATAGCTTGTAAAGCTAAACATTTTCGGTCTGTTTCTAAAATATGTTGCAGTATATCTGAGTGTAAGAATTGTTCACTATCATTCAACGCTGGTTCTACTAGATAAAATGTCTTACTCGTGTTCAGAACCATTACATCGAACGCTGATTCGTCTGGAGTAAAGACCTTCGCAAATGGTATATAAAATTGATTGAACTTCGAAATGGATTACCACGAAACAAAGATCTCTACTTGCTTCTGCAAAATTCGAGTAGCATCAGAGATTGACAGAAAGATCTCATTTGTAATTCTTCCAAAAAAAAATATGAAATTCACATTCCAATTGTAAAAATTCAAACCAAAGTCTGGTATTATTCTTTAGGTAATATGCTTGAGGTCAATAAAAAATTAATTTAAGTTGAACTTCAATTGCTATGAATGATGTGGGTCAAAAATTTTTGTCCAATCTAACGGTTATTTTGAAGTTTTACGATTATACGAAAGATATAGCCTTATATTGGACTGGACCAGTCATTCAACTTACTCCGAGTATTCGAGTGATTGATATTCAGTTTCTGAAAGTTTGACTTTCCCAAAGAATCTTATGATGCACAATGTTATGATACTCAATGTTATGATACATAATGTTATGGTACACAATGTTATGATACGCAATGTTATGATACACAATGTTATGATACGCAATGTTATGATACGCAATGTTATGATACACAATGTTATGATACGCGATGTTATGATACATAATGTTATGGTACACAATGTTATGATACACAATGTTATGATACGCAATGTTATGATACTCAGTGTTATGATACGCAATGTTATGATACACAATGTTATGATACGCGATGTTATGATACATAATGTTATGATACGCAATGTTATGATACTCAATGTTATGATACGCAATGTTATGATACACAATGTTATGATACGCGATGTTATGATACATAATGTTATGATACGCAATAATATGATACACAATGTTAGGATACACAAGATCGAAAATATTCTTTAATTTTAAAATATGCACTCACTTCTCATTTTAAAGGCATTTGCACTATTTGCTTTGAAGTTAACATTTTCTAACATGTTTATCAAATGGAGACAAACAAATGCTGATATAAATTGTAAGCTGCAAACTGGAATTTGTTGAAACTCAGTCATTGAGCATGATCCTCTATAATCCTCTTGATTTATTGTTGATAAAGAAATAACGTAAAATTGTTTTTTGTTCATAGCAACATTGTACGTGTAAATTCTTCCTGAATATCTGGACTGGGCCTGAACGCATCATGTTTTGCATGTTTACACGACGACAACTTTTAAATCTATGAAAATTAATATTCCCTGTTTAAATGAACAATGTATACAAACAAAAAACCGCTATAACCATATTTCAGACATTAGCATTTTTGTCTTCCATTTTCTACCAACAAAATGTACACAGAGGAAAATAGAGTATCTTGATATATCATTGGCTACATCGATAATATGATACCTTGTCTATTTTAGGATCTACTTCACGCATTGATGGTTTTAGGAATCGCTGTATCAACTACAAACGGTAAGCAGCATTCGACAAGAAGAAAAAAACATGTCAAAAATATCCAATGATAAAAACGAAATATTCTGGTTTAGGTTAAACAAACAATTTATACAATTATTACGCCTCTTGGCAGAACGGTTTAAAAAAAATTCCCTTCGCAATTTCTTGGCTGAATTTAAACATCAAACATAACGGCATTAAACATAGCGGATGGTGCCCATGGAAATATTAGTATTACGTATTTATCTAACTACTATATGGAAATTCTAAATGAGGTGTGCATTGTATTGGGCCCGATGTAAATTTAACATTATAATATGCTCATTTTTGTCTCTGTTAACTTTACATTGTCCGGATTGTGCAGTATTTTACGATACTGAACACCTTGATATTACACGCATGTGCACGAAACGTATATATAAAAATAGTAAAAAGCTGTGTATTGGGAACTACTTTATAAATAAACTTTATGCACTCATGTTTTAGACACTTTTGGCTTTGATTGATTGAATTTGTTTGTGAATGAATTAAACAAGCTATTTCGTCCATTTGAAAGGAAAGATGATAAATATAACAACGTGGACGAGTTTAGTGAGTCAGAAAGGAACCTTTCAAACAAGCAAACAAAGGAACGTGATATTCTCAATGTCGACAACAAACGTGATAGATGAAGTAACTTAAATACCGTTCTGTTAATGGAAACAGTTATTTAGGGGTATATTCGTATTCTTTCGCAAATAGAATGACTATTACTATTGTTCTCTATGTCAACAAAAATATAGTATTGAAAAGCATGTAGAGGTCAAGGGCTATCAAATATCTATAAGAGACGTACCATTTTACAAGTCTGTCAAAAAATATATTCGAGTCAAACTGCAATTTAAGGTTTTGGATGGAAACCAAGTGCCTCAGAACCAATAAATCAAGACGATGAAAATGTAATATTTCCGCTGGCTAGAAGTACAGTCACACAATATCAGCTTTGCAATTTTCCCCGTGTAACTATTTTGATACAATGTTAGGCTAGAGACAGAAGACACTGTATGATGCAGGCCATACTTAGTGTCAGCGAGGTATACAGGGCATAAACATGTCTTCTTTATCCGGTAATAAGAAAGGTAACTAATATACATACATTTATTCATCTTGAATTTCCTCAAAACATACTTGTTTAGCTATGCAGATCCAAGTGTTATGTCATGCGAAACATGATACACACCGAAACTGTTCTGGAATTTTGAGTGCATTTCCAACTGAAATACATTCTTCTTCCTGCACTCAGTTGACCCAATAATCCAGTCCGTCATAATCAGAAAAGCAGAATCGAGTTGGATCAACATAGAACAAACTCCATGCCTATTGATTCACGTTATGACTCATAATTGTAATTTTAAGTAGACCAAATCTACAATTCTTTTTTAAATTACTGTTGAGCGCGCGACAAAGTTCAGAAACCACTGGGCAGTGCTATGTGTGTATTAATATTTTATTTGTTTATTGATAAATCTACGGTAGTGTATTTCTTTTGAATATAGCATAATTCAATTACTTTTGTTGCTGTGTAATTTGTATAACTAAACATTTGGCAGAATAAGAAAATGAGTATAACAAAACGGTTACTCTATTAGTATGGGAAAATATGAACTCTATTTTCTCGGGTGAATACTCTACTTCCAAAACATCGTGCAGTATTAATCCGAGAAAACGCGTTCATATTTTCCCATACAAATGCAGTAATCTCTAATTACGCCTGTGACGTTGTGAGGCATTATAGAAATTTAACATATCTGCCTGTAGCGATTGCAAAGTTTGGGGTGGGGTACTTCCAATATATTAATTAAAATATTATGGAAGTTCCACCCTGGCTCGTGAAGTTATAAAGTTAAATTACTGACGAAATAGATGTACAGCTCTGAGCCCCCAGTCAGCACTGCCGACAGTTAAAGTATTTAGAACACAAAGATGAAATTCAAAATAATAATAATTTAATAAAGTTGATAATTTTAAACGATAAACTCAATCACTCGTCTTTCAAGTGACAGCCTACTTCATCCTGCTATTTACAATGTGAGTTAGATTTTCCCCTGGCCTTTGGTTCTACTCATCTCACCTCTCCCGACTTCTCTCCTTCTTTCTATTTTCTTCCGTCTCTCTATCGGAGACTACTGGGACCACTGTCACTGGTCTGTCCCTCAAAGCTTCTTTTAGAAGCTGCACTTAGAATCCTGTCCTAAGATTTTTCTCCGCCAATAACGCATGGCTGATCGGAATTGCTATCTTCTGGCAATCTTTCTAACGAACTATAGCGAACTAAATCTTGCTGGCAGGTTTAAGGATATCATACTTAGATAAATTAGGGTCCCGTCCCTATCTCGATTCTGACTGGGTAGCTCTGTGGCCCTGTCCAATCGACTAAGCGACCAATTCAACCTGGCTGTCAGTCTGCGGAACAAGAAGATAAGGCACGTCCACTCCTTCGGGCAACTTCTTTGATCTGCACAAGCGCTTCCACACCAAGGTGATAATTGCGCTTCTGACGGCCTTGGTCGGGCTTCCCACCCTATCCACGGCAAACTTACGAAAGGGATAGTGTTAGCCTGCGGTCATGTTTAACATTAAACAATGGCTTGTCCGAATTACTTTCATTATACATGTTTCTATAGTGTTCTGGGTCGGGCAAAACGCCACACTGCCAAATTACAAACAAAAACGAAAACACTAAGAATTTCGAGGCAAGATTCTCTGAGTAGAGTTCATTTTTGGAACTTGAAAAGTACTTTGGAAATTAGTTGTATATACCGATGAGAAAGCTGACCTTAATGAGAGAGAGACAGAGAGAGAGACACAGAGAGAGAGAGAGAGAGAGAGAGAGAGAGAGAGAGAGAGAGAGAGAGAGAGAGAGAGAATCACAAAGGAAAATTGTTGTATTCTTTAATATTATGATGATTTGGAGGTCCAGCAAGAGTACGTGTAATGAAAGTAAGTTTTATTTGCAGCAGGGTAAGCAGAAGAAAAAAAATAGTAAATATAAATGCAATACCTGTTTTTGCGCTTTTCTTTTAATGTTTTGAGAAATATTATTGCTATTTTTCCATAAAGATACACACTTTCCTATCCTAAAATAGTTGTGTGGGATATTTGTTTAATAATTCTCTCTCTCTCTCTCTCTCTCTCTCTCTCTCTCTCTCTCTCTCTCTCTCTCTCTCTCTCTCTCTCTCTCTCTCTCATGATGGACAGTTTATAACGTGTAACCTTGTTAAATGTAATACGAATGTCGCAGATGAGTTCCTATTATAGGGTCAGCCTTCCTATCAGCATCAGTCTGTATAAAAAAAAAAAAAACAGAATCTGAATTTCCACGATACTTTCCAAATTACAAAGTTACACTCGACACAGAATCTCATCTCTAAGTTTCTACTGTGTTTGCCCGTTCTTGTCTATATTTAGACCTAAGCCTTAATGTTAAATATCCAAAGGATCACGTGATATTAAAGACGAAAAATCACATTATTCCCACAAAGCCCATTAGAGACTTATTACAAATAATGCATTTATTTAGGGACCAAGATTTTCATGGACCCTAATAATGATATCCCTCATGTTACAATTTCCTTAGAAACCCCATATGAGTAACATATCAGATCCCTTAGTAGCATCCGTAATATTAAAATTCCCATAGGCCCCCATACCGGGCCTTTTATGTAAATTCACACGAATCACAATACCGTCCCGTTTTTGTATACAAGGAACATTTATACAGGCACTATATTTTTCTCATTTTTTTGAAATAACATCGTACTGTTTTATGGCATATTTGTTTCATACAACCTGAAATTAGCACTTTAAATCATGCTAATGAATTCAGAAGTTACGTTTTAAACGTTTTGCAATCAGAAAACAAAAATAATAACAAAATTTACGCGAATTAAACGTGGGTCGACTAAAGTTCGAGATAAAATAAACGCCACTTATATAGAGTCACATAATTTTTTTGTATTGAATTAAATTACAGTTTGTTTCTTTACATGTCTTTTGTATCTTTCTATTAATGGTACATCGCACAATATTTTTAATTGACGGAACATTTTTTTAACCAATCGGAAACTTTCAGGGGCACATCTGGAATTGATTCGATCGCATATGACATTTAATCAAGCCGAAGTTTATTGCGAAACTCATGGCGGCCATCTGGCATCAATCCACAACAGATACGAGAACAACGAAGTGAACTCCCTTTGTCAGAGAGGTAGGCATCCAAATATACAAAGTTTGAGTAAAACACGTTTTTGTTTACTTCTGCAAGTCTTATAAAGGAAAGAAAGAAATATGGAAAGAGAAGCAGGAGGAGCGAAAAAGACGGTTAAAGGGATACTTTTAGCTCTATTATATCATTTCATATTTCTTTAAATGAATTTTTTTTTTATCGCAAAGCATCCCCACCTTTTTTAAATTTATGTGCATACAAAATGTTAATATGTTAAAATCTGTCATCTAAAAGTAAATAAAAATGAACACTGCCGCAGATACGCGTATTTTTAACTATACCAAAAATGAACACTGTCGCATATACACGTATTTTTAAAACTATACACAAAAATGAATACTGTCGCATATACATGTATTTTTAAATATACACAAAAAAAACCACTGTCGCAGATAAACGTATTTCTAATCATAGACACCACTTAAAATTTGTTACAAATTTGAATACTGAAAACAAGATAATCATAGAAAACACAGTACATAATTCATTAACACTAATTTTCTTTAAGTCAGATAAGAAATATTAAGAAGACAAAACAACAACAGATCAATCAATACAAGTTCAGGAGGCTGAATGGAAATGTAGACAGCGACACCACAACACCCTTCCCCATAGATAATAATAGACATAAAACAATTGGAACGTTTCTAAATTCAGATTTCTTTACAATTAGATGGTTGAAAGAATGGCCATAATACACTTCAAATGTTCGAGATTCCGGACGTGTTGACGCCGTGTGTTCCGTCCAGCTATTTAGCCTATTTGTCTTCATGATATTTTGCAGGCATTTCTAGATCCGCTTTATAGTTCTGATGAACAATTTTTGCTAAACTGTGTATGCTGAAAAAAAAATAGGTATAATGATGAAAAACATTTAAATAAATGCTACAAATCGTAAGTCTATTATAATTACTTTTATCCTGGAACAAATAAAAGAGGAGTTAATAAGTATTCATTGAATAGCCTAGTATTAGCCTTAAACGCTCATTTTACAGGTGGACAAGTTATTCTCTTTCTAGCTTGTAGAGCTGCCTTCAGTGCTTTCGCAGGAATTTTGGTTTCATTGCTTTTAATAAATTTACCGAAAGGAATATTGGGTCATCATTAACTAATGTTCAGTATATGCATTGCCAAACTATGCTATTAAATTTGTTTTGTAAGCTTTTGCTAGCAAAATGTCTGACCAATTCTGCATTTATCTGAAAGAGACGACGAATTCATGCAATTTACAATGCCATAATTTATCAACAAATCTCATTTTTAGTCCACTCAAAAGCATATTCTGTACCTTGTTACTTTTAATTATACACCTCTTTGAGTTCTAAATGAATTACAAAATAATTTATTGTATTTGTGTATCAAATGAACTACTGAATTTTTATGGACACACACACACACACACACACACGCACACACACACACACACACACACAGACATACACACACAAACACACACTTATAATTTGAACCACAAAGGTTTCTACGACAGCTATTTTCCCTAAATGTGTAAAACATTTTTAAACCATATATTTTATTCTTTACTTTCTGCCATTGATTCTCGTATTATATTTGTATAGTATTTTTAATTAACTGAAGCTCGTTGCCTATTATGGTAAACTCAAGTAAGCACTGTAATTTTAATCTATCAAGGCCTGGTTCAGCATTAATTTTATACGAGCAATTCAATGAAATTTTGTCTTGGCAATGTATATTTTATGGCCAGAAAGAGCAGCCAAACCGCATTTAATGACCAGAAGGTACTATCGAGGAATAATCATCTGTCATCTTCAGACTGTCATTTTCAATAACAAGTGTTGCGTACGTTTAATCCATGAAAAAAACTGCATAATAATAGGAGAGGATGTTATTATAAAATAACTGTAATATTGAAAGAAGCTGAAGATTATTACTCTAATGTCGTATTGAAAAAAGCAAATGCATAAAAATAAACATAAGTATCAAGGGTACGAATGCACGCAAATATATATAATATTGTATCATATCAATTAGAATGCATAATTACATATGAAGAAGTTCGGGCATG
Source organism: Unio delphinus (assembly GCA_029339505.1). Taxonomy (NCBI): domain Eukaryota; kingdom Metazoa; phylum Mollusca; class Bivalvia; order Unionida; family Unionidae; genus Unio; species Unio delphinus. The sequence goes on from JAQISU010000105.1 coordinate 3,797,574, forward strand.
TCTTAATAACAAAAATGCGTAGCCTGTCACCGTTTTTGCTAGTAAATGTTGGACTTCTAATTATAGATTTTGGAAGCTGCTTAGAAAGAGCAATTAGTGAAATATATAATAATGGAAACAATTAAACAATCCAAGGACATTGTATAGTTAAATGCCTACTAAAACTGCAGAAAAAAATTAACATACAATATCCTTTGTTAATGTTGTATGTAACTTAATTATTGTTTCCTTTGCAAATAAAACACATAAAACAGAATGTTTAGAAAAAACAATATATTGAATGAAGAAAAAAAAACAACTAAATTTGAAACATAATCATAAGTACGAGATAAATATACATGTATTATTACTTATTGACTATGACAGACTTTTTAAATGTATATATTTGAGATTTTTGCATCAAGTTCATGCCTACAATAATTTTATCTAATAGTACATTGATTCAAACACTTTTATCGAGATACCACTGCTGCAGTCATTCCAATGGATTTCTTTCAAACTTTGTTAATATTTCTAGAGGGCGTGGAGAAGGTGATCCAATCTCTTTGTATCTATTGTTATTTTTTGCAGCAATTTCAGTTACCTGATTAAAAATGTATGCGATATTCATATTTCGGTAATCTTTCAGTTACTATAGTACATTATTGATATCTTATCTGACTACAGTTGCTCACGACTGTTGGATCGGTCTCATTCTAACGGACGAGAACGTTTTCAGATGGGTTGATTCATCGCCAGTTAACTTCTTTAACTGGTATGAAGGTACGTTTCATAATAAAATTACATTGATCTGCTGTTATAAACTATTTTGTTCATTAATTTTGGAAATACATAGATGGAAGTATTCGTTAATAACTTAGCTGCGGTCTTTGTAATTAGCTTAATTATACAGTATTGGTTTATGTACGAAGGCTTGACAAAATGTAACGGGGTGTTCGGTTATCAAGCGCTATTAGTACAATATCGCACAAGCCCTGGTCAGAGGTATTGCGCAACTTGGAAAAACAACACTCGAAACCGCCTCCCGCTAATTTTCGTTATCTAGAGGATGACCTCTACGGTGTAATTTGCCCGGTTAAAATGGATATGGTAATCTAAGATGGTATCTTTAACAAAGACAACACACGAGCCCCCTTAAAGATAAAATAAGAATTTAATTAAAATACAAGCAAGAGAAGAATGACACAGTAAATCACAATTTTCTTTCCTTCTGAATATTCTTCGTTCAGAAGCACTTCAAAACCGAAGCCTTAAAATAATGGATACATTAAATAAAAATTCAGACACTAATAAAATAGATGAATTTAGCCGTTAATAGCTGAAATCGAGTGTTCATTAACATTGGACTGCCTGGGAAATTCACAATGACCTTGTTCGACGACTGGGTTTTCCTCCTGCGTGCGTCATGACTTTAACTTGCCCTTTTTGGTTGAACGTGGGATTCCACAACTCTGACTTCTGACTTCTTTTCCCTCCTTGAATCTTGACTTCTCGTTATTTCGCTCTCTCTTCAAACAAACTATTCTCCTTGTGTTTTTGGCGTCTTACAATCGTTCCACATTCAGTTTAACCTGGAACCACAATTTTTTTACAAACGTCTTTCTTGCAAAGAACGCTCGGAGTCCTGGTAATTACTTCTACCTTCGGTTCTCTCTTGCAGATAAATTTTCAGACTGCTATAATTCGTGTGGTTCGGAGTATATATTCCCTTCAATATTGGGATCGACCCAACCCTCTGATTACATATTTGACCAATCGGAATAAATGCTATTCCTACGGACATTTGGAAAACCGTCTATCAAGATTCCAAAAAAAATGCCACCTGGGGTCGAAATATCACCCTACCATTTGTTTCAATTCACTTTGACAGCTTTTCGTGAGAAATTCCCTCTTTTTAAGCCTGTGATACACTCAGTCCGTTTTCACTATAAACAGTCTAACAGTATGACCGAGTTAAGTAAACATTCCTTCGTCCAAACTCTACTCCCAGACAGTTAATTGTCGGCTAGACTAAGAATTAATTAATGAATTTCACTGGCGAAAACTTTGGTACTTGGCAAAAATATATTATCAAAACTCGGATGTAAAAATGATGGAATATTTTTGATATAATTATATATTTCATGGTTCAAATATATATATATATATATATATATATATATATATATATATATATATATATATATATATATATATATATATATATATATATATATATATATATATATATATAACACGGGGATTATTGATTTTTGGAACAGTATAGCGTTACAAAATATTGGGCCTGTATAATTTAAAACTAGATTGAGTCTGTTTAGCGACAAGGAAATGGAACAGGTGGGGTGACGTCACGGTACTGGACTTTACCAACAAAGTTGCAAGTGGCTAACGTCAATCGGGCAAAACAGTGACAGCGGGAAAAAAGCTATAAATTTGTTGGCGGGGACAGGACATATAACTTGATATAACACCTGGCGGAGCGGGACATATAACGTTCTAGAATATACAAATAAATTTAAAAAAATACATAAACAAAACACATACATTGCCTGACGTGGCGGGAACCCGTACCGTTCATACAAAGAACATAAACATCGCCTGGCGGGGCGGGAGATATAACTTTCTAGACATAGAATCACGTACAAAACAAAACAAAAGTGATGAGAGTGCTAAACTAAGATAAATCTTTATTCAAAGCAACACACTATCTCATTATCTGCTATTAATACAATGTGGAGAAGGAAAAATGTTATTTACAAAACACACCATTACGTACAATCACCTCAGTAAAAGAGTTTGTGGTTATAGTCACACTACTCCACATTCACACAAAACAAGCACACTAAGCAGGGACAAGGGTTCTATTGTTAAGGGAAAAAAACAAACACAAACACATACAAACATACACGCGGACACAAACTAAATACACACACAAGCAAACTACACACACAAACAAACGCGTACATACAGAAACACATACACACAATTCTCTGTTAAGAGATAAGGTTTTTGTTAAGAGAAGAAGAAAAAACACATTGATCAGGAACAAGTTGTTTTTCTTGAGGGAAAGAAACGAACACACAAACACATACAAACGTACGCGCCCACACAACAAAAAACACACACAAACAAAATACACATACAAACGAACGCGTGCATGCAAAGACACATACATACATACATACATACATACATACATACATACATACATACATACATACATACATACATACATACACGCGCTTTCTCGTTATTGATAAGCTTTTTGTCAAGGGAACGAAGCAAACACGCAAACACATACAAACGTAGACGCACACGCATACACGCATTTATTTAAGGGATAAGCTTTTCGATAAGGAAAAGAGACATACACAAAAACACATACAAACGTACTCGCGCACTCATATTCACACACACACACACACACACACACACACACACACTCGAAAACGTGCATACAAAAGCACATACATACAAATACGTGAGCATGCACACACAATCTTACAAGTCAGGCAAACGAAGTGTTTATAAGAACACTTCTATTTTTTAACATCCAGCCAAACACACACACACACACACACACACACACACACACACACACACAAATATTTTAGCAAATTGGACTAGTACCTCTTTTCTAGATTGTTAGGAGTATCCCTGAAAAGGGCTGTTTTGTTGGGGAGTTATAGCAATCTCTTACCGTCTAAGATTGCGTCATAATTTGACTGCAGCTTTTACGACAGGATAAGATCTGCTTCTGGACAATCGCGACCCTTGGTATTATTGGTTCGTATGCCTTGCACACAAGTAGGGCACAATCTCTTCAGATGTTGTTGGTAACAGGTAGGGCTGACAAAGTGCGCTAAGAAAATGGACAATGTATTCGTTGTTGTCCTTCGCCATAACAGGGTTTAGAGGCCAAATATCCCCACATTTCGATCGAAAATGCTTGTGTTGCTCTCGATTAATATACCCATAGTCACATTTCTCACAATAATAACCGTATGCAAGGAATGCGATGATACTGGAAATGGCATCAACAGGTTCACCGTGATTATAGGCATCTTAAAAGTTTAAGAAATATAGAAATTAAATTCTGTAGTGCCAGCCCTTTTCACTGCAGATTGGTTCTGGACTACATGCACGGTTATTGGCTATTCGTTGCATTTTTTTTGTTTTCCTATAACTTGTATCGGCTTTTGCTTCTCTAAAGTATTTCCATGCTCTTGCCTAGACTTATGGTGATTAAATGTAATCACGCTAGAGCTCAGCGCAGATAGAGGTAAACCAAATGATAAAATTTGTTAAGTTTGTATCATACCTTTTGTTGTATAGTGACTCATTTAATATAATAATCTATAATAAAGTTTATCATCAATAGATAGTCAGGTATATATTTTATATAATACTTTTTAAATGACTTCGGCTGACAATGACCTGGATATTTTAACTGATTATTTATAAAAACAAATTCATAGTTTTATCGTGATTTTTCCTTCGCTCGTACAGCCCCTTGTCATTTAAATTATTTTCCCCGCAGGTATTTCCTGATAACGTGTCATTTACTGTAACACAAATTCATTTATGGTTGATGATAAAACTGAGGTTATTCTGATCACAACACAAGGACTTTCTCATCCACATCCTTTACCTCAAACAATAAGTATCAGCAACATCAACAATAAATTCACACAATCAGTACAAAACCTTAGTGTTACTCTAGATAATAATCTCAAATTGCTCCAATATGTCATGAACATATGCAAGGCTGCATATCTTGAGCTGAGACGCATCAGCTCCATTCACAAATATCTTTCAGTTTGATGCCACTAAAACACTTGTGTGTTCATTAGTACTTTCAAGACTGGACTATTGTAACTCAATTCTGTCTGGTTCATCACAATATTTACTCCAGAAACTTCAAAAAGGTCTAAACAAGCTGCTCGGGTCCTCTTTAGAGTACCTCGATCAGAGCACATCTCACCACTGCTCTGTACCTTACACTGGCTATCAATTCGATACAGAATCAAACACAAAATTTGTTCTCTGTGCTATATTTCAATGACAGACTCCATTCCAACATACCTATCCAGCCTCACCCATGTGTATACACCAGCTAGATCCTTGCGCTCTTCTGATGATAATCGTATACTCATTGTTCCCAGGGTGAAAACAAAGTCATATGGACAACGTTCGTTTGCATACCAGGGCCCGGCGACGTGGAACGAATTGCCCATTGAAATTAGACACAAAGACACAGTGGTCCCTTTTAAGAGTGCTCTCAAGACTCACCTGTTTCGATATCAGGGACAAACTTTGCGACCTAATCATGTTTTGTATCTTATATATTTTCAGCATGTTTTTATGTTTTACAATTTCATTGTTTTTGTCATTTGTTGTTCTATAGTGTAGTCATATCATTATTGATGGTGTAAAGCGCTTAGAGCTTTTAAAGATTAGGCGCAATACAAAATCATTATTATTATTATTATTATTATTATTATTATTATTATTATTATTATTATTTTCTTCTCCAATGCCTTTAACTAATTTCATTTTCTCGCTATTATCCTCCATGAAATCCAGATCATTTTCAAGATTATTTTGATCCATTTAAACAGTGTGTTAAGGGCCGAAAGAGGAATCTATTTTGAAGATTCTGATCTCTAAACGTATTGCATAATATACATATGACAACCAAACTCATGATGAGGTTATCTACATATGACGACCGCACTCACGATTGGGAAATATGTATATGACGAGAAAACTCCTGATGAAGCAAGCGAAAATCCTTTCATAGTCGTACAAACGATATAAACATGTAATATGCATATTTTAATGGTAATCAAATATTACAAAGTTGTTTCTGGTGCTTTCATTGCCTCTCGCAATTACTTTTTATGTCATATCATTTTAAAAAAATAATCTCTCTCTCTCTCTCTCTCTCTCTCTCTCTCTCTCTCTCTCTCTCTCTCTCTCTCTCTCTCTCTCTCTCACACACACACACACACACACACACGCACACGCGCGCGCGCGTCAACTTACTTTAAAGTATGACCAATGCATCTTTCAGGCCACGATGACGCCACGTACACTATGGGGCAATGTGTGAAAATGTTGAGTCTATCACATGTGGGTGTTTGGGCCAATCACAGTTGTACTGCTAATGACACCAAAGCGTTCGCCGTGTGCAATGTCACCGGGGACGTAGTGACAACTCTGTCCACTGCGAGGACGATGCCCACACAAGCTTCCAACCAGTCGCAAGTACCAGGAGTAACTAACCCTCAGGGTCCGTGGTTATGAATTATCCTATGTTAAGTATACAGATATACTAGATTTCTTCATCTTTTTTTTTTATAAGGATGGAAAGATAAAATCTAAGTTGTAAAGACAATCTATCATTCTTTGGAACAGAAATTAGTCCGTGTGTACATTTACTCGATGTGTGCAATCATTTCTTATGATCATACTTGATGCCATCCAAAATAATATGTGCATTATCATGACATTTTCAAACTTTACTTGGTGGTTTCAACAGAATTATATTACCTTTACAATGGAAAACAGTATCTTAAACGAAGCAAATAACGAAGGGCGGATACATTTGATGTTCCCAAATTACAGTAAGAAAAAGTATACAATGGGACGTTTTAAGTGGCATATGATTACTCATGGTTGCATTCTTCCATAAATCTCTATGTAGGGTTTCGATAACAAATCTCCAAACAAGAATACGATAATAAATATCTGTTCAATGCTACGATAATATATCTCTACAATAATACATCTCTGAACAGGTCTACGAAAATAACTATAAAGGGCTGCGATAATTGGTCTCGGTACAGGGCTACAATATTAAACTTTGTACAGTACTACGATGACAATTCTGTACAGGCCTACCATAATAGTATGTACAGGATTACGATAATAAACTGTGTACGATAATAAATCTGTACAGGGCTACGATAATAAGTCTGTACTGGACAAGGATAATACGTTTGTACAGGACTACGATAATAAATCCGTACAGTACTACGATAATAAAATTTGTACACGGCTACGATAATACTTATGTACATGACTACCATAATAAGTATGTCTATGACTACGATAATAGGTCTGTACAGGACTGCGATAATAAACTTTGTACAGGACTACGATGATAAGTCTGTATAGGACTACCATAGTAAGTGTGTACAGGACTACAATGCAAAGTCTGTACATGGCTACGATACTAAACTTTGTACAGGACTAAAATGATAATTCTGTACAGGGCTACGAGACTAAACTTTGTACAGGACTACAATGAAAAGTAGGTACAGGACTACCGTAAAAAGTATTTACATGATTACGATAAATAAACTTTGTACAGGACTACTATAAGTCTGTACATGATTACGATAAACTTTGTACAGAGCTACGATAACAAGTCTGTACAGGACTATGATACTAAACTTTGTACAGGACTACGATAATATGTCTGTACAGAGTTAATAAGTATGTACAGGAAAACAATAATAAATCAAATAATTAGCAGACACTGCCCCCTCCCCGGCAGTATGTCAAGGGTGGATTTGCAACACCCACTTGATGTTCGTTTGTTCCGAACACAGGATTTCATCACTTACCTGTGAAACATGTTATGGCCATGTTATCTAACTGGCTTGGCCAAAATAAGGCGCCAGTCACGAGTTTATATGACCATGTCCAAAAACCGGTTTGATACCTCATTGTTCGCAGGACTGGCCTTCGTACATTATTACGCAAAATTATTAGCCTCATGGTCTAGCATATACATGTTGCAATCTGGTTATTTTCTTTACAACGTGACAACGATGCTACACTGAATTAAAAATTACGACAAAGTGAACAAAAGATTTCCTTCAGTAAGACAACTGGAAAATATAAAAATTTACTCAGTTTTCAAATGTGAAATGAACAAAAATAAACGATAATGGTAATAATAACTCTAAAAACAATAATAAGAAATTTATTTTTGTCCAATAAATTTTGTTTGCGAATACAGCTAAGTTTCAATTTATTATTTTGTCCTGAATGAGTGTTTTTGAAACGGTGAGGAGAGAACAAAGGCAAGAGTAAGGGCACAATGTGAAGATTTAAGGCCAATTTCATGAAAGAAGTGTAAAATTAATACGTTAATTCCGCCAATTTTCATGAAGAATTATGATGTGAATGTTACTATTTCTGATTCCCACATTGTCGTGGTCGGATTCTGACTTCCTTACGCGGTGCTGTTACTCTAGCGATATGTGTGATACGTCGCTAATATGTACGAAGAGAGGTACAGGATCGAACTGGAAAACAGTAAGTCTAAGTCTAAGTGTACGGCAGCAATTATTCTAATAATTTTAAACAAACTACACTAGATAATATAGAAGACAAATTACACACTAATCATTTAAAATATATAATAAAAATGTTTAATTTAATAAGAGCTAACCAACTTCACACAATTCTATAATTTCCGAGTTTAAGAATTAAAAGCCAAATAGATTGCCAATGGTGCAATAATGCTGAAGAGTAAAATGTCACAATTTAACACCAAGGTAATTTTCAATCAATGCATTTTATTAATCCTAATTCTAAACTAGAATATTAATTCCTGTAATTTTCAAAAGTATTTTATTATCAAATAAATTATTTGCAGCATAATGTTGGTAGGAAACTAATTCTACAAAAATAAAAAATAATATTGTAGATTACACAAATCAAAATACATTTAAACAATCCAAGAAACACTTTATTTAAAAATTCATGTTGTAGACTACTACTACTACTACTACTACTAATGATAATAATAATAATAATAATAATAACAACAACAACATGTTACAAGCGTTTCCGAGGCAGATAAAATAATCTCTAAACGTGTTACACATAAAACTCTCGAACAATAGCAATTTACTTTACTCTTGCCTGGAAAGCATGAAGTCGAGGTCTAAGTGTTCGGCAAACAATCTTGACGAAGCCGTGGGAGCGTAGAGTAAATAGTGATTTCTATTCTTCGAGACAGACGTCGGCTTACAATCTCCAGTTTTACATTAACCTTGGATCACGCATGACCCTCATGCTTCAGCGAGACCTTGTTACGTCAGAAACCTGCTCATTGTACACTCAGACCTTGACTAGCTTTTGTTTACACCATTGTCTAGGAATTCGCAAATCATGCATTGTAATGGATGTAATTTTATTAGATACATATGTTGTCTTATAATTAAGCTGGCAGAGAGCCACAATATACGGTGAATAATAGCATCTACTTGTTTTACTATATATATATATATATATATATATATATATATATATATATATATATATATATATATATATATATATATATATATATATATATATATATATATATTAGAAAATAAGTGTCGGCATTGCTGTGAGCTTGAATTAAATATATACATTACTTATGGCTTTGTTGTAATAATGTAACAAAAATTCTATCAATTTCTTTCTGATGTTAACTTAAATTACACTTCTAAAATCTCTACTTTTCTTAAAAGTATATGAATGCAAATTACAACTCCAAAACTCACACATTCGAAATCTTCCTAAAACTTACATGGTAACACCGATACAAGTCTTAGCGACAGTGTATTTTTACTTTAAATGTTCTTTGCTTCATATATGACTATCATCCATTATTGCATACGTTTTATACTATTAGTATCCATGGTTACAGGATTTTAAACTATTAGTATCCATGGTTACAGGATTTTATACTATTAGTATCCATGGTTACAGGATTTTATACTATTAGTATCCATGGTTACAGGATTTTATGCGACTTGTATCCATGATTACAGAATTTTACATGACTAATATCCATGGTTACAGGATTTTATACGACTCGTATCTATGATTACAGGAAATCTCCACAAGCTGTCAATTGACAGTGACAGAAAACATTTCACCATGAACGGGCAACGAGTGTTTCTATCAGGAATCAACCAAGCTTGGGTCGCTTATGCATACGACTTTGGCAACGGTCAATATCAGTACCGACGCGAGGTGTATGAAAAGGTCATTCGAGAAATGCAGGAGAGCGGCGGGAATTCCATTCGTAAGTCTGGGAAACCAATAATCCAATGTGTCCATTAGGTGAATTAATATGTCGGTTTTTTCCTTGAACGGGTTATTTTAGAAAACAAAAGTGTCGGCATTGTTCGCTTAAATTACAGGTCAAGGCTATTTGATCGATTGAAAAAGAAACCCCATCAAAAAATCAAGAATAAATTACAAGAAAATTATTGAGAGCAAGTTTTGTAATATACATGTTGTCATACTCCACTAACCTTAATATTTTTAAAACCAGCCTTATTAATTATTACAAAATGTCATCTACATTTAATAAGACTCGCAGTTTTGTGCACAATAAACTAAATAAAATATATTTGTAAGACTAGTACTAATATTAGAACCCTTACTCCTACGTCATGGACAAATCAAGTTGAGGTTACGACATCGTAGCTATTGCAAGACTAGGTCCGTTTGAAAGAAAACTAAAATCAGCTACATGTTAATAATTGAGATGCAGCTACATGCCCATACAGATTCCCGTTATCGATCTTACCATTGAAAATATTTGGCTTCCATGAGTAAATTCTCAATTTTAACGTCTTTCATCACCGAAGCCAAGTGTTATTTTCATTCCAAGGAGTATGGATACACATAGAAGGCGAAACGTCTCCACAGTTTGACGGTAATGGTTTCGTCACGGGACTAGACAGGGACGGGACGTTTATAAGTGATATGCGGCAGTACATTAGGTTTGCCGGTCAGCACGGAATCTTGGTCTTCCCAACGCTTTGGAATGCAGCTGTGAAGCAGAATTACCACCACCACCTTGATGGTACATGTTTAAGTTTCATTTTAGGTTGATCTAATGTAGCAATTACAAGCTCATTGCACCTGTTCATCTAACATCGAAAATAAAAATCCGGAGGATATAATATTTTGGTGATAGATAACATTCACTTGGTAAAAAAGTTTTAATACAATTGCCTTGAATTCAATTAAACAAATTTTAATTATTGCATTGTTTTCTGTAATAAATCCTGTCTGCTTATCATCTATCAATGGGTAGGTTTTTTAAAATAGATGTTATTTCATCTTGTATGCATCAATGTTGCTTTGATAAAATTAAAATAAGTAACTATGTACATACAGAGACAGGCCCTGACTGAGCATTAGGGAGTAAATACGTCTTACATGAAAAAGACAATAAACAAAGAATGTAACAAAACTTAGTGGTGTTGTACATGCAAACTGTGGTTTGGTAAGTACAACACCTTAATCATTCATTGGGTGTTTGTAGCCGTTTTGCATATTTTGTATTGTGACCCCTTTAAGGTTTAGTTAAAAGTACAGCCAAGCTTCAGTCATACATTGACAACGCCCTCATCCCCATGGTGATGGCCCTGAAGGATGAACCTGGCCTTGGGGGTTGGGACATAATTAACGAGCCAGAAGGAGAGATGATCCCTGGAGAAATGAACACTGACCCTTGCTTCGACAGCCGCTTCCTACAAAATAGTGGAGCAGGTTGGGCAGGAAGGATGTACACTATCCAAGAATATCTCAGGTTTTTATTGTTTTTTTATATTCTCCAAAACCAGTAGAAAGTACATCCCAGGTATGCAAACGTTTGTTGTCCGCTAGCCTTCACGTCAAAAGAGAGAAAACGTATATGTACTTCCTCAGGATGCTTAACGACAATTACAATTACTTTATCATTTCTCCGGTGGCGATAATGATTGATGTGGCGTTAATAATATTTGGCATTTGTATTACATGTAGTGTTAAACGTTATATATCTTGTGTCATTCCGTAAACCTTCAGTAAGTGTTATCATTGTAGAAGAATGAAAACAAGAGACACATGACATTTTTAAGCCTTGTTCATCTGATGATGTTGTATCGTTGTTGCCAAGCTTTTATAAGAATATACGGAGATGACAGATATCCTGCTCATTAAGCTTATGTGTGTAATAGTACTCTTCACACGCCGCTTTAATGGAATTAATTTTCGACATTATGCATCAGGAGTTTTGGTAAAAACTATTCATGGATGATTATCCAAATAACCTACATGAATTACATTCCATTAATAAATAGTGTAGTACAATTTATCAGGCAGCGGATCACATTATATAGAGAAGGTGATACGGTCTACTACATAGAATGGAAACAATAAAGGGTTGTCAGTAGTGCCAAACAACCATTGGAGAAGATCTCGCCGCAACAAATACAAAAAGCCTATTTATCAAAATGTTTGTCTGGAAATCGTATAATATTGTTCATGTTAATCTTTTTACTTCTCAAGAAGGTAACTGAGAAATTATATTCCAATCTCTTCAAATCGAATTTTAGTTAGCCCATCCAAAGGTCATGTACGTTTTTGCAACTGTTTTAGTATTCCGTATGTTTTTTATTTCGATTTTATCTCAAACTTTGTAGGAATGGGCTTATTGTGTGTGTGTGTGTGTGTGTGTGTGTGTGTGTGTGTGTGTGTGTGTGTGTTCTTCATGAATGCTCTGCAAACAGCATGACCTTCATGGCAACAATATGGAACACCTACTTTCGACTTCTTTAGCACTATGTTACGCCTTCTTTACACATTTTGGAGCTATGGAATACCTAATTTCGACTTCTTTAGAACGGCTAATCCGAAACGGATAGGTCTTAGTAGAAATAATTTTCAGGACATGCTCTCCCATAATTATGCTCTGAGCGTCTCCATTAACAACGATGTTAATTCTATTGGAACAATATGGAGAACCTATTTCAATTTCTCAAGAACGGCTTAAACTATTTTAATGAAACTTCATAAGAATGTTTATTAAGATATGCTCCGTGAAAATTGTGTCTATATTGGTTCTGACAGTAATTATGTGGTTTCAATAATAATCATCAGCAAAATGATATTTTCAGCTTGTTAACCAGGTATGGCAGAACTGTTTCTTATGACATGCTTTATAAAATCTGTGCCTGGATATGGTTTGCTTAAGAACGATGCTTTCATCAAACGTTTTCTTTTCTTTTTCACTTCATCTAACAAGCGGTCAGGTCAGTTTGGATCACGCTTGGATGAATTTTTACTGGGGGATACTTTATCAAAATTTACGATTCAGATGGCTTCCCTAGCAATGAGGTGGCTTCAATGACAGACATATAGAAAACCTACTTTCTTATAATACGTCATAACAAAATTGTGTTCAGTGAAATATCCAAACAAATCATTTCTCTCAAATTAAATCTGAACGTAACATTCAATAAGTATGCAGACTGAAAATTAAAACAGTAACAAAAGTTGGAATGAATAATTTTCACTTCTTCTTCCTTAAATAAATCCCCACGACTCAATCACGATACCTCCAACGTGATTCATGTCGCAACACAACACACCTGTCTTAATTATCCGATGGGAAGTTACCCCAAACGTGTTCATTATATAGATCACAAGCTCAAATAAACAATATATATATACATCAATGCAATATACATTAATGGAATAAAAGTTTAATACACAATATATGTATACATAAAACGTTATATGACATTGATATTGTTACTAACCAGGGTTATTTGCTTGACCGAGCAGAGTCAAACCCTATCGCGATTCCGATAGAAGTCATACGTTTTCCCAGAATTTCCAAAGATTTCCATACAACTTCTGTTGTAAATTAGAAAGCCCAACATGTCGATTCTATTAATAAATTTTACTCTAATTAATGTAAGACCACAGATCTCACAAATTTCCAATTGTCTATTAACAGCACATCTGCATGGTTTCTCTTCATCAACTGTCAGTACCGTCAGCAGTTCACGCCGTAAAACTGTACATCTCCTAACACAGGGAATTATTTTACTACGCCACCTTAGGCCTGTCAAATCATGGTTTCGAGCCACATATCGCCTATAAAACTGCGTCACATTTGCTCACTTGGCCACTTAAAGGGTATCTGCCGACGATGGAAAAATCCCTTCTTATTTATTCCATTGTATTATTTACCAGTCTCCAACCATAAATAATGCACATACTCGCACATTCTATATACACCACTATATTTTAATAGGGACTATAGAACGACATGGACACTCGTGCGGCTCTGACCTGAATTCACCAAAAGTATATCATGGCATCATGAAAACTCACTAACATGTGACGTCGTGTCGTTTTCTTTTAGTAACTGGCTAATTATTGGGGCTAAGGAATATTTCCACTGGACCAAGTTCATATAATCAAAAAAGTAATCAATCACACAAATCTGAGAATTTCTTTAAACAGATCGCTATAACCAAATGCGCATGCTCCAAAATTTGTTACACTATGTTATTCCTAAACTGTAATTCCCAATAGAAATATCCTTTCCTTCCAAAGACCGTGGGTGTGGCCCATTATGTTGGGATAAAGAGGGTAAATAGTATATGTTAATATTAGTTGTGTTTTATCAAGTAGACTGTGGCTGGTTATCTATCTGTATGAATCAAGTTCTGGCAAATCAAACAAGTATTTGTTGGTCTCGTGGTTTACGGAGTTAGCTTCCAGTTAATATTAATATATTACCAGGAATCTGGTGTATCCATAATATATGGTCAGGCAGGTATTGTGCAAATAATATATGGTTAGGCAGATGTCGTATCATTAATTATGTGTCGTATCCTTAATATATGGTCATACATGTGTCATATCATTAAAATATGGTTAGACATGTGTCGGATCATTAATATATGGTCATGCAGGTGTCGTAGCATTAATATATGGTTAGACAGGTGTCGTGCCATTAATATATGGTTAGGTAGGTGTATCATTAATATATGGTCATACAGGTGTCGTATCATTAATATATGGTCATACAGGTGTCGTATCATTAACATATGGTTAGACAGGTGTCGTATCATTAATATAAGGTCATGCAAGTGTCGTATCATTAATATATGGCTATACAGGTGTCGTGTTATGATTATATGATGAGGCAGGTATCGTATCATTAATATGTGGTTAGGCAGGTGTTGTATCAAGTTAATTAGCAGTTTGTATTGATTTCAGGAAAGTTGAGACTATACCTGTGTATGGTGGAGTCTGGACTTAAAATTAGAAGGTATCAGTAATAAACTGAATTTAAATTACGTACGTTTTAATTAGGTACGTTTATGTAATTTAACACCCTATTGTTCTTCAGATTTATTAACTGGCAGGTAGATGCTATACGAAGGACAGATCCACAGGCCCAAGTGACCGCCGGATCCTGGTCTCCTATCTCTGTAACTGACAATTTTGGTCACAGGAACATATACAAGGACCAATGTCTAATCAAAGCTGGTGGAAAACAAATGGTACATTGATTTAAATAATTGTAAGCCTGTATATTTTCGTGCAACACATCATCGCTTTTAACTTTTAACTTTTTTCACTATTTTTACCACAGTTCTCAGTGACTTTCATTTTGTTGTTTATCAATTTTCGAAAGGAGTTAAATCATGAGTAGAAACACGCTGGAGCCATGATGCGAAAAATACCATAAAAACTAATTTACCATTAAAATTCTTGTTACGAAGAGACATTTTTATGTACTATTTGCTTTTTAAAAATGGTGGGGCTATTGAAATCAGAATATAGGTTTTACTTTATGTTGTTTTCATTGAAAAATCAAATATTAAATGAATTATTGGTGATCTTTATATTCTCAATTGTTAGTTAAGCTACAAGTTAGTCGACATGTCACCAAACTAGTACAGCATTATCGGATTTAGGGTTGGTTCGCGTTTAGCTGGGTGTTTCACAGAGAGAGAGAGAGAGAGAGAGAGAGAGAGAGAGAGAGAGAGAGAGAGAGAGAGAGAGAGAGAGAGAGAGTTCAGGCTCTCTTAAAAGAGTATCGCCATGATGATAAGACACAGCTACATGGAGTTCTGATAGATATTTTAGACAGTGATTGTATGGAGTCCTGATAGACGTTTTAGACAGTGACAGCATTGAGTCTTGATAGACGTTTTAGGCAGTGATAGCATTGAGTCTTGATAGACGTTTTAGGCAGTAATAGCATTGAGTCTTGATTCATATTTTAGGCAGTGATAGCATTGAGTCTTGATAGACGTTTTAGGCAGTGATAGCATTGAGTCTTGATAGACGTTTTAGGCAGTGATAGCATTGAGTCTTGATAGACGTTTTAGGCAGTGATAGCATTGAGTCTTGATTCATATTTTAGGCAGTGATAGCATTGAGTCTTGATAGACGTTTTAGGCAGTGATAGCATTGAGTCTTGATAGACGTTTTAGGCAGTGATAGCATTGAGTCTTGATAGACGTTTTAGGCAGTGATAGCATTGAGTCTTGATAGACGTTTTAGGCAGTGATAGCATTGAGTCTTGATTCATATTTTAGACAGTGACAGCTTTCAGTTCTGATAGATGTTTTAGACAGTGACAGAATGGAATCATGATAGATGTTTTAGACAGTGACAGAATGGAATCATGATAGATGTTTTAGACAGTGACAGCATGGAATCATGATAGATGTTTTAGACAGTGATAGCAGTGAGTCTTGATAGATATTTTAGACAGCGACAACATGGACTCCTGGTAAATGTTTTAGACAGTGATAGCACTAAGACTTGATATATATTTTAGACAATGACAGCGTGGAGTGCTATAAGATACTTTATTTCATTATGCATTAATAATTTTTTTTTCATATTATATGTATGACTGATAGTTAAACTGTAAGCAACGATAAGAACCCCATGTGGCATACAGCTGGATTTGGCATAAAACGACTTTTAACAATATTTCAATATTTGTAACAAGAACAAGTATGGGTTGATGGGTTGGCTGTATTTGTGAGGTAGTTGTTGTAGTTGTAAAGTATTATATGTTCGGGTACGCATTGGAGAAACATATTTTCTCAAAATTGGATTTGTTCATTTAGGCATGCAGTTCGGATCCCTCTTGAACCGAACCATCTCTCTCTCTCTCTCTCTCCCTCTCTCTCTCTCTCTCTCTCTCTCTCTCTCACACACACACACACACACACACGGGAAAGTATATGTAATATTCATTAGTGTCCACCATTCGCACAGAAAATCGAACTTTAGCCCCAGAGTTTTTTCTCCTGTTGGATCAACTCAATGCGACAACACATCCCTTCATTATTAAGCCGCTTGTTCATGAGATCTCAACAGATGGTCCTTCTGTCCCATTGGCGGCCAAGTTGAACCTGTGCCACATAGATCAATTATTACGTGTTATGATATGTAAAGTTGCACTTCAGTAAAAAAGCTTATGGCTTACAGTAGGAAAATACGATTTACATCCTCATACCAGTGAAGTGAGCGGGACAGATTAAGTATGTTCTTCCTAATATGACTGCTTCATCAAGGACGTCATTTAAATTTCTTAAGGGGAGGGGGGTGGGGCAAAACTTGACGGGCTTTTTAATTTTGATATATGGGCCACATCAATTTTACAGCACATGCAAATGTATGGGTGGGTGGGTGGGAATGACCTCTCCAAATGACGTCCCTGCGCTTCATATTCGTTTTTACACGTTAGAAGACTGGGGTCTGGGTCTATTTTGGGACAAAATGATAAACCTTCTTCTTCTCTTATTTATTCTCCTAACATATTATGCTCGTTTAACTTTTTGTGAAGAACACATTTTCCAGAAATATAAATAATTTATTCATAATATCAGATAGTAATAATGGTATTCCCTCAGGAGCCAACCCGCTCCGGTGGCCTAGTGGTTAGAGCGTCCGCCCCGGAAGCGGGAGGTCGTCGGTTCGATCCCCGGCCGAGTCATACCAAAGACTTACAAAAATGGTACTAACAGCTGCCTCGCTTGACGCTCAGCATAAAGAGGTTAGTGTTAGGACTGGTCGGCCTGGTGTCAGGATAATGTGACTGGGTGGGACATCATGCTACATGTCTGCGCATTATGTCTCAGTGCTAAACATCACTATAAACCGCCTCACTGCAGACATCGTAGCGATATGACTGAAAAATTGTTAAAGCTACGTTAAAAATCTTAATCAAACAAACAAACAAATCAGGAGCCAACCCTGCAGCGACATTTCTGTAGATAAGAGCGCGCAGCTCCACCCAAGTAATAACTGACGACTATTGAACTGTTTGCGCCAGTGGACTGTAGGCAAAGCTCGTATCGTTGAGGAGACTGATTTTGTCTGACTTAGTTTTTTTGTGGTTTTTATTTTAGCATGTACATATTTCAGTACAATTGCTGCTAAATTAAAGAAAGCTAAATCGATCATAATTTATTATTAAGATTTGGAAGGATGACATTTGCAAGATAGATGACATACCCGTACATTATTACTTTCGAAAATGTGTTATGAAAGAATGATTTTATCGTCCGCAAGTTTGTATTTTTTTTAACAACAGTTTTATTACGGTTGAACCAAAATCATACCATCTAAATGCTAATTTGTCCATGGTAAATATAAAAATCTGTATTTTTAAAACTATTTACATTGTGAAATTTAACTATTCTAATATAACTAGATGATTTATGCCCAAAGGTAACCCAGTTATAAACTGTTCGAAACCTTTTTAGGTTAAGGTAATAGTGTGCAATCTTTAACTTTGTAGCAGATACATGGCTATCCTCAATTTTATATGTGAACTATTGATGGTAAACCATCAATGTAACACTGGATTACCCGTATGCCACGTTCTCTCTTGTATCTTTTCTCT
Source organism: Unio delphinus (assembly GCA_029339505.1). NCBI lineage: Eukaryota > Metazoa > Mollusca > Bivalvia > Unionida > Unionidae > Unio > Unio delphinus. Next base: position 3,816,319 of record JAQISU010000105.1, read on the forward strand.
TTAAAGTGTATGTTTTCCTGTGATAAACTTTATTTCCAGATTTCCTTTGTGGCTTCAGGTTTTGTAAATTCTTCCTTTCATCTCAAATGCTTTTAAAGCGACTATAAAAGAAATATTTATGTAGCAAGTGTTCACTTAGGGATCGACCATTTAATATTTGGAGCCGGGGTCTGGGTTGTGTGCAATTATTTTTTTTAAAAATCACACCCCTTAAATAGTTGGAAAATTCCTTTTTTCTTCATATTTTCCTTTAAATATACAATTCATAAAAAATTATGGTCAGTACCCATTACGGTTATAATTTCGCAATCAATTTTAGCCTCAAAATTTCATATTTCAGGGAATACTTACGTTTTATTCCGTCCATACGTATGACTGGAATGGAAGATATGGTTTAGATGCACCATTTGTGGTAAGATTCGCATTTTATTCGAGGAAGTTTTTTTCTTCTTCATGTTTTCAAAACAATTGCAGAACGTTTAGTGATAAGATGAGATATGGTAATTTATTGTCTTAAATGTTTGATAAATTAGTGATAAGATAAGATATGGTAATTTATTATGTTAAATGTTTTATAAATTAGTGATAAGGTAAGATATGGTAATGTGTTGTCTTAAATATTTGATAAATTAGTGATAAGGTAAGATATGGTAATGTGTTGTCTTAAATATTTGATAAATTAGTGATAAGGTAAGATATGGTAATGTGTTGTCTTGAATGTTTGATAAATTAGTGACAAGTTAAGGTATGATAATGTGTTGTCTTAATCAAATCAATCAATCCTCTCTGCGCCGTCTGGTGCTTGAGGCAACAGCAAGGGAGCACCATTTCCGTCTGTCGGCAGCTATTGCAGGGGTGGTCTGATAGGTGAGGCCTCTGGTCTTAAGGTCTCTCTCCACTGTTCGTCGCCAGGTCTCTTTGGGTCTGCCACGGTTCCTTTTCCCCTGTGGGGTCCATCTCAGTGCCACCCTTGGTAGTGAGTCAGGAGGCATTCTGCAGACATGGTCGAGCCATCTCCATCGCCGAGTTGAAATGATCTCAGAGATGGTGCATGCACCCGCTCTGTGCCGAAGTTCCTCATTTGAGATCGTGTTTGGCCAGAAGATCCTCATGATGCGTCTCAGGCATTTGGTTTGAAACACTTCGAGCTTGTGTTCTATGTTCGCAGTGAACTTCCAACACTCTTGGCCGTACAAAAGGACGCTCAACACGTTGCTCTTGAAGATACGGATCTTCGTGTGGACACTGAGGTTTCTTGTCCTCCATATGGGCTTCAGCATTGCGAAGGTCTGGTTGGCCTTGCCGATTCTTGTGACGACTTCCCTTGTGCTATCTCCATCCGTGGCGACCTTACTACCCAGGTAAGTGAAATCGTCTAGTTCTTGCAGAGGCTGGTCGTTGATGGTGATTGGGTTGCCCACTCTAGTATTCTTCCTCAAGACTTTTGTCTTCCCTATGTTGACTCGAAGACCTATGGTATTTGCTGTCTGTACCAACTGTTGTGTCTTCTGTTGAATATCCTGGTGTCTGCTTGCCAGCAACCCGATGTCGTCGGCATAGTCCAGGTCATCCAGCATTGAGGTCAACGTCCATTGTATTCCATGCCTCTTGCCCTCTGTGGTGCGGCGCATGATCCAGTCAATGGCCAGTGAGAAGAGAATTGGAGAGAGAATGCATCCTTGCTTCACTCCGGTTTCCACCTTGAATGGTTCAGTGAGTTGGTTGTTGTGGATTATTCTGCACTCATGCACTCAGAGTTTTCGTACAGGGACATGATGACATTGACAATTTTCTTGGGGATGCCATAATGTCGTAGAATCCTCCACATAGAATCTCGGTGCAGGCTGTCGAAGGCCTTCTCGAAGTCCACAAAGACCACATAAAGGGATCCATTCCATTCATGAGACTGCTCAAGTATCTGCCTCAGTGTGAAGATGTGGTCGATGCAAGATTTGCCTTTCCTGAAGCTTGCTTGTTCCTGGCGTAGGATGCCGTCCACAGCTGTTGTGATGCGTTGAAGAATGATGCGGCTAAAGATCTTACTGGAGGGGGATAGCAATGTGATTCCTCGCCAGTTGTTGCAGTTTCCCAGATCTCCTTTCTTGGGAAGTTTAACTATGATTCCGGTTTTCCAGTCATTTGGTGCTTTTTCACTATCCCATATCTTTTGGAGAATCTGGCAAAGAAGCTTCGGCGTCTCTGTGTCTTCTGCCTTCAGCATCTCGGGACACACTCCATCATCGCCAGGTGCCTTTCCATTCTTCAGCTTGTGAATGGCCTGCTTGACCTCCTCAACAGTGATGTCGTTGCAATTGATGTCAAGGTCCTCCTCTGCTTCAAGAATGTCAGCGAGTACGGGTGGGTCTGGGCGATTCAGGATATACTCGAAATGTTGCTTCCATCTTTCCATCTTCTCCTCCTCCACTGTGACATAGTTTCCAACTTCGTCTCTCACTGGAAGATCGTGGTGCTGACTATAGTCGCTCTTCAGTTTCTTTGTGATCTGATACACCGTTTTCATGTCTTTCTGCCCTGCTGCTACCTCTGCCTCCTTTGCTAGCCTCTCTGCGAATAATGTGTTGTCTTAAATGACTGATAAATTCGTGATAAGGTAAGATATGGTAATGTGTTGTCTTAAATGTTTGATGAAATAGTGATAAGGTAAGATATGGTAATGTGTTGTCTTGAATGTTTGATAAATTAGTGATAGGTAAGATATGGTAATGTGTTGTCTTGAATGTTCGATAAATTAGTGATAAGGTAAGATATGGTAATGTGTTGTCTTGAATGTTTGATAAATTAGTGATAGGTAAGATATGGTAATGTGTTGTCTTGAATGTTCGATAAATTAGTGATAAGGTAAGATATGGTAATGTGTTGTCTTGAGCCAAACAAAAGGATATGACAATGACATCTCAATCATCAAATTTAAAATGTTCGCATCGACAAATTTGCAAGCTGCTTCTTTCTTGCTTTGCCTTTCATTTACCCATCCTTTGCAATACCTACACTTAGGAGCTTTATATACTGAGATGCAAGCAAGTTTACCGATTTTTTGATTGTCAAGATATATTTACGACTCTTTTCACCATTGTCTTTATACAAAACTTTTCATTTACATAATTAATTATTACGGGTGTCATATCATAACCACACAAGCTTAATTAATGTCCGGTAACATACTGTCTAAATCAGCATACAAGAGGTCGCGGGTTTGAATCCCAGCTGAGTGATACCAAAAACTTATAAAAAAATGGTATTAACAGCTGCCTCGTTTGGAGCTCAGCATTATAAGGTCGAGATGGAAGACTACACATGGCACATTCTGGGACTCTGTGAAGTAAGATGGCAAGCCCTATGAGAACTCAAAATTGAAGATGGGCATATATTATATTATAGTGGGGAGTTGGACAAGTCTATAAATGGGGCTTACTTGTAAACAAAGCCATCAAACGATCTGTGCTTGAATGTCGCCCCTTATCTAGCAGAATCATCTCCATTCGTCTGAAAGTATCATAATTTAACATCAGAATTATCCAAGTCTGTGCTCCAACTATTCATCATGATGATGAAGAAATAGAGGTTATACAACAAACTCCAGGGTATTATAAACATGGTAAGTAAAAAAGACATCCTCATCATCCAAGGAGACTTGAATGCCAAACTTGGCAAAAATGCTCTAAAAGACTGGGATGATCATTGTGGACCTTCTTGCAATGAGCTTACCAATGAATGAGGGAGACGGCTGCTCGAATTCGCAAGCTACAACAACTTGGTACTAGCTAACACCCTAAGCCAACATAAAGCTTCACAATGCTGGACATGGCACGCACCAAATGGAACCCATCATAAACAGATCGACTACATACTGGTTCAAAAACCGTTACTGAACTGGCATCAATAGTGCAAAAGCAATAACGTTCCCAGTTGTTGACGTTGGGAGTGATAACGACCTCGTCATTATGAACTTCCGAGTGAGGCTGAAGAAAATTAACAAGCCAAAGAAAATCAGGCATCAAATTCAACCTTGAACAACTGAAGGACCCTAACATCTGCAAGTCATTCCATGCCACAATTGGAGGAAAATTTGCTCCACTTCTTGTGATGGATGTTGATGTTAAAGTGATGACAGACACTTTCAACACAGTCATGACAACAGCTGCCAAGGACATCATTGGTCTCCATCGCCCAAAGAAAATTCCCTGGGTTACAGAAGAGATTCTGAATCAGCGTGATGCCCGAAGAGACCTCAAAAACAGCATACACACAACAAAGCAGTGGAGTACCGAGAAATAAACAAAATTATCAGAAAAAAAACTTGAAGAAAGCAAAATATTGGACAAAAGTGCACAGAAATAGAGTGCAGTCTGATAAAGAATAACAGCAAAAAGGCATTCCAAATTGTGAAAGACCCCACCAGACAAGCAACCAAAGAGTCAGTACCATTCAAGACGAAAATGGAAAATGCCTCGCAGAAGCAAGTGACATTGCAGAAAGATGGACTGAGTATTGTAAAGAACACTACAACCATCCGTCCACAGGATAACCAGAGGTGCTTGAAGTTCCAAACTCCACAAATGATGATAATTTCCCTAGTCTCAAAGAGGAGGTGGAGTCAGCAATAAGACGCAGTCACTGATTATAACACTCCCTAAAAAAACCAATCTCCAGCTGTGCCAAAATTACAGAACTATCAGTTTGATCAGCCATGCTAGTAAGGTGATGCTGAAGATCATCTTGAACATACTGAACCCACAAGCAGAATAAATAATCGCTGAAGAACAGGCAAGGTTCCGGAGTGGAAGAAGCACAACAGAACAAATATGTTACAATTGTTTCGAATCATGACTATCACTATAGGCCTACGCTAAGGCAGGATGAGTCAGGTGTTGTTCCCATGGAGACGAGAGAAGTCATCATGGGCTTTTATTAGGCGGAATGGGATCGACCATAGCGCTTCTTTCGCGCGCTTTGTGCACTGTGCACTGTGATCAATCGCACTCACTCTTTAACTCGTTTACGACAAACAAGCCCCTGAATAACATATATCTTTAATTATTATACAAGAGATGTGTACTCTCAACAAACCTCGATATACTTATTTGTTAAATTTCCCTTTATTACCACCCCTATTAAATATGAATAATTTAGTTTTATAAGCGTTTCAAGTTAAACCACATATATCTAGATATAAATCAAGTTGATGTATGACAATTACCATCACTACTGCTAGGTGCTAAAAATACAGTGTCATTTTACCACAGCAAGAACTTTGAAGTTGTAAACCTCTAATGGATATTAAGATCCCCTAAATACAAGCTGTCTAGGGGGGCCGAGTGATCAAAGCGCTCTTCGTTACGGATCGCTGTCATCTCACCTCTGCATGGGTTCGAGTCTCAGATTCGGCTAATGTGAATATGTGAGAAAGCTTGCCAGTAGCTGCTCGTGGGTCGGTGGTTCTTTCAGGGGGTTTTCCCGGGTTATTCCTCCACCATTAATACTGGCCGCCATGTATCGTGTGCTGAAAAATGGGGTTAAACCCTAAAAGTACAACAACAAAAAGCTTTCTTGGAACAAACAGCTGATTTTCATTTCTTAAATTTTAATTTTAAACTTAACTTTTAAAAAAAAGTAGATCTTCAAAAAAAGCTTCATTCTTCTACCATAAAGTACAAGCTACTTTCTATCAGCAAACATCTCATCTCATACCTATGGCATATACTGTGTTTACCTATGTATCTATCGTATTTGCGATATAGCATCGTACGTGTTCTATTTTACAGAACGACGCCTCTGCGTATGGCCTCGATAAGCCAATAGTGATTGCTGAATTCAACCAGAAAAGTGGTGGTGGGATGAAGTTGCCCCAACAGTTTGATTATGCATATAACCATGGTTATGCAGGGGCGTGGTCTTGGAGTTACACGGATGAAGACTGGAACGCACAGAAATCAGGAATGAGTTCCATCAAGAACAACCGAAACCCAACGGGCGGCGGTCTTGTGAAACTACTTATGTGATGTCATCAATACACATGCTGATAGTTATCCAATATTGGCGTCAGTCAGTGCACAACTACTACCCATTATAATAATTCCTTTGGAATGGAATTCTCGTCTGATTGTTTAAGTAATAAAATGTGATACGCCTAGTTCAAATCGTTTAGTATTAATACCTATCACTGCACTCTACTTTTCAAGAAAAATTGAAAATATTATGTATATAGTTTTAGATTTGAATCCTCATCTAACTTTAAAAATAATTATTGTACATATCCATCAACTACATTATAAATGCTCCAAAAGGCAAATCTATTGCTCTAAAACAGTCACCTGATGTCGAAAGTGGACTACCTTAAAAGAACCATTTCCATAGTAAATGATGACCACTCAAGCCTTGAAATTAATACCTGGTAATTTTTCCCACATACAATGCAACAGCAGGCGCATGATATCTAAGCCTGTAAAGTGTTCCTAAACGTGTTGGTGGATGATGCACAACTGACAAAATGCCATTCCATAAAACTAGGTAACTGTGACCTAATTTATGCCCATGGTGAATTTTACCATAAAAAAAGAATCTACATGTAAAGTAGATAATTCTTATCTACTGTTTGACATGGTATATAGTGCCATCAAAGATGAACATACAGGTAAGGTTTCATGAATTTACATATAATAGCAAATGGGAAGCCAAGCTAAATCCAAAAACTTAATTAAAGGCACTGGACATATTTCCCTGTAATTAGCAGTTCCTGCACAATGAATAAAGCAATAAAGTTTCAAGACTGTACAGGAATTAATGTCAAGGAGTTGATGATGCCTACACCAATGATAACAACAATGCGATCAGAAAATGGTGTACTCGTATCTCACCCATTTTTCATAGGTCAAGCTGTCAAGAGTTGTCTGTTGTATCTAATCTTGAAATGGCTTGTACCATCAAAAGTTGGCTATTGTACCTTGTCTTGACATGGCTTGTACCATCAAGAGTTGGCTATTGTACCTTGTCTTGACATGGCTTGTACCATCAAGAGTTGGCTATTGTACCTTGTCTTGAAATGGCTTGTACCATCAAAAGTTGGCTATTGTACCTTGTCTTAAAATGGCTTGTACCATCAAGAGTTGGCTATTGTACCTTGTCTTGACATGGCTTGTACCATCAAGAGTTGGCTATTGTACCTTGTCTTGACATGGCTTGTACCATCAAGAGATGACTATTGTGCCTTGTCTTGAAATGGCTTGTACCATCAAGAGTTGGCTATTGTACCTTCTCTTGAAATGGCTTGTATCATCAAGAGTTTGCTGTTGTATGTTGTCTTGAAATGTCTTGTACCGTCAATAGTTGGCTGTTTTATCTTTGTTTATCTCTGTAACTCATATTAGCTTTTAAGTGTGGGGAAGTCATGAAAGAGCTTTTTTCTAAAGCTGTAATCAAGAACATTGATACATCATCATGATACCATCATTTCCTATTTGTCAAATGTCCAGTGCTCACTAATTTGATATGTACAGCCAACCCCACCCACCCATACCCACACAAACACACTGCAAAAGATTTGTGCCCATGATAAATAAATACATACACATGTAAAGTAAGGACAATGGCTATACGAAATGTGTCAGTAGGCCATATATTGTACACCCTTTTTTTATTAGAATAATGCAACAATTAACACACTAAGATACAAGATAGCGAGAACAAAATAATATTAATATGATTAAATGTTTATTGAAAAAAACATTTAATATTACACATGGTTTCTACAATGAATGTTATAACAATATTCTTCAAAGGTACGATATCATATTTTTCTGAATCAATGCAAATATCTCTGAGTAAATAAAAATACATCTGAATAAATGTGAAATATTTTTTCGTCTTATTTATAACACAAACATGTCTTCTAGTTTAATTATTGAGAAATCTTATCAGATTAATTAAATATATTAAAGGTACAAATATACAAAAATATTTACAGTAAAAAATGATCCTGTGGTCTACTATGAACTGAACATCACCATTTTTGAATTAAATAAAAATACATATGAATAAATGTGAAATATTTTTTCATCTTATTCATAACACAAACATGTCTTCTAGTTGTAATTATCGAGAAATCTTATCAGATTAATTAAATATATTAAAGGTACAAATATACAAAAATATTTACAGTAAAAAATGATCCTGTGGTCTACTATGAACTGAACATCACCATTTTTGAATTGTGCTTAAGATAACATATTTATTCTTCACAGTCAGGAACCAAGAATGCTAAGGTCTTGTTGGAATCACTGGGAACTTATTTGAATATTGTGAAAATAGCTGATATTTATAATATGGGTGTGGCCCCGGGAAAACTATTTGGGTAATTCCTATAGAAATCACCCCGAATTTCACATTTGATTTGACTGTTGAAATTAAGAATACTGACTCAAAACAGGAATACAAATGAAATTGACAATGTAGATTTAGTAAATGACCTGAATTCAACAATTAACTAGTCAATCATGTATAAAATGTAGGTCCAGTGACCTATTATTTTCAGGAACGTTTTGTTTTCACAAGTCAATTCAAAATGTAGTGTAACTCTTGTGTCAACATGACAGAAACCAACCTTAACACATAGCTATGTCAATTAAAACACAAACAACAGGCCACAGTGACCTAATATCTACATTAGGCAAGTAATTTCAAGAATGCTAAAGCATGCACAAAACTGCATTAACCAAAAGCAAATGATGTACTGGCAATCCACATAAAATTATCCCTTACTTAAAGTAATTGCAGTTTGATTTGTAAGGTACAGTTACCTACTTTTGATAGTATGGTGTTACATTCACTGGGGTACATTTACACAGAAAGTTGATTTGTAAGGCACAGTTACCTACTTTTGATAGTATGGTGTTGCATTCACTGGGGTACATTTACACAGAAAGATGCATTGTAAGGCACAGAGACCTACTTTTGATAGTATGGTGTTAGATTCACTGGGGTACATTTACACAGAAAGATGCATTGTAAGGAACAGTGACCTACTTTTGATAGTATGGTGTTGTACTCATTGAGGCACACCTATAGAGAATGTTAAACTGATTTAAATGCAAAACTTAACCTACAAAGGATAGATGGATGGATGGACAATCAAGGTGTACATTACACTGCACTCTAATACTCTTGTCAGGGCACACAAATTAATAACACACATCAATTTATTATTTAACATATGTATCAGATATGCTTGTACAATTACAACAAATTCCATCAAATTGATACAAATAAAAAAAATGACTAATTTATAATCATAAAAAAATAGTGTATTCCACAACAATTATTTTAAAATAAAATATATCTGACAAACATTGTATACCTGGAAATTATTAATGCACAACAAAGCGGTAAGAAAAGACAAACATCTGAGTACACCCCCCCCATACACACACACAAATTAATACAGTCCCTTTCTTATGAGACCACTCATGCTGCAATAAAATCAAGGAACTAAATGTCCTACCTTGCTGCTGGATGTATTGGCCTTTAATTTGAGAGTACAAACTCTTGGCGCTGGATACACTGGCCTTTAATTTGAGGGTACAACCTCTTGGCGCTGGATATACTTGCCTATAGTCTGAGGGTACAAAACACTTGGTGCTGGATATATTGTGCTTTAATTTGAGGGTAGAACCTCTTGGTCCTGAATACACTGGCCTTTAATTTGAGGGTACAACCTCTTGGTATTTGATACAATGGCCTTTAATTTGAGAATACAATCAAATGGTGCTGAATACACTGGCTTTAAATTTGAGGGTATAGCCTCCTGTTGCAGGCTATAATGGTCTTTAATTTTAGGGTACAATCTATTGGTGCTAGACACACTAGCCTTTACATTGAGGGTATGACCTCTATATGCTGGATATATTGGCCTTTAAATTGTGTGTGCAACCTTCTGGTGCTGGATACATTAACCCTGAATTTGAGGGTACAACCTGTCATATAAGGATTTTATAAGAAGGACCATCTATAATTTAAGAACAATACATAAAGAACTGATTTAAATAAACTACCTGGACTAGATCTGTCACATAAATATTTCCATCTGGTGATATTTATGGCCACTGAGACCTTTTGATTTTATACAGACACATTTAATATTGGAAGTAAGAATCTTATTCCCTGATAGGTCTTTTGAAGTGTTACTTTTTTTTCTGGCCCTTTTGTGATCTAATAAATGTATAGGTTTTTTCAATTATTTAACACTGCATGCTTGAAACTGGCAAACATATATTACAAGTACAGCAGTACGCATGCAAAGAACATTGTACTTTCCACTAAGATCTTCTCTGAGAATAAACCAAAATATGCTTGAATTTGGTTTTCATGTTCAGACAGACAAGTTTCCATGTGTCTTAGAAATGAAGCTTGACCAGAATTAACAAAACCCCAACTATATCAAGATGGATCAAAACCCAAACAATATAAATTCTGGCAATCAAACACAGCATATGTAAAACTGAACAGTGGAAAAAAAATAAAAAATCAGGGGTAGCCTAAATAGAACCAACATCTGTGTGCCATATATCCATGATACATCAGAAGTCCTAGCTGGAGTTTTCAGACAACATGGAATCAATGGATATCACAAACCATACAACTCTTCAAAACAACTTACACAAGTAAAGGTCAAACAGAATTAACCAGAATCTTGTCTACCAGTGTCATATTAACTGGAATCTTGGCTAGTCTTCCTTGCTTCTGCAGCAAAGTCAGACTTAAGCATTTCTTCTTGGGAGATAATGTTGCAAGATGAATTTGCTGTGTCATGAAAGTTGATTCAATGATGTTAATTCACAGTGTAATGAAAGTTGATTCAACGATGTTGCAAGATTAATTTGCTGTGTCATGAAAGTTGATTCAATGATGTTGCAAGATTATTTCGCTGTGTCGTGAAAGTTGATTCAATAATGTTGCAAGATTAATTTGTTGTGTCATGAAAGTTGATTCAATGCTGCAAGATTAATTCGCTGTGTCATGAAAGTTGATTCAATGATGTTGCAAGATTAATTCACTGTCATGAAAGTTGATTAATGATGTTGCAAGATTAATTCACTGTGTCATGAAAGTTGATTCAACAATGTTGCAAGATTAATTTGTTGTCTCATGAAAGTTGATTCAATGATGTTGCAAGATTAATTCGCTGTGTCATGAAAGTTAATGATTCTACCATAGACAGTTCTTTGATCTTATAGCTGATTTTGACTAAAACGAAGTACTCATACCGGATGTGTAACTGAAATAATCTGTAGAAATTCTTAGAAAATCTGAATTTTCAAAAACAGAAGAGAAGAAATCAATTAGCACAGAAAGTGTCAAATTAAGAAGCACAGAACTACAAAAATTGGTTTCTTCATATCTTAATTTAATATCAGGGAAGATTAAACATCACATTAGGAAATAAATATCTTTCAAGACAGTATATTTTTAAAAGATAATATCATTTAAAACAGTAATCTTTCCAAAGGCAATATGATTTAAGAGTAATCTTTGAAAAGACAACTGCCATATATGGTAACCATACTCTCATCTTCTGACTTTAAACAGACAGAATAAAATTACTAATATATTTTCTACTGTATTAAATTAAAGAGGTCTAATGGTTTTTGTGAATATCATTAAGAACAAAGATATAGTATCTCAAAGTAAAAATGGGTGAAAACAAGTTCTGAGCACATCAGATGTTATAATCTGAAGCAATAATTAGCACAGAAAATAATAAATACTAATTGGATAAATGTTGTGAGATGTCTCAGCATTAGTTGCTCTAGTCATGGAACTTACAACCTCATCTGCTATGAATCAAATTGCATTATAAAACAAAGGGAAGAAAAAAGCAAATACCAGTCACTACATTTTTAATAACTAACATGAATCTGGTCAATTATCCCCAATTATGACTGCTGTTACTATCTTAGATGTGTAAGCACATGAATATATGTTAATTTCCAGGAAAGGTGTGTTTGTATAGGGTTGTAGATATGTGATTGTAAGTTGAGTCCAGTTGTAAAGAACATAGACCCTGACCTGTTATCATATGATGTGCTGGCAGGTTAGAGTCAATGTTTCTGCTATTGATTATTCCAAACATACTGCATAGACCCAAATAAGCCAGTGTATTATGAGAGCAATCAAGATCTTTGCAGCTGGAATCTTACTTTTTGCACAGGGGTAATACTAGAAGGATACTTTTTGCACAGGGGTAATACTAGAAAGATACTTTTGCACAGGGGTAATACTAGAAAGATACTTTTTGCACAGGGGTAATACTAGAAAGATAATTTTTGCACAGGGGTAATACTAGAAGGATACTTTTTGCACAGGGGTAATACTAGAAAGATACTTTTTGCACAGGGGTAATACTAGAAAGATACTTTTTGCACAGGGGTAATACTAGAAGGATACTTTTTGCACAGGGGTAATACTAGAAAGATACTTTTTTGCACAGGGGTAATACTAGAAGGATACTTTTTGCACAGGCTAGTAATTTAATGACAACTTTTTTTTACAGAATGCATTATATCAATATAGTTGACATACCATATATAATCACTTTTAGTTCAAGTCCAAACTTCACAGACCCAGATATGCCATCATATAATACACTAGCAGATCTGTGTGTGATAAATTTATTCGGAGTAATCAGTAGAAAAGACAAAACTAACCCTGCTGGTACAATAGGTGATGACAGACTTGAGTCTATTTTGTTTGCAGTTGGACTCAACTTATAAGTGAGAGTAAATGGTATATCACCAAGTATTTAATCTCAAAGGATGCTGAATTCATGATAGCAGTTATAACACAGGATGATAAATTCAGGATAGCTGTTTTTACACAGGGTGCTGAATTCAGGATAGCTGTTATTACACAGGGTGCTGAATTCAGGATAGCTGTTATTACACAGGGTGCTGAATTCAGGATAGCTGTTCAACATAAACTGTAAATCAATAAACTGTTTCGTAAGAGAGTGTCTAATTCACAGTCCCAATTTTCATATACAACAGGTGTATTCTATAATATAAATGTATCTTTACAAAATCTATTATATTATGTATAACCATCATTACAAAATGTATTATCTCAATGTCTGGTTATTAATTAAAGTATCAGGTGTACAATGTCATGTAATCACCAGAGAAGCTATTATTATAATAGGCAAATAATTTCCAAGACATGTTATTAAATATGATGATCGATCTGTAGGACAGCTGTTATTACACTGTATTATTACACTGGGCATGCATTCTTCATAATTGCCATTATCAGAATACAAATTTTGTAGGACTAAAATTCATCATTACATCATGCATATTCTGTATGACTAAAATCATTATTACATCATGCATATTCTGTAGGACTTAATTCATTATTACATCATGCATATTCTGTAGGACTTAATTCATTATTACATCATGCATATTCTGTAGGACTTAAGTCATTATTACATCATGCATATTCTGTAGGACTTATGTCATTATTACATCATGCATATTCTGTAGGACTAAAGTCATTATTACATCATGCATATTCTGTAGGACTAAAGTCATTATTACATTATGCATATAAATAGTAAATCTTTGGGCAGTACATGCCAAACAGATCCTGCATACTCCATTGTATTTCATATAAATAAAGGCTGTGTTATCTCAATTGTATCTCCTACTATACTATTGTGTAATAGCCTAAGCTGTTGTTATTATAAAAAAAACGTTATCTCCGGGCAGCTGTTCTTACACAGGGTGTGTAATCTCCAATGCATTCCAATCAATGCCTTGGAAGAATGGGTGTGTCTTCACTTCCTCTGCACCAATCAAGCCAGATCCTAACCTCTCTCGTGGATTATAACAAAGCAACTGCAAGATAGGCAAGTAACACTGTAATGCAATCATTTACACACGAAGACCTTACAAGACAAGTAGAACTGCAGGTTTCACTACCTAATTAAAATTCTGACTTTATGCTTCAGCAAATTTAAGCTTGTAAGATATGAATTTAGAGTCACACATGTGACAGTATTCAAAAAGCAAGAGGAGACAGAAATAACATTGAACAAAGACTTATCCATCATAACAATGGACACAATATCATTTTCATATTGTGAGTGAGGATGAAACATTCTAAAATTTTGCCAGTGAACTCAATATTTTCAATTCAAATAGATTCACTAAGAACAGTGGGTATTCTTCACCTGAACTGTATAAGCTATTCTTATATTCTGTTTGATTTCCAAAATATTAAAACTGCAGAAGAAGATGGAGGAAACCAATATATAAAGAAAGCAAATGCCACTGAATGAAACAGAATATATACCTCTCTCAAAAGCCCCTCAGCCTCCACTGAGATGTGATCAGGTAAAAGAAGATGGGTGTGAGAATTAATCCCCCCTGGGTGGCAGGAAATCAGCGTCTAAAATAAAGAAACATTACATTAATGACTGAGTGCCACATGAAGCAATACTAAAATAAAGAAACGTTACATTAATGACTGAGTGCCACATGAAGCAATACTAAAATAAAGAAACGTTACATTAATGACTGAGTGCCACATGAAGCAATACTAAAATAAAGAAACGTTACATTAATGACTGAGTGCCACATGAAGCAATACTAAAATAAAGAAACATTACATTAATCACTGAGTGCCACATGAAGCAATACTAAATTAAGCAGTGATACCATCATATTTGGAGGGAAAAGTTGAGTTGGTGGGGAGTGGGGGGCATGTTTGGGATCAAGGTACCAAAATCCCTTGGTGAATAGGATTTGATTAGGCAAAGATCACTCCTTAAGAAGTATAAATGATTCTAAATTTATATCTTTTTGTTAATAGCCTCCCTTAAACATAACAATGTTGTAATGTACTGTATTATAAAGGACTGTATAAACAAGCAATTCAACGATTGGTGATGTTGAAATTCATAGGAATAATTTGTAATGAATTTCAACACAAGAATCATATTATTTCTAATGTAATGTCAAGTGATAACAAAAATGAGATGTAGAAAGTTTGGTTTCATATCATCACTTGGATAAACAATGAAGTTTATGGTAAATTCTGAAACCCTGTATGTCTCATTCTGCATGTCTTTCTGACTTTAATTGATTTTGAAGGATCTGATTATCATCCATGTATTAAATTAATGTCTGCATGTACCTTGCCAATTCAGAATACAACTTTGAGAACATAGAAAATCTACTCAAATTTTCTTACAAATATAGCTGACTGTGACTTGTAATAAACTTTTCTTTCTTCATGGTGTTTTATCAGTTGCAACTTTCTGTATGTGACTCAATGTACATAGGCTAAGGCACATTTTCCTCTAACGTACCTTGCAATGTGAAGAATGAAGCATAATGTGTACATAACGTACCTTGCAGTGTGAAGAATGAAGCATAATGTGTACATAACGTACTTTGCAGTGTGAAGAATGAAGCACAACATGTGTACATAACGTACCTTGCAATGTGAAGAATGAAGCACAACATATGTACATAATGTACTTTGCAGTGTGAAGAATGAAGCACAACATGTGTACATAACGTACTTTGCAGTGTGAAGAATGAAGCATAACATGTGTACATAACGTACCTTGCAGTGTGAAGAATGAAGCATAACATGTATACATAACGTACCTTGCAGTGTGAAGAATGAAGCATAACATGTGTACATAACGTACCTTGCAGTGTGAAGAATGAAGCATAACATGTGTACATAATGTACCTTGAAGTGTGAAGAATGAAGCACATGCGTACATAACGTACCTTGCAGTGTGAAGAATGAAGCACAACATGTGTACATAACGTACTTTGCAGTGTGAAGAATGAAGCACAACATGTGAACATAACATACTTTGCAGTGTGAAGAATGAAGCATAACATGTATACATAACGTACCTTGCAGTGTGAAGAATGAAGCATAACATGTGTACATAACGTACCTTGCAGTGTGAAGAATGAAGCATAACATGTGTACATAATGTACCTTGAAGTGTGAAGAATGAAGCACATGTGTACATAACGTACCTTGCAGTGTGAAGAATGAAGCACAACATGTGAACATAACATACTTTGCAGTGTGAAGAATGAAGCATAACATGTATACATAACGTACCTTGCAGTGTGAAGAATGAAGCATAACATGTGTACATAACGTACCTTGCAGTGTGAAGAATGAAGCATAACATGTGTACATAATGTACCTTGAAGTGTGAAGAATGAAGCACATGTGTACATAACGTACCTTGCAGTGTGAAGAATGAAGCACAACATGTGTACATAACGTACTTTGCAGTGTGAAGAATGAAGCATAACATGTATACATAACGTACCTTGCAGTGTGAAGAATGAAGCATAACATGTGTACATAACGTACCTTGCAATGTGAAGAATGAAGCACAACATGTGTACATAATGTACTTTGCAGTGTGAAGAATGAAGCACAACATGTGTACATAATGTACTTTGCAGTGTGAAGAATGAAGCATAACATGTGTACATAACGTACCTTGCAGTGTGAAGAATGAAGCATAACATGTGTACATAATGTACCTTGAAGTGTGAAGAATGAAGCACATGTGTACATAACGTACCTTGCAGTGTGAAGAATGAAGCATAACATGTGTACATAACGTACCTTGCAGTGTGAAGAATGAAGCATAACATGTGTACATAATGTACCTTGAAGTGTGAAGAATGAAGCACATGTGTACATAACGTACCTTGCAGTGTGAAGAATGAAGCATAACATGTATACATAACGTACCTTGCAGTGTGAAGAATGAAGCATAACATGTGTACATAACGTACCTTGCAATGTGAAGAATGAAGCACAACATGTGTACATAATGTACTTTGCAGTGTGAAGAATGAAGCACAACATGTGTACATAACGTACCTTGCAGTGTGAAGAATGAAGCACAACATGTGTACATAACGTACCTTGCAGTGTGAAGAATGAAGCATAACATGTGTACATAATGTACCTTGAAGTGTGAAGAATGAAGCACATGTGTACATAACGTACCTTGCAGTGTGAAGAATGAAGCATAACATGTGTACATAACGTACCTTGCAGTGTGAAGAATGAAGCATAACATGTGTACATAATGTACCTTGAAGTGTGAAGAATGAAGCACATGTGTACATAACGTACCTTGCAGTGTGAAGAATGAAGCATAACATGTGTACATAACGTACCTTGCAGTGTGAAGAATGAAGCACATGTGTACATAACGTACTTTGCAGTGTGAAGAATGAAGCATAACATGTATACATAACGTACCTTGCAGTGTGAAGAATGAAGCATAACATGTGTACATAACGTACCTTGCAGTGTGAAGAATGAAGCACATGTGTACATAACGTACCTTGCAGTGTGAAGAATGAAGCATAACATGTGTACATAACGTACCTTGCAGTGTGAAGAATGAAGCACATGTGTACATAACGTACTTTGCAGTGTGAAGAATGAAGCATAACATGTGTACATAACGTACCTTGCAGTGTGAAGAATGAAGCACAACATGTGTACATAACGTACCTTGCAGTGTGAAGAATGAAGCACAACATGTATACATAACGTACTTTGCAGTGTGAAGAATGAAGCATAACATGTGTACATAACGTACCTTGCAGTGTGAAGAATGAAGCACAACATGTGTACATAACGTACCTTGCAGTGTGAAGAATGAAGCACAACATGTATACATAACGTACTTTGCAGTGTGAAGAATGAAGCACAACATGTATACATAACGTACTTTGCAGTGTGAAGAATGAAGCACAACATGTGTACATAACGTACCTTGCAGTGTGAAGAATGAAGCTCAACATGTGTACATAACGTACCTTGCAGTGTGAAGAATGAAGCACAACATGTATACATAACGTACTTTGCAGTGTGAAGAATGAAGCTCAACATATGTACATAACGTACTTTGCAGTGTGAAGAATGAAGCACAACATGTATACATAACGTACTTTGCAGTGTGAAGAATGAAGCACAACATGTGTACATAACGTACCTTGCAGTGTGAAGAATGAAGCTCAACATGTGTACATAACGTACTTTGCAGTGTGAAGAATGAAGCTCAACATATGTACATAACGTACTTTGCAGTGTGAAGAATGAAGCTCAACATGTGTACATAACGTACCTTGCAGTGTGAAGAATGAAGCACAACATGTATACATAACGTACTTTGCAGTGTGAAGAATGAAGCTCAACATATGTACATAACGTACTTTGCAGTGTGAAGAATGAAGCACAACATGTGAACATAATGTACTTTGCAATGTGAAGAATGAAGCACAACATGTGTACATAACGTACCTTGCAGTGTGAAGAATGAAGCATAATGTGTACATAACGTACCTTGCAGTGTGAAGAATGAAGCACAACATGTGTACATAACGTACTTTGCAGTGTGAAGAATGAAGCACAACATGTGTACATAACGTACTTTGCAGTGTGAAGAATGAAGCATAACATGTGTACATAACGTACCTTGCAGTGTGAAGAATGAAGCATAACATGTATACATAACGTACCTTGCAGTGTGAAGAATGAAGCATAACATGTGTACATAACGTACTTTGCAGTGTGAAGAATGAAGCACAACATGTGTACATAACGTACCTTGCAGTGTGAAGAATGAAGCACAACATGTGTACATAACGTACCTTGCAGTGTGAAGAATGAAGCTCAACATGTGTACATAACGTACTTTGCAGTGTGAAGAATGAAGCACAACATGTGTACATAACGTACCTTGCAGTGTGAAGAATGAAGCATAACATATGTACATAACGTACTTTGCAATGTGAAGAATGAAGCACAACATGTAAACATAATGTACTTTGCAATGTGAAGAATGAAGCACAACATGTGTACATAACGTACTTTGCAATGTGAAGAATGAAGCATAACATGTGTACATAACGTACCTTGCAGTGTGAAGAATGAAGCATAACATGTATACATAACGTACCTTGCAGTGTGAAGAATGAAGCACATGTGTACATAACGTACCTTGCAGTGTGAAGAATGAAGCATAACATGTGTACATAACGTACTTTGCAATGTGAAGAATGAAGCACAACATGTGTACATAACGTACTTTGCAGTGTGAAGAATGAAGCACAACATGTGTACATAACGTACTTTGCAGTGTGAAGAATGAAGCACAACATGTGTACATAACGTACCTTGCAGTGTGAAGAATGAAGCACAACATGTGTACATAATGTACTTTGCAGTGTGAAGAATGAAGCACAACATGTGTACATAACGTACCTTGCAATGTGAAGAATGAAGCACAACATGTGTACATAACGTACTTTGCAGTGTGAAGAATGAAGCATAACATGTGTACATAACGTACCTTGCAGTGTGAAGAATGAAGCACAACATGTGTACATAACGTACCTTGCAGTGTGAAGAATGAAGCATAACATGTGTACATAACGTACCTTGCAATGTGAAGAATGAAGCACAACATGTGTACATAACGTACTTTGCAATGTGAAGAATGAAGCATAACATGTGTACATAACGTACTTTGCAGTGTGAAGAATGAAGCATAACATGTGTACATAACGTACTTTGCAGTGTGAAGAATGAAGCACAACATGTGAACATAATGTACCTTGCAGTGTGAAGAATGAAGCATAACATGTGTACATAACGTACTTTGCAATGTGAAGAATGAAGCACAACATGTGAACACAATGTACTTTGCAATGTGAAGAATGAAGCACAACATGTGAACATAATGTACCTTGCAGTGTGAAGAATGAAGCATAACATGTGTACATAACGTACTTTGCAATGTGAAGAATGAAGCACAACATGTGAACATAATGTACTTTGCAATGTGAAGAATGAAGCACAACATGTGTACATAACGTACCTTGCAGTGTGAAGAATGAAGCATAACATATGTACATAACGTACTTTGCAATGTGAAGAATGAAGCATAACATGTGTACATAACGTACCTTGCAGTGTGAAGAATGAAGCATAACATGTATACATAACGTACCTTGCAGTGTAAAGAATGAAGCACAACATGTGTACATAACGTACTTTGCAGTGTGAAGAATGAAGCATAACATGTGTACATAACGTACTTTGCAATGTGAAGAATGAAGCACAACATGTGTACATAACGTACTTTGTAGTGTGAAGAATGAAGCACATGTGAACATTACCAGAAATGAACTGGTCATAGCAATTATTCTTGCATTGAAAAATTGTTCCATGTTAAAACTATTTTACATAAATCGACATGGCAAATGTTGGAGATATAGATCATAATTTGGAGTGTAAATGTTTTGTGCAAATACTGGAGAAACTCCATAAGAATTAGACTTGTTTTTTCTCTAAAAGGCATTTAAATTCCAAATAATTCAAAATTACATTTTTAATTCAGCAAATTTCTTTATTTCATCTTTACAGAATTTTTTGCAATATGTAAAGCAGAAATGTGTCCATGTGTCTTTACCACACACCCTGCCAAAATGTCTGCTAGGCGATGGCAGGGTTTGTGAAAATGTTTTTATTCAGTAAGTTCATATTTACAAAGATTACAGGGAAGTGACTATACATTATGAATTTGCTCAAGAAATGAAACTGCAAAATTTAGGATGCATGAAAAAATGGAAGAAAGCATCAGATATTGATACTGAATAACTAAACCACAAGTATAACTGGTGTACCAAAATTTCAAAGAGTTATCTTAAAACACCTTTACCAGTTTTGCACAAGAAATGAAAGTGTGGATACTGATGGATGAATGGACAAACAATGGATAAAAGCATTAAAAATACTGAAACTGAAGAATTCGCAATTATTCAAGAAAAGGGCACATTTGGTCTACTAGTGTAATATATATATATATATATATATATATATATATATATATATCCAGATATCCAGTTTTATACTAGTACAATAAAGTTTCATACTTGGTACATAATATCAATTTTCATACTAGTACAATAAATATAAAGTTTCATACTAGTTTAATAAATATAAAGTTTCTGACTAGTATAAGATATCTTGAATGTTTTCTAGTTATGTTCCAGACACAGGATTGTGATGGATGGATGGACTGACTGATAGACGAAACCAATTTCAATTCTCAATGGATGGAATTGGTTCAATGAGATATGGTCCTAGTTATGCAAAACACAAGTATAATCTGGAAAGCTCCCAATTATGATGACAGACAGATGGACATACAGAGGGAATGAGGGCAGGAGGGAGGGACAGACAGACAGATAGATAGATAGACAGATAGACAGTTCTAAAAATCATTATACACACTGACTTACTGAGTGCATATTTCAAGAATTTACCTTTCCAACAAGTAGTTCATACAACAATGCCCCCAGACTCCACCAGTCACACAGTTCTGTGTACTCTCCTATTGTCCTCACCTCTAACATAAAGAATATGAAAAGACCATGAAATATCGAACAAAAATGGATATATATATATATATATATATATATATATATATATATATATATATATATATATATATATATATATATATATATTCACATACACACACACATGCCAATAAATAGACAGAGACATAATATACCGTTCAAAAGAATTTGAGCAGCTGAGGCCACTTTGCATTTTATTATCTCCTTGTCATGAATTTAAAACATATGAACACTGACATTTTCAAAAAGCACCTTTTGCATTGGTCAACTTTTGCAACCACATACATGTAAGTCTGTAAGCATTAAATTTCTGGAGTAGTTAAGTGTATATAATGCATCATAAATGCATGACAAGATATGCAAGAAAAAAATGTCTGTCATAATTACAGGTCACAACTGGTACTCCAGGGTCTACTTGTAGGCTTTGGGGTTTTAAAAAAGAACATCCAATTATAAATCAAAGGTTATCTTCAAAGTTCAAAAGACTTTCAATGGATTTTAACAATAAGTTCACCATTCAAATGACATTTGTTTGTTTTTGATGACTGTTTTATAGTATAAAACTGAGTTATAAGTTTCAAATATTAAAGACCTGCATACAAAAATGGGGGACGAAGCAAAACCTTTTTGTTGGCATTGTTGCCATGGACATTGCCACTGTATCCCCAATTAATTTCATAAGCAAGAAATGGAACTAGCATGCTGTTAAGTCTGAGTCGAACTCCAGACACTTCAAATCTAACAAATATTGGAAAAACTTATCCTGGAGATGTGGATATGAGATTAAAACCATTTGATGCAATTATATTCAAAATTTGTCTTTAAGTGTGAAACACAAAAGTGATTCATAAAAATGTATTAGTTAATTTAAAAGGCATCAAAGGTCTCTCTCTCTCTCTCTCTCTCTCTCTCTCTCTCTCTCTATATATATATATATATATATATATATATGGTAGCTGTAAGTTCCATTCACTACCTTAAATCAATATGTTGAAGTATAAATATGGAGAAAATGAACTGAGAAAAAGAATAAGGTTTTCTAACACTAGTATTACTGAAAATGAAAAAGAAAACATAAAAAGTGAGGCTAGAACATGAAATTAGATTTAATACTTATTCAAATCCATTCTTTATTTAAGTAAAAAGGTGGAAGCATTTAAATCCTTGTAAAATAATGTCTCATTTTATCTATACATACTTAATCCCAATTAACTATAAAATACTCTTGCTTAAAGCATGCTTATTAATGAAACAATAGGTATGTACTCTACAGTGATGTCGATTAAGTCTGCTGGTATACACAAAGGATTGTCAGGTAGCTAATTCTCAAACTATTGAAATAAACAACATTCTCTGAAACTATTGAAATAAACAACATTCTTTGAAACTATTAAAATAAACAACATTCTCTCAAACTATTGAAATAAACAACATTCTCTCAAACCATGGATAATTAGGCCTGATCTTTCACACATTTTCACATTTGCCACAAGTATTCATTCAGCATGAATAGGCATGATTGATGAAACTGGAAGTAAAATCTAGTGACTGAAGTTGGTTCATACATAAGGCAGTCAGAAACAATGGAGTTATTTCATTGTGTTGTCAATTCAGTCAGCATCCTCAGGCTGACACTGCTAAATGCAGTGAGCATGGGGCAGCTGGTCATGTGCTTGGTTCACATGTGGAATGATGACATTATTCGAACTGACGTGAACAAGTCTGATTATTACCACTCTAATACTACATTGTTAATGCGATGGTTGTCATAAAGTAATTGATGGCAGAACTTAATGGACAGAGGTCTTAACACATGTATTTTCATAACTGATTACAGTATTCATATTTACTCCCATTTGTTTATATTCCTTATTGATTTTGAAAACAAAAAGCATCAATGACATACAAATTGCATAAAACTTAATTATTTCATTCATCAATTTATACTTTCTATCCTTAGGCTGACTTTAACCAGTTGGCCCCTAACATTGTCATTTTGTTCGCATTTCAAACAAGATGGAAACTGTCAATGTAAACAACCAAATAAACTGTTTCCTGTCCTCTTCTGGTTTCTAGAACAGTCGATTTCAGATAAAATGGTGTTATCTGCATCTAATCTTTGTAATGTCAAGCTTTCATATTTAAAAAATATTGAATAAAAAAAGATGTATAACACTTTCATATAGATGTTAACTCCCAAAATTATGAAAATATCAAGAATTATTCTTAGCTTATCAAAGATGGCAAACTACATAACATCTGTCTGAAGAATAAAACATACTTGCCCATGCAAATAAGGCAACTGTGTTCTTCAAATAACTCACTTTGGTTTGAAACATCAAAAAGTTGACAATCTTAAGGACCGCTTTGAAGAAACAATAAACTCATGAACAAAATGGCCAAGTTTACTGCATTTTTTATATCCTTAATACTTTTTTTAAAATTTAAATCTAGGTGGGTACAATCAAAGAGTATGGCAAGTGAATAATACAACTTGGTATTGTAGTTTGCATTGTCTCCCTTGATGTTGTGTGCAGCTATATAATCTTTACAGTTTTCTGATTTATGCTCATACAGGCTGTAATATTGTTTAATCCATTCAAGTGATTGCTGTTTATTGTTGGCAATGTTTCATTCTTTGCATTTTTCAATTAGGGTGTTTGATGAGGTTAATCCTTGGAATTAAATACCTCTAAATAAAGTAAACTCTTACAGAAAAAAAACCCGCAATTGGGAAGCACTCGCAAAAATGTCCTCTTTTTTTTATTAATACTGTGTTTTTAAAATACAAAACACTGAAAACTAAAACGCACTGAAAGAAAATGATACTACTATATACTAGTTTTAACATACTTCAATATTATTAGTCTCAAAACCAAGTAAGTCGTCCTGAATTTCATCACTATCACGGTTTTGAAACAAAGTAACTAACCTAGTGTAGATATAGTTCAATGATTTTTTGGGCCTACCTGGAGCTACGTAGAGATGTGCCAGGGCTTCAAAGTCCAGATGTCTGTCTATCTGATTTATTGTGCAAAAGTAAGTCAGAACAACATGCCCCTGTTCTCCAAGCAGAATATTGTCTGGCTTTAGGTCCCTAAAATGACAGAACCAAAAGTGTTAACAAGAGTTAGGTCCCTGGAACGACAGCATCAAAAGTGTGTGTGCATACATACATACATACATACATACATACATACATACATACATACATACATACATACATACATACATATATATATATATATATATATATATATATATAACTTCTTCAAACATAAAAAAGTGGCCTAGTAGTAAGTAATGCAGACACAGCAGGGCAAGAGCAGCAGAGTGGGTGAACAGACTTTCTCTAATTGGGGTATATTTTAAGCAAAATATTCTAAGTCTCCATTTGCCAAACTGAGACTTAACAATTTTAGAGCTCTGTTTGTCAAACGGAGCCTTCCTCAAGGGTAAAAAAAAAGACGCCATTTAGTTGACGTTCACCTCCTCGGCTGCTAATGCGCTAACTAAATATTTGATCAAGTCCTTAAGATTTCACAAACAAACTAATTTGTAAAACCTCACCTCGTAAATCAATCAGATTATTAGATTGGTCAGTGAGTTTGAAATTAATTCTCGTTAACAAATTATTATGACATCGCATATAGACTAGATTAGTTGGGTCTTCAATAATTAGAAATCCTGGAGGAGCCGTTGGTGCAAATGAGTATAAAATATATCCTTGCTGAGCTTGATTTGATTGTTCGAGATTTATTTGATAATTTCCTTCGATAACGTCACATACTAAATTGAGCGCAATCACCGTTGAAATATTCACATTGTTCGGAGCAATATGTCTACCGCCGCCTTCTGGATCATTATTAAATTTCAGAATATTTTCTGTAGGATTCTTTGATTTTTTCCAATTATCATGGATTCTTTTAAACCCAATATTAATAGCATCGTCAAGTTGTTTCTTTAGTTTATCCGGGTTATATCCAGGGATTTTAAAATCTTTAATCTCCGTTTTATTAATCTTATATAGATCCGCAAACTTATCATGTAAGATTTCTTCATTTAATACTTCTTGAATAATTTTCGAGTGAAATATTTTCATATCGTCGATGATTTTATTACCCGTTTCTACGACGTTGATAAATTCATCCTTGGTGAGAGAGCCGGATTTAATAGATATTAGCAGTAGTGAAAAATCATTATTCATTGCTGTGAAATTTCCGTTAATGAGAGGAACATAAATTGATTCAAAAATTTCTTTATTCAAGAATTTATTAGGAGCATAATCTTGATAACTTTTGACTTCATTGACGGGTTTTATTTTGTTGGTGATATAATCGGATTTCTTAGGTTCGGGTGGAAAATCCTTCGAATTTTCTCGCGAGTTATCCGGTGGTAATTCAGGCCATCCTAACACTGATCTTATAGAACTCTGATAAATATCTACAACGTATCCTTCTGTATTTATCTCGATCACAGATGATAGTGTTGGTTCATGAACTGTTATAGCGATTTTCGATTCTTTCCCAGTGAGAGATTTTATTCTTCGTTGAAATTCAGCATTGATCTGTTCGATTTGATATGACCCAGTTGGTATAGAAACAACCTGCCAATCTGGTGTTCCGTCTTCACGATTCTTGTTTGCAAATACCAAGGAATTATTCGGTTGTTGACCACCAAATGCTACCGATCTAATATTAGGCCAGCTATGATACACTCGTAGTTTTGCTAGTTCGATCTCGCTCACGGGAACAGGAATTGGAAAATTAACACTAAATTCGGGACGTGTTGAGGTTATTGATATCGTGCTTGTTTTCACCGGTGTTGTATTTGTTACTATTTGTTGAAGTAGTTCTTGCGACGACATTATTATTATTATTCTGCTCTAATTTCAGCATTGTTGATTTATACAATTGAGCCATAGTTGAGAATTCGCTATCTGATATTGTTGTGTCATCCAACGACGATGATATCAACGAGGATAATTGCGAGTAACCGGCAGATGCAATGTGAAATTTTATTACATAATTGTGTAGTTTACTCTGGCTACACGATGATAATTTTTTTGTGATCCCGGTTAATATCCCGGCGATTGTAGCTATGGAAGAAATAACAATTGGAACTACAACCGGAGCAATCATAGTAACCGAGGATAATATTATTCCAGCCGCGGTGATTATTCCCGATACTGAATACACAGTGACATCAACTGCGGTTATTCTTCGTTGGTATTTTTTTATTTTTATTTGATATTCCTCACAGAGAGAACTGAGTTTAGTTTGAAATTCTCTGACTTGATCATAGCGATACTGATTCGATGATGGAGTCATTTTATTTTAAAAGCGCTAGCATTTTCAATTCAAAATTCTGAAAGAATTTTTAAATCAATTTAATTGTTTACTTAAATCCACTACGAATTCTACGTACCACGTTACTGAAACCCTGACTAGATTTTTATCTGTAGTCGTTATCGTGAATTGTTCAATTGTATCCTTGTCGATGATCGTTGATATCGTATTATTGTTAACTTCAGATGAACTCGACGATGATATATTAAATTTAATCGGTGATATTATTGTTAATCGATAAATACCCTTTACGGTTGCGGCTATGTTTAAAATGTTATTTGTAGGTGTCCACGTATATGATCCGTGTTGAATCGTGTGTACTACGTTGTTGACGATAGATTTATCATGAGGAATTTTTACTTTTTCAACAACGCTTATCATCCTCGTTGCATCATCCTTTATTGCGTTGTTGAATGTTTTAAGTTCATCGATGGATTTTTTAATATCGGGAAGTGTTATTTCAATTTTATCAAATGGGCTCCCAATAAACTTGTCCATGAGGTTTTTACGAAACGTCATAAATAGTTTCGTGTGTTTTTCATATTCGGATTGAAGAGTTGCTAGTTCTAACATAGAATCTTTTATTACGGTGAGTTTTGGTGTGGTTACTGGTGGATTTCCAAAAAATTCTAGCAGGGGTTTGTCAATTTGGTCAATTGTATTTTTTTGTGTTTCACGAAACCAGTTAAATGTAACTATATGATCGTCATATTTATCATTGAGTGATTTTAATGAATTCACCGTGTTATCGTATGTTGCTAATTTATCCGTAATTGTTGAAACAAGTACACCTGGTTTGAGTTTACCCCCATCAGAAAATAACGCGATAGTATCCTCTGCTGCGTCTCGTTGTTTAACCAAAATATCATTAAGAGAGATATTACTACTTTTCAATTTACCCTGACGATCTTGAAAAACAACTATTTCACCAGGATCAACATTTGCTAGGTTTAATATTTCAGCTATTTCATCTTCGATTAGTTTTTTAATATCCTTGTTATCAACGGTTTCAACTCCACTATCAGGTTTTTTCAGCGATGATAAAGGTCGTCCCCAAATATCAATCATTATTATAGAAATCTTTTTATTATTCAAATCCTATGGATTTCTAATCCGAGAAACGCTAGCGTTTCTACCGCTAGTATACTCATTTACCACTACATGAGGTGGTTTTAAAGATTCTTTCGAAATAGCATTAAGGACATTTAATACTTCTCGACCGCATATTGGTGGGTCATTCAACGTTTGTGTTGGTAGTGTAGAATAAAAAATTGGAAATCTTTTAAATTTCTTAATATAACGCATAAATTCTTTTGGCGGCGCTAATCCATATGAGTCAAAATAAATAATCCCACGTGGATCAATTGCGTAACAAACCCAATGTGTTCCAGGTCCATCGCTAATATCTAAATTAATAATACCGGTTTCAACATCATTTGGTTGTGCCGGTAACTGATCTCTCATAAAAACCCCTCTGAAATTTTTTATTTTTAATTTTTTAGCGGTATCAATTAAATCAAAATTGGACATAGGAATCATCGGTTTGGAAATCGAAGATTTCGGAACTATATCGTTCCTGGAATTCGAAGACCCTTTCCGCTGTACCATGAACTCGGGGTTCCTGGTAGTCTTAGACCCTTTCCTTTTTTTTTATACCCCTTTCCAGTTGCCTTTTTCAACGCCATTCCTGCTGCGGTACCAATGGCTCCTAACGCTGCTGCCTTCGCCACTGCTGGGGCTGCTGCGGCAATCAACCCTGGAATCAACCCTAACAACGGGAATATACCACCAGTCTTTTCCATGTTTTTAATCGCGCTCGTAGAAAGAGTAATCTGAACTCCTTTTTTTTCTTTCAGCGCTTTATTAAAATGATTAGTTTGAGTTTTCGTCAGCGATAGTTTATTCCCTCCGCCATTCATTTGATTAGGTTTCAGCGTTATTGTGGTTCCACATTGCTTAGCTGATTTGGATTGTAATTTTTTTAGCTGACCAGGTGTCAACGTAACATTGATATTACTATACGACATTATACAAAATAGATTGATTCTAAATCGCAAGCGATTCAATGGCGAAATTGCACAGCAATTTCCAATCCAAAGGATTTTCAATTATAGATTTTCAACTGGTGCATCTACCAATCTCATTCGTCCACCAACACCTTCAAGTATCATTGATTTATCACTAAGAATAACAGCAACCGCTCTATAATTAATAATACCAGCAGGACGGGTTACACGAGCTCGGAAGTGTATATCAACTACGGACTGTTTCATCAAGTCAAGATGTTCTAGGGAAAAGTAATAAATCGGATACAGACCTTTAAAATCCAATTGTGATATTTGTAGACCAGTATCTACATTTTGATCACGTCCCATAAATGATAGCAATCGATGATAAACTCGTGCAATGTGGTTATTTTCATAGTTAAGTTGTATATCCTCTGATGGTTCTTGTTGTCCGTTTATTTTTAGTGAAACTTCATTACATCCGATTTGATCAAATATCATATGGGAACGTTCTTGATTATCCAATCGCACTCTATTCTGTAGCGCAATAAAAATATGCCGTGGAGCTGAAACACCCTGTCGTGCTGCCAAATGCCATGTAAGTGTACCATCAATATTAGAATCCATGGTATCTGTGGACGTTGTCAACCAGCTTAATAATCTCTTTCCCCCTTGATCCATAAATGATAGCAACCGCGGTTCTACTGACAATGATGGAGTCAACACTGGCATCCACAGTGATAGTTTTGATAAATTTACTCTACCAGCGGCAACGCCAGCAGCGCGCCAGATTGCATTATTATCAGTACCCTTTCTCACTAGTGCTACAGTATGCTTTACTCCATAAATAACTTTTCTGACGTTTCTACAAAATCCAAATATGTGATGGAGCGGAATCGCACATGAAAACCGTCGACGCTCTCCCTGCAATGTTCCTTTTCGTGTTGCAAACCCTAAATTGAAATTATTATTAACGCTTCCGAGAATATCAAAGACACCACCTGGTCTATCTCTATGTTCAGGGGTATCAGGTTGTGGATCAGATGCAGTAGCTCTTGCAGTGCCTATTTTAATATGCTGAATGTGATCAGCGTTATCAGTAATATCCTTAGAGAACATCATAGATGGACCGGCCGATCTTGTATAATCGTCAGAGTATCTTGCTAGCCCTAGTATTGTTGTTGCTACATCAACTTCACGTTCAATAGATTCGATTTCTTTTCCATCAATGAGATATCTTGCGCTTTCAAATAAAGCCATGATGCCATTGTTAACAAAACCAACTCGGATAGTTGGGTCATCTGCATATGGTGTATCATCATGCTGTAAAAGTTCACCTTCGACTTCAATAAAGGCTTCAGCGGGTAAAAAGTATTTACTAGTATCATGAACTTGAAGTTCAATTCTTCCACGAAGATCAGGTTGTACTGCGTGATAAGCAAAAAATTGATAATCACGTACAGAAGTATCTTTAAGCACTGGGGCTTCCATGTCAAATGCAACATCAGGGTTTTGTTTGAACATTTTTATTATATATCCGATGGTCTAAATCAAAAATTACAAAGTAATTTAAAAAATTCTGAAAGAATTCTGAAAGTAATTTTGAATTGAAAACCCCAGGAATTCATTTAGAGAAAATCGATTTTCATGAAATTATGTCGACGGATTAGCCAAAAAATAATACAAAATCAATAAAAAAAACATCGAAAATTCGATGAAACAACATAATTTTAGCCTCACAGGATAAAAAATCTGATCAAAATCGATTTTCTCTAAATGAATTCCTTGGGTTTTCATCCTCGATTTTCATGAAATTTTGTCGATGAATTGCATAAAAACACTAGAAAAATGAGTAAAAACACTAGAAAAATGAGTAAAAAAAGTAAAAAATCTAACAAAATTAGCAAATTATAAATATTTTATAATATAAAAATAATTTTCAAAATTCTAAAGAATTTTTAAACTAATTATTTAGTTGGGTGTATTTTAATAATGATGATGAAAATATCTGATAATGAAGATAGCGTTAGAAACATTAATGTTTCTGATACAAGTGATTCTGACACAAATATTTCTAATGCTAGCATTTCTACAATAACCATAACAACTGAGCATCCTATTCAAATAAATAGAATCACAAGTGATTCTGACACAAATATTTCTAATGCTAGCATTAGAAACACTAGTGTTTCTACAATAACTATCATAATTGGAAATCCTGTTCAAATAAATATTTCTAACGTTTCCGGCGAATCTTCTTAAAACCACTTCCCGGAAGCCCACTTCCGGCTATCATATTTGCTGTTATGTTATCCTGGGCGTTAGTCATTAACGACTGTAGTTTTTTATCCACGGCGTTATTTATTATTTTACTAACCTGTGTAGGCATTACTGTAGTAGATGGTAGTGAAGTCATTCTAGAAATGCTAGCATTTCCAGGTTTTGAAAAATTTCGTCGTCGAACTAGCGCTGTTAGTTTATCCCGAGCGGCTGAAAATGCCTTACTAGCAAGATCACCAACAGTGTTAATACCCTTATCTCGGATAACATCAATTGCTTTCATTGCTGCCTGTTTTGCAAACGGAGCCACTTTTGGAGCCATTCTTGAAAATAATCCCATTATAGTATTACCGAGACCATCTCCATAGTATACTCGGTATTTTGGCAATCGTGAGTTTACCACGTAGACACTAGTTGGTTTATCATGGTTGTAGTGTATGATCATTCTTCTATATACAAAAACACTAGTGTTTTTCCAAATGCTAGTGTTTCCAAATGCTAGTGTTTCCAAATACTAAAGCATTTCCAAATGCTAGTGTTTTCAAATGCTATTTATCTAACACTAGTGTAATTTCAGTCGCTATGATAACCATGAGAATTTTCAGCTAGCTCTTCAATAAAATCTCTATATGTTGCAATATCCATGATACCACCTTGAAATAACCTCCTACAGATATCAGCTGCTTCATTGATTATTTCCAGTGAGTTATTCCCGGCTCGTTTTCCTCCTACAAGTACTTCTAATCGTGCTATATCACCGAGAATATTGCCGGGACATGTTACATTAGAATTTCCAACTAAGCCACTACCCTTTTTTTTAGTTGTACCAGTTGCACCCTTCAGAGTTTTCAACTCTGGAGTTTTCAACTCTGGAGTTTTACTCTGGGAATCAGCCTCTGCCATTATTTGTATTTCATCAGGGATTGGGTCTGCTGTGTATACTGGCGGTGCTACTGTGATCCCCTTTACCATAGCTAGAAATTGGTCATAATCAGATTTTATTTTTTTGTTGATTTTGTTTTCCCCGCGGTTTGCTAAAAACACCTTATTTGCCCAAAGGTCTTTACTGTTTATAAAAATTTTAGACGTGTCGTCTATTAAATACTTATCTCTATTTGCTTTTTTAATGTTGTCGTTTGTAAATTTAGCTAATCCAGAGAGTGTTGGGATATTTCTGATTTTTTTTAACGCATCAACTGTAAATATATTTTCAGGAGAATAATCCCACTTTGAAACAGCTCCCTCTTCTTCTTGTGGTTGTTCTTCAGGTTCTTCTTGTTGTTGTTCTTGAAATTCTTCAGGTGGAAATGCTTGCATTTCTAGTGAGGAAATATCAACATCACCTAATCGTTCAATTTCTTCCTGAAGTTCTTCTTGTCGTCTTGCAGTAGTTATTATATCACCAGGAAGTGTTTTTAATGATTTTTTTGATTGCTTAGTTCGTTTTGCTATTTTCTCTAACACAGGGAGAAAGGACTCTTTTTGCGCGCTTTCTTGTTTAGAAATTGCTGTTTTCACACCCTCAGTTGCACTAACAATAGGTTTGAAGAGTTGTTGTGTATCATCAGAAAAATCAGTCTGAAATAATTGCCGCTGTTGAAGTTTTTCGCGGATTCTATCACGAAGGGGTAATATTTTCTTAAGAGCTTCAAGTCTTTCTTTAGTGTTCCGTGTAGTTAATGATTGTCCTATCATTATTAAAAGAGTATCACTAATTGTCAAATTAAAAAATCCTTTGGATTTTCAAATGCAAAGCATTTCATTGCAAATCATTTCGAAAGAAATCACTAACTAAAAAATGTAAATCATTTTAATACTTCCTTGTTATTGTACTGAGTCACACATAATTTTACTTCCTCATACCGTATCGGTTATACAAACAAAGGAGGCTCTCTACGCGTGGGCTCATCACCTTCAGAGTTTTCCATTAACATTTTTAACTGTCTCACTTTACAATTAATAAGTCTCTTTTGTTCATATTCTAATCCTAATTGCTTTCGAACACGTTCAACGATGCTACATAATGGTACAAAGACATTAACATCTTCAGTATTTACTAAGCTCTCACGTATAAGCTTTTGGATATTCTTAATTAAAAAATATTTTTTAGATAGGACATATTTTCCGGTCTGTTCTGCAAATTGTATATCCTCGAAATTGGTCATAATTTGATCACAATCCAAACCTGAACATAATTTTATATTTTGATCCTTCAACTTGTTGATTTCAATAATAATCAGTTTGAGATTTTCAATATTCATATATATATATATATATATATATATAAAAATATATTTGTTTAAATAAAGTATTTCAAATACAAAGTATTAAAAATACAAAGTATTTTAAAATGAATTCTGGATACACTAAGGTGTTGATCATCTTAGTATACCCAGAAGCTTAATGCGATTATAGGTGATTATGATTATATATAATGAATGACGACGGCACATTTACCGTTTTGAACCCCCTTGGTGTTTTATACATCAAGCAGCGCTCAACGGTTACAACCGACAAACACATAACAATAGATTATAGGTGAACAATGAATGAATTGATTTCAATGACAATGACGACGGTACAACAATAGATTATAGGTGAACAATGACAATGGTATATACAATGAATTGATTTCAATGACAATGACGACGGTACAACAATAGATTATAGGTGAACAATGAATGAATTGATTTCAATGACAATGGATGACGCGGGCTATTCTACATTCAAGTGTAAACAAAACCGCAAAATCGAAACTTTGGTTTTGAATGTCAATAATAACGTTCATACCACGTGTGACGGTGTGGTTTTGTTTACACTTGAATTTCGGCTAAATGCCCAATTATAATAAAGACGAATTTGTATATATACACTCATTACGACGAGGTGATATAAAATAGGTGTAGTGATTGTAATTATTTATTTGTTTATTAGCGATCACTGACAACGTTGAAAACACGCATAATACTTGAAACAGACATTAAAAAAAATGTTTAAATACGACGTGTTTATAAAACAGTTTTGTTAATACTTGAAAAAAGACAAAATTGATTGTGTTTTGTTCGGATTTATTTAATTATAACAGCCAATCAAAAATCGAAGATTTTCCAATCAATGTTAGAAACATTAATATTTCCATGTTTAAAATCCGTAACTCTGTCATTGATGATTTGTCACACGAGTTATACCTAACGGAGTTATCTCCCTACGTAAGAAAACTGAATTTTGTTTTTAAAACGCTTTGAAAAAGCGGTCTTATAAATTCCCTCTGCTACTTTTTGTACTGAGGAGGTGTGAATATCGAAATACCTACCAGCTTCTGACATTGATTGAAATACTATCTCCTTGTTGTCAGTGTCCATTGACTTTACGGATCTAGCATTTTTCGGGTATTTCCCAGTTCTTCCTCGTTTTGTGTTTTCACATTGAGAAATAACTTGAAGGTTGTTCAATTTGTTATTCTTAGTATCGGAATCAATATGATCAATAACAAAACCATCTTTGATTGATTCGTTATACACTTCGAAGACGAAACGGTGATTGAGATACATTTTCCCTCCAGCTTTAAATATCAAATACCCCATACCATTATCCCGCCCAACAGATTTCCTATTTTTACTGTGTCTGACAACACCATCACGAGAAGCTTCGTAATTTTTAATAACAGGATGTCTTTGAAATTCTTGGCTCATTTGTATATATAATATATCTATTTGTCTAATTCGTTAATTGGCTGAATTATAACATTAACAAATCTTTTTATATAGTCATCCGTAGTTTTTATGATTTTGCTATTGACGTCGTCAGGATTTTTGATTCTTCGCTTGTCATAATAACGTTTTAACTCTCTATAACGCTTACCCCCGCAATTAATGCATAACTGCGACTTGCCTCTTACACCTACCCCACAATGCAAGCATGGTAGAGGTCCCTCCGAACCGTTTCTCACACTCTGCATATGATACCCACAGAATTCATTTCTACATGATTTGTTACACGGAGTCTTTGATCCAATCATAAGCCATTTGCAATGATTCATTATATAAAATTTTCTTATTTAAATACTTGTTTTAATTATAATATGAAGGAGTTCAAGAGATTATCGAAAATTAAGCCTTGGAAAAATGTTAGATTTAATCTCGATAGAATCTCTGATATACCTAAAAGTCTAGTAGATGATAAACCACTATTGAGTAAAATCAGCGACTGTTTTAATGAGTTTAAGCGTGATGGAGCATCTCATACGTGGTCGACATTTCGAATTATTGATGAAGATGTCAATGTACCTGTAATTGATGCTACTATGAATGATATAAGAGCAGCTGTGATACTTTCACACCTTGGTGAAATTGCAAAGCAATTTCTACTGAAGTATTTTTTTAGAATAAAATTCATTATCGAAGAGGAAGGTGAATGGATTATCAGAGATAAATTTGACCCAATCCTTAAGGATAAAAAAACTGTTATTGTGAGTAGAGATTCCAAACCAGGAATTCTAACTGGAATTGACAAACCATACTATGAGAAATCTTACCCTGTAACAGCAGTTGTGTATGGGTTATATCCAATAAATAATAATCCTAATATTACAAAACTAGCTCCGATGTTTTCATCATCAGTGGCTTTGCCACTTAATTGTGTAGCAACACGGTTAATAGAACACTTCAAAAATGCATCCCGGGGAAACAAATTAACTGATCTACGAAGAAAAAAAATAACCGAATGGGAACTAACAGTGAAACAACGCGGGGCAACGATTTCCGATATAGCTAAATTAGAAGCATTATTAAAATTTCCAATATCGGTAGCGACAATAACCGGAGAAGTATTATACGAACCGAAATATCAATCGCGAGGAGATCCAATTGAAATTATCGATCATAACAAACACGCGTGGACACCCGCGGTAAATATATTTCCACGAGAAAGAACTGTACGATATATCCCTAAAGAATTTTCTAGGGATGGTTTCTATGAAGAGAAATTATTTGATGCTATTCACACATTAACCAAAGACGACCCTGTGTCAATGTGGTTACTCAGGAGTAATGAGGATCCGGAAATAGGATTTGATCAGTTTGTAAAACCAAATGGTGAATTATATCGAACTGAAGAATTAGATACTAAAATGAGAAAAATCGCTAATGAGTATTTAGAAGGAAACACTAGTGTTTCTACTGTAGAAAAACTACTTACGGATAGCTTCACAATTCCATCAGTGGTAGCTCACTTTGCAAGAGAAAAAAACTCATGGCGTCCAACACGAAGTGATTTTCTGGAGGACGTGAAGTTGAGTTGCGTCGAATTTGGTCATGGAGGATTGTGGAATACAAAATACCATCGTGACGGTATGATTTCAATTGATATATCCGCGTGTTATCCTGGAAGTTTTCTCGGGTATGGAGAATGCTCTGAATATTTTAAACGATTTGGACATCCCACACATGAAATGACTCGTGTTGCGATTAATGGTCCATTGCCTGATTTTGATTTAACCGGGTTCGCTCGTGTGATATCATTCGAATTAGCTACAGGGTTACATCCGTGTAGTTATCTTTGGCTTGGTAGACATATGTATGAAAAAGCGTGGATGTCAATTGTGCTATTGCGATATATGATCGATTGTGGTATGTTAACATCATTAATTGTCAGTGAAGCGATTATTTGTTATAACGCTCAGAAAGATGTTTGGTTACCAAAACCCGATCTAGAAAAAATAATTAACGAACAACGAAAACAATTAGGAGATTGTGAAACACTTATGGATTGGTCTAAGAGGTTATTCGAAGGTAGGAATAGAGAGGCTAAAGAGCTCGGACGAAGAATAATCGGTAAATTCACTCAAGGTGGAAGATTTGACAATGCAAAATATTCTTCGAGATTGATCTTAGACAATGAAGAATACGATTTTATCATAACCGATTTAATAAAAAAAGGAAAATTTGTAACCCGTAGGGATGCTTTTCGATCCAATGGTGAGAAATTAGGTACGGTTATTACCTACTGTGATGGATATAGTTGTCAGTACACAAATTTGAGAAGTTCTATGCTAGCCTATTCTTGTATTAATCTATTCTCGATGATAAACAGATTTCCCGATACCGCGGTTAGAGTAGCTACTGATTCGATGTATATCCATGAGAAATACAAATCAGATGTAGCTAAATTCACAGATCCTAAGGAAGCGTGGGGAAATTGGAGGTTTAAAAAAGAAACACTACATGAGTATTGTAAATCCGCAGACGTTGCTATGGATGATAAATACTTGAAAAGTAACCATAATATCTCAGAGATTCAATCAGAATTTTCTACTGCACCACCTGTATCCGATCCGATTTGTAGATATAAGACAGTTTATTTAAACGGCTGTGGTGGATCAGGAAAGACAACTCGTGCAATCGAATTATTTCGTCGTAAAAATCCTACGGATTTCACAAACATGATTGTGCTAACACCAACTCACAGACTCGCCAGAGAGATGATAGCGCGTGGAGTAAAAGCCTGTACTTATCACAGCTTCTTTCGATGGAAAGGCGATACATGGACTCCTGATCGAATGGGCGATAAATTTATTCCTGAAATAATAATCTGGGATGAAATATGCACGGTATCGTTGACAGTATTACAGATATTTCTTGAATGGTTGTTATTGAAAAATACAAAAGTCGTCATGTGCGGGGATCACGGCCAACCGCAGCCATTTGTTGGTGGATCTCCACATGAATGGCTAAAAGGATTTGTAGATTATTATGAAGAGATTAATACCGACCATAGATCACTTGATGAACAATTACGAGAATTCAAAGCGCTAATTAGATTACAACCGGATAAAATCCAATGTGAAATAGCGCGTGAAATAATCTCTGAAACTCCCATGAATGATTTTTGGGAAATGTGGAAGCCAAATGATTTAATAATCGCGAGTAGAAAAATAGTCAGAGACGCACTTCAGATGAAGTTGTTTGCGCTACATAAAGAAAAATTTGCAACGCTTCCAGTACCACTCTGTTATAGACCTAAGAATACACGAAAGCAGAATATCGACGTTGACATTCCTGGACAACAACAAAAGCAGAATTTAGTATTAAATGATATTGTGTTGGTTGATATCAGCGTCGTTAAAGATGCATTAGGTGCTGATAAATCCCCATGGACGTTAGGTTATGCGGCAACAATACACTCTTCACAGGGATTGACTATATCCGATACAACTCTTTGGATAGTAGATAATCATATTGAGTGGTCAAATTTAGTTTATCTCGCAGTATCCAGAGTACGGCGAATAAACCAACTTCGAAGAATTGTGGTTAATGATAATGACAATACAATAAGTAATATACACACCGATGATAATATAATCAGAAAAAAACTCTCTGGTTATAAACAACAGGATAAAAAAAATAAAAGAGAATTTGACATTGATGCTGAATTAATTAAGACACTAAAGCAACAACAGAACAATCACTGCGCGAGTTGCAATTGTATAATGCGTTGGCAGTATTCGGATAAAGATCCTCGCCAATTCACCGTAGATAGAAAAGATAACAATCTCGGTCATGTCAGAAACAATGTGATGTTGACCTGTCTTGAGTGTAATAGACGCCGGGGTGACAGCACCCTGGGTGCTAATTAAGACCACGCGGTGGTAATTGAGTATCCTCGGGGATCACTTGTAGTTGTTCGCGTGTAAAACCCCGCTGAGGAGCAGTTGAATCCAGTTTATAGACTGGAGGTCTACCAGTTGATCGTGTTATGCCGGATATTTTATGCGTAGTGACGCTCCAAATAGGATCAGTAGCTCTTTTTTTACCACCCTCAAGCTCTCCTGGTTCGTATAAGTACCTTACAATGACATTACTACCAAGAATTGATTCTTTGAAATCTTTTTGTGAAATTCCTTGGATTTCCATTTTGATAGACGCCTTCTTAATAGCGTTGACAGGTTTCATATTAATTGTTCTAGTAATCTCATTATTGATTGCGGTAATCACAGCTGGTAATCTCTTGACCCATTCACGGGATCGTTTATCCTGGATGAATTCTTTTGCGTATTGATATCCGAATAACCGCTCAGCAAGGGTTTTATTAAACCGTTCAACAATTGCCTGATCGCGATGTAGCGCAGTGTGTCCTCGTCAGGGTTCGTACGGTCTTTGAAGGTCTTTGAGAGTTTGGGAAAAATGAGGTAGCATTTTCAAGGCCTTGAAAGTTTGGGAAAATCGAGCATATTACCCTGAGGTCTTTAAAAGTCTTTGAAAATTGA
Source organism: Unio delphinus (assembly GCA_029339505.1). Classification (NCBI taxonomy): domain Eukaryota; kingdom Metazoa; phylum Mollusca; class Bivalvia; order Unionida; family Unionidae; genus Unio; species Unio delphinus. The sequence continues at coordinate 3,855,722 of JAQISU010000105.1, forward strand.
AATAAACCCCTCAAAAATTAATTTCTTTCCAAAATCACAAATAAAAATATCCGAGATTGTTAGATTCAGATGTAATCCAGTTATCCTGGTTTCTTTCTTTTGATGACCCGTTCAGTTTATTGCCGCCGCATTAACAAAAGAGGCTTTGTTTTGTTTGGCCATCCAAAGTATGCCTCGGCGGCGACTTCAATCACGCATGCACTCTTCATCAAAGCCATACGGTGCCGCTACACACTTCATCAAAGGAAGTCGCCAATAAAATTGCCCATGGTCGTTAGCAGCTGGTTTTCCTGGCTTCTTTCGTTTGACGAATAGTTGAATTTGACTGGACGAGTCCATCAGTTTTAGCCAATCAAAATGTTAATTACACTAATTCTACGTAGAAAGTTCGCGAAAGTTACACGCTCGAGAATTCAAAATTTCTTCATTCGATTTACATCTTCTGCAAGTTCAGTGTTTAAAAATGCCAGGTCTTTGCTCTTTCAACGATATCTGGCTTGAACAAGAGAAGTACAAGGAATGGCTGCAAAAGGATAAGTTATGCAAACGAAAGGCGTTTTGTACATTGTGTAAAAAGACGATCAACTTGGCTTCAATGGGAGAAGGAGCCCTTACAAGTCATGCCAGAGGTAAGTTGCAAATTAGTAACTACATGTTCATTTGGTGGAACAAAGATGCAGAAGTATAAGCAATTGGTATTTTTGGGAAAATAATGGTAATTCATTACTCGTCGGGTATAAAATAAGATCGTTTAGTTTGATGATTTGGTAGATATAGCAAAAGAGGGCCTGTTTAAATGTACTTCTACGGTCGGTTTATTTAACACATTTGAGGAAAAAATTCATTTTCGAAAATTTTGTTCTACATAACAATATTACTTGATTTAATACAGAAACATGCATTGTACTAAATTAAATTCACGGATAAACAGTTTCAAAGTGCGCATGCGTACACTATATTAGAGTTAAACAAGAGTTATTGTTCTTGAATTGTTTATCACAAAAAATGGGGGAAAACCCGCCTTACCTAATTTTAAAGTCAGAGAATTAGGTGCCCACACATCACAGCCTTTTTTAATAAAAAAAAAACAATATTTTATTTCACTTTTTCAGAAGCCATTTTTAAATGGTAATTTGTGTCTAAATAGCTTTTCTTACTAGCATGTAAAACCGATTTAAAAATTACTTTCATGCATCATGAAGTTGTATGTTTTCATTTAGATTCATTAAAATTCTTGCAGTGATAATTACTTTTGTTTCGTTTCTAGGATGTAAGCACCAACAAAATACAATATCTGCAAAACAAGTCGCACCAGTAAGTGCATACTTTTCACAGCCAGCAGCAGATGGTGTGACAAGTACAAAGCAGCCTACCAAAGCAGCTCTAGCAACTTCTACTTTAGCAATGAAATGATGACATATGCCTCCTCTGCAAGACATAAGTACCATGCCTATCTGGATAAGAAGAAAGCAGAGGAGAAGGATGAGAAGAAAAACCCAAAAGGAAAGAAACGGGAGTTGGCCTTGGATGAAGTGGAAGAACTTAAAGCCAAAAAGCTGCGTCTTGAAGCTGACATTGCCAGCCTACATGCTTCCTCTGTACAGAAAGCAGAAGAGGCAGAGTTAAAAGGACTCATTGTGCTTGTCACAGAGTCAAATGCTCTTAGGAGAAGAGCAGAGGAAAAGATGACAGTGGTGGCATCTCTTTCCAAAATGATTGAAGAGAAAAAAAAGCAAATAAAATAATGCATTTAAAGCAGTGCTGATGTCTTTAAGAGAACAATTTATGTTGTATTAAATCTGACACATATGTTACTTATTTCTGGAGAAAAAAACAATGAATGTTAACCTATCTTCTCGATCATTATAATGTAATTTTAGGAAATTAATTATAGTTTGACTTTAATCAGTAAACAATATTGTGGTATTTGGCATTCGTTGTTTTCTCATATGACCTGTATACACAATGTTAGCAAAAATAGGTCTTGGAAATCTCTGTTTGTGGTCTTTGAAAGTTTGGGAAAAGTCTTTGAATTTATCATTCATATTTGAGTACGAACCCTGCTCGTCTGATGGCGACATTATGATGTTTCATCGTAGATGTAACAACACCTTGAAATTCCTTGCCAGGATCAACTTGTAACAGATTTGGCCAGCGCAGAGGACCTCGTCGATAAATTTTTTCAAATGCAGAAGCTACTTCAGTAGATGATTTTGTTTTTAACGGTTCTGCTTCTTTGTATCGACTTGCAATATCAACTAACGTTAACGCGTATTTGTAACCGTTGTCATGCGGCAGAAATAGTATATCAGCTTGATGAACTTCATTAGGTGTTGTAACATCAAAATGCGAATAGTTAATTTGTTTAGGCGCTGGTAGATAAATTTGCCATATTGCTTGTTTAGATAACCAGTTTGCCGCTGTAGTTTTTTTCACCTTTGATGCGCTAGCGAGTTTATTAATTGCTGCGTAACCTCTCCAGTATCCTCTCGGAGAATAATAAATAGATTCCATATTAAAATGCTAGCATTTTCAATTACCAGCACCTAACATCAATTTACCCTTCATAGCAGATTTTACCAACCAAGAAGCCAACTTTTCTTTGAAGGATTTATCAGGAATAGCATTTAACGCATGAATTAATTTTACATCTGCGAGATGTCTATGTTGAAGATTGCTGCTTTTATAAGCGACATCATGAGCATGACACGCCTTATCAATAGCGTTTATTGGATACTCGCCGGGTCGGGGCTGATTTTGATCATCAAGTCTGATATCTAATCGTGTTCCCGGTCCACAGTAGCTATATCCTGGAAGGTGCTTTTCTCCTGGATACTTTGCCCACGGTGTTCCTGGGAGTTTTGTCAATTTGGCTGCAATATCACCTCCTCGTTTTTTTTTAAAGCCTTGGTTGCACCAAGGGAAGTAAATCTAAATTTTTTCGTACTACATTGTACGCATTTACCAGAAAGCGCTGATCGATTATTTTTCGTTGTAATCGTCGTCAAGTCATTTGTGCCAGTACGCGTCCTACATTTCACACAATATAAATCCATAATTATATTATATAACGGCATGAATGTAATTGATTATTCAGCTACTCGACGACGGGAACCTATTAGACACCATGCAATGTTACCAAATTCTATTCGCGCGATTATCATCGGACCATCTGGAAGTGGTAAAACACAATTGCTACTTAATTTGATAACGAGATGGATGAAGTGGGATAAATTGTATATGATTGCTCCGAGTGTAGACGATCAACGATGTTATGAAGTATTAAAGGATTTTAATGATGCCGCGCGAGAAATTAACGGCGATGATGGTGTTATTGAGTTTATAACCGATATCGAAGAGGCACCTAGTATTGATGATATTGATGGAAGTATTAACAATTTAGTCGTATATGATGATATCATGTTAGATAATCAAAAGAATCCTGCTAGAATATTTTCCCGGGGGCGTCACAAAAACACCGATGTGATATATATCACTCAACGTTACACTCAAATACCAAAAGTGATCAGAGATAACTGCAATATGCTGTGTGTATTTAACGGAGTTGATACTCATACTCTTAGAAATATTTGGCAAACTTGGTGCGGTGGTGATATGGATCATAATCAATTTAAAAATTTCTTTAGTGTGGCTAAAGCCACTCCACACGGATTTGTGACGATAAATTTATCAGACCCTCGGACAAGATATCGTATCGGACTTGATCAAATATTTAGTTAGCACATTAGCAGCCGAGGAGGTGAACGTCAACTAAATGGCGTCTTTTTTTTTACCCTTGAGGAAGGCTCCGTTTGACAAACAGAGCTCTAAAATTGTTAAGTCTCAGTTTGGCAAATGGAGACTTAGAATATTTTGCTTAAAATATACCCCAATTAGAGAAAGTCTGTTCACCCACTCTGCTGCTGCAAGTAAAATTATCTTGCCTAACTAGCCCAGGCAAGAGACCATTATGCCTCCATTATTCATACTTGACTAGGAAACAAATGGAATTTGTTGTCCCTTGCTCTGGATCATGATTCTGATGGGGATTTCAAACTCTGTCATAACAGAAATACTGCTGTGCTTCAGTCTGTTGTTGTAGGGTTTAACGCCATGCTTAAGCCAGAGAGAGGCTATATATGGTGGGCAGTATAAACGGTGGAAGAAGAAGACAAAAAAACCCGGAAAGAACCACAAAGTTACAAAAAGCACTGGCAAGCTTTCTCATGTTCCCACATTGGCCAAGTGATTCAGTCTGTAAAAATTTAATTTTAATATTCTTTTTAAAATGTGTGTGTGTGTGTGTGTGTGTGTGTGTGTGTGTGTGTGATTAGGATTTTTAAAGTAGCTTTAACAATTTATACCTAAGTCTTACAAAAATGGTACTAACAGCTGCCTCGCTTGGCACTCAGCATTAAGAGGGTAGTGTTAGGACTGGTCAACCTGGTGTCAAGATAATGTGACTGGGTGGGACATCATGCTACATGTCTGCGGCATGATGCCCCAGTGCTAGACATCACTATAAACTGTCTCACTGCAGACATCATAGCGATATGACTGAAAAATTGTTAAAGCTACGTTAGAAATCCTAATCAAACAAACAAACAAACAAACACTTATCCATATGATGATGATACCACTTTCCATAAGTCCTATTTTAATATAATAACTCTGAACAACGAAACTAGGTGAAGATTTCTATCAAGTTCACTACTGGTGCTGGCTGTATAGTATGATTATAAATCCCCTATAAACCATGGCAATGTTTCTTGGAATGAAGCAGAGATTATCAGTGAATAGATATCTAACTCTTGAGCTATATATCTTACATAATCTAACGGAAAATGTTGACAAGAAAAACTTTTGGGAGTTCATGCTGATATGAATTGTGACCTCTGGTAGTGTAAGCATTTGAAATGTATTTGTTCTATGGTAAATTCAAGAATTTATCTTTTACTAATACAAATTGTGACTAGAGTAAGCATGTGAAATGTATTTGTTCTATGGTAAACTCAAGAATTTATCTTTTACTGATAAGAATTGTGACTAGTGTAAGCATGTGAAATGTATTTGTTCTGTAATAAACTCAAGCATTTATCTTTTGCTAATAAGAATTGTGACTAGTGTAAGAATGTGAAATATATTTGTTCTATGGTAAACTGAAGAATTTATCTTTTGCTAATAAGAATCGTGACTAGTGTAAGCATGTGAAATGTATTATTTGTTCTGTAATAAACTCAAGAATTTATCTTTTACTGATACGAATTGTGACTAGTTTAAGCAAGTGAAATGTATTTGTTCTGTAATAAACTCAAGCATTTATCTTTTGCTAATAAGAATTGTGACTAGTGTAAGAATGTGAAATATATTTGTTCTATGGTAAACTGAAGAATTTATCTTTTGCTAATAAGAATCGTGACTAGTGTAAGCATGTGAAATGTATTTGTTCTGTAATAAACTCAAGAATTTATCTTTTACTGATAAGAATTGTGACTACCGGTAGATTAAGAATGTGAAATGTATTTGGTAAACTCAAGAATTTATCTTTTACTGATAAGAATTGTGACTACCGGTAGATTAAGAATGTGAAATGTATTTGGTAAACTCAAGAATTTATCTTTTACTGATAAGAATTGTGACTACCGGTAGATTAAGAATGTGAAATGTATTTGGTAAACTCAAGAGTTTATCTTTTACTGATAAGAATTGTGACTACCGGTAGATTAAGAATGTGAAATGTATTTGGTAAACTCAAGAGTTTATCTTTTACTGGGGATAAAATGTTGTCTTTGATTGGAAATAATTTTACAATGCATTCATTCTTCTTCTTTTGGAGTAAAGGTGCACAATTTGGAAAAACAACAAGAAGAAGTAATAATGAAATGATTAGCAAACTTCAAAGTAAAGGCAGTAAGAATTATTGTAAATTAAACATTTGATACACCATCCAAAATTCCTTTCTTGGAATTGAATGGCTCCCAAAGTTGAATTTAATACTTGGCAAGTCAGAAGAACAATACCAAGAACCTAAACTGAAATCAATTACAAATGATCATGACAGAACACCATTTACAAAAACAAATTTTAAAAATAATTGTTTGCTTAATCTGCCGCCATTCTATGGATTGAGATTCTCAAAACTATTAGGTCAGATACAAAGCTAAATGTGTTATAAAAATCGTAAGACTATTACCTCAAAAGACACTTTGTATTGTAATTTTTTAAATACATACACTCCAATATATTCTATCAATGTTCATCATATACAGAATGCGCTTAGTATTTAATTTATGCATACATGCTTTACTATTTTATGGTGTATTTACATAGTTTGTTTATAATGAGTTACACAAATAAAATAAATAAGTCATTATTATCATTATTATTATTAATATAATTATTATTATCCAAAGGCTGTAGATCTAAGTACAATAAAAGCTATTGTGAATGTGCCACAGAGCACAGTACTTGACCTGGTTCAGTCCTACCTCGTTGCTTATTTGATGCCAACTTCCTTTTGAGTGAATGGTGTTAATCTCCAATGGACTGGCATCCAATCAAAAAATGATTTTAATCTCTAATGGATTGGCATCCCATGAAACAATGGTATTAATCTCTAATGGACTGGCATCCCATCAAAGAACGGTGTTAATCTCCAATGGACTGGCATCCCATCAAAGAATGGTATTAATCTCTAATGGACTAGTGTCTGTACTACTCATTTTGCATCAAACTACCCTATTCATGTGATCTAGCCCAACCAATGGGAAGTTACTGAATCCTTCTAAAAATGCTAAAACCCCATAGCAAACAAGAAATTGAGCCATAGGTGCCGTTAAATCTCATTAAAATTGTTATTAAAAATGGTCAACACATATCTCTGTAATATCTATCCATTTATAGATCATATGCAATACTATATTCTTAACAGATCCAGGTCACTTACACAATGCAAGATAGTCAGTAAAACTTACAGAAAATGAATAAAAATTATAACAATTAAATAAAATCATGTACCTGGAGTTACAAAAAACATAGATATACATAATGATTACACTTAAGTCTGGATTTCCACTGTGCTGAAATTTCAATCACAAAAAAGTCTTGAATTCCCAAAAATTGAAATATCAATCATACAAAAAAGTTGAATTCCATTGAGTTGAAATTTTAGTCGCACTAAAGTCTTGAAGTTCACACTTGGGACGTAATTGAGCATATCATCAACTGACTAAACTGAAGGGTACATCTAAAGTCTTCAAGTCGACTGAACTTTTAATTGTCAATCACACTAAAGTCTTTAAATCCACTGAATTGATAGGTCCAGCACACTAAGGTCTTGAAATCTACATAATTGTTGGGACAAAAGAATTATACAACTTCAACTCAACTCTTTTCAGTATCAAATAGGCTAATTAAATTGATTATTAAAATATGTCTATATAGGCTGATATATATATGTAGATACATGAAAATACTTCCATTTATAAGCCAAAATACAGAGATGACTAGAAAATATACGTACATCAAAAGATTCAATTTATGTACCTACCTGCAAATGCTGACTAGAAAATAAATTGACATCGAAAGAGAATCAAATGACCAGAAAATACATGTACATCAAAAGATCAATATGTGTACATACCTGCAAATAATACCCTGTGAATGAAGATGAGACAAAGCAACAACTATTTCTGCTGCCCAACGTTTGATGAAAGTCTCTGGAATTTTAACTTGCTCTGGATGAGAATCAGAGAGATCCATCTGCTCAAAGAATTGTGATATACTCTTAGCTCGTAACCTGGATGGTGATTTCACGTCTTCCTCTGTTGAAAATGATCGGCTGAACTCCTTGGAATTAATTATATTCAGTGATAGTTTTCGTAAAGTGGAACCCTGTCGGTCTGACACGTTTGAAGATGATCTTGACCTCTCCTGTGAAGAGTGGAGCTCTGGCCTTGTGTTGCATACTTGTGAAGCAGATATTTGTCTACTATTACCACATGCAGCTGAATTATTGAAATTATCAGGCTTTAACTCCTCTTGTATAACACTTTGATTCGGAACAATATCTACTGCATGACTGTTTATATCGGAGTCACTCTTTGTAACTTCTGCCTTGTGATCATTAGTAAAGTCTTCCTCCTGTAGTGAGTCAGACTGACTACTTGAAGAATCTGCTGTTCTATACATATCATATACATTTAATTCTTCCACACTATCACTTGTGGCAAGTTTTGATTCAAAGTTGTGATCGCTGGCATTGTTTGTTTTTTCTTCTGAATTTACATTATTGCCCTTTGATAATCCCTCTGATTTATCTTGTGAGAGAGTTCTTTCAACCAATTTAAGCAACTGTTTGGCACTTTCTATAATATCATTACCGTCAGCCTCTGTCACGCCATTGGACCCCATATTAGTTGAGGCTAAAATCCCGCTGGTATTATTTACTGAGTAACTCCTATTTTCACTCTGAATATTCCTGTCACAGAAAACAGTGTTTACATCTACTGGATTTTCCCCTTCACTCTCAATGATCCCAGCAATAATATCAACTTGGTTAGACGTATTATTGTTGTGTTTAGAAGAATCATCAGCACTGTCAAAGCTATTGATACTGAAATATTTTAAAGACGTTTTGTGTGTACTTAACACATCCTGAAACTGACAATTTGGAGATATGTTTGATTCATTGTCTGCAGTTGGTGTCTCCATGTCCGACATTTCATTATCCCCATCTTGCCCCTCCCCTGATGACAAACTGAAATTCCTACAGTAATCCGTCCTGTTGTTTGAATCATTACTACCTTCAACACTGCCATTATACAAACTGTTTGTTTCTTCATTTTGGTTAACATGGTGAATGGTAATGTCCAAGCTATTACTACCTTTTGAAAATTTCACAACCGATTTTCTGTCAGTGTTATCTGAATTGCCTGAATTTCTCCTAGCATCTTTCATCACCAACAATGTCTTGTCCTGCTCAGGTTTCATAGATTTATGTAACTGATTGCTGACTTTATCATTTTCATTTGTGTGTAATTTGCATCCAGCGTAAATATTGCGGCCTCGATCTCTTCCCATAAAGTTATCTCCAAGCTGACTGTCCTTGTTATGAGACTGTGCATAAGAGAGGTATGCACCAATGTAATTCCACAATTTACCTCCACTTGCATATTGTAAAAGTAGATAAATGGCATTTTCTGTCTCATAAAATTTATGAAGCTGCACCATATATGGGCAAGAAGTTGGCAAGATATTTGAGGTTTTCTTACACTGGACACTTGATTTATACACAACCTGAAATTTGAAGAAGATGACAATGTAAATATGTTCAGACAGTTCATAGATAATTATAATGTACTGTTATTAGAGAAACAGTTCAGTATTAGTTTTTGAGCTCTTGAAAGTCAAAGGAAAATATAATTTTAAAACAAAGAACTGTTTCTAAATTTAAGAAGATTCCATAAAAATGATGAACAAGGTTTATCTGCAAAAGTAAATGTGTTATAAATCTAAAGATAGCTGAGACAACTTCCTGGTCTGTAGTAAGTAAGAGCACATGTATGACTTGTGATTAAATATATGATTTTTTGTTTGTTGAAATGCCATTAGAATATACATACAACAATTTAAAGTCTAGATAGACATCTAACCAGATGATATCAGAATACACATTCTAAAATTTAAATCTCAATAGAATTCAAATCTGATGACATCAAAATATATGTCCTAAAATTTAAGTCTTGATAGACTTAAAAACAGATGGCATCAGAATATGTCCTAAATTTTAAGTCTAATTATACTTCTATTGAGATGATATGAGAATATATGTCCTAAAATTTAAATCTCAATAGACTTCTAATCCGATGACATCAAATATACATTCTAAAAATTAAGGCTAATTAGACTTCTATAAAGATGGCATCAGAAAATATGTTATAAGATTTAAGACTCAACAGACTTTTATCAAATGCATAATCTGTTCTACTGAAAACATAAGGCACCATATTTTGTTGTGTACAATACACAACTTTCTACTAAACTCATTAGACAATCCTGTTGTGTACAATATATTCATTCCTACTAAAATCATCCTTACTTTTCAAGTTTTATAACAGGTAATGTTATAGTTTAGTTGCACACTGCTCATCTAATACCCTAGGCCTCAGCATTTCTCATCTTAGTTGATATATTGCTAAAGGAAGTCAATCCACCATTTTCAATAATGAGATGACTAATTTTTTGTTCAGCAGAATTCGAAAGGCATTTACAATGTTTACTGTGTCTCTATTTTTACCCAATGTGGAAAAGTGAAAGTTTTTGACACTTAAATAAATAATATGAAATTTTACTAGAAATTAAAATGCCGAAAGCTGTTTTTCTTTTCTTTTAATATTTATGTAATGTATGTCCTGAACAAACAGAAAAAATCCTTACTTTCTATTGGACTCCAAGTTGCAAATGCACACTCCCTTTTAACCAAAAGAAATATAGGTAATCCATCTGAGCATATGGTCAATATAGAGAATTTGACAGATTTGCAATAAATCACGTACATTACTGAATCATGCAAATGGAATACTCAAATCAATAAATATGGAACTCATTAAACTATTTTGCTAAAAAAAAATCAAACATATGTACACCACATTAAAATCTTCCAAAAAATAAATACATTATTTCTCCAACGACAAGCCTTGGGGCCAGCCTAAAACATTATTCCAATGGCTGATGATGGGCTTTATAATTAAATCAAAAGATCTTTAGTTAATTTTGGAGAGATAAAATTTAAAGTTGTAATAGGAAGGCTTATCATCAAGCACTGATTAATGGTTGAATGGACTTATCAGCAAGCACTGATTATTGGTTGAATGGACTTATCATCAAGCACTGATTAATGGTTGAATGGACTTATCAGCAAGCACTGATTATTGGTTGAATGGACTTATCATCAAGCACTGATTAATGGTTGAATGGACTTATCAGCAAGCACTGATTATTGGTTGAATGGACTTATCAGCAAGCACTGATCAATGGTTGAATAGACTTATCAGCAAGCACTGATTATTGGTTGAATGGACTTATCAGCAAGCACTGATTTAATTTAATGAATAGACTTATCAGCAAGCACTGATCATTGAATGAATGGACTCATCAGCAAGCACTGATCACTGGATGAATGGACTCATCAGCAAGCACTGATCACTGGATGAATGGACCTATCAGCAAGCACTGATCACTGGATGAATGGACCTATCAGCAAGCACTGATCACTGGATGAATGGACCTATCAGCAAGCACTGATCACTGGATGAATGGACCTATCAGCAAGCACTGATCACTGGATGAATGGACTCATCAGCAAGCACTGATCACTGGATGAATGGACTCATCAGCAAGCACTGATCACTGGATGAATGGACTCATCAGCAAGCACTGATCACTGGATGAATGGACTCATCAGCAAGCACTGATCACTGGATGAATGGACCTATCAGCAAGCACTGATCACTGGATGAATGGACTCATCAGCAAGCACTGGTCACTGGATGAATGGACTCATCAGCAAGCACTGATCACTGGATGAATGGACCTATCAGCAAGCACTGATCACTGGATGAATGGACCTATCAGCAAGCACTGATCACTGGATGAATGGACTCATCAGCAAGCACTGATCACTGGATGAATGGACTCATCAGCAAGCACTGATCACTGGATGAATGGACCTATCAGCAAGCACTGATCACTGGATGAATGGACCTATCAGCAAGCACTGGTTCCTGGCCCATGAAAAACACTAGACTTATCAAAAGAGCCTGACCTATTAAGTTTCTGGCCCATCAAAAGTGCTTGGTGCAAGAAAAACACTAGACTTATCAAAAGGGCCTTACCTATTAAGTTCCTGACACATCAAATGTGCTTGGCCCATCATACACACATAAGACTTATCAAAAGGGCCTGACCCATTAGTTTCCTGACACATCAAAAGTGCTTGGCCCATCATAAACACTAGACTTATCAAAAGGGCCAGTCCCATTAGGTTCCTGACCCGTCAAAAGCATTTAACCCATTAAAAGGGCTTAACCCATCACAAGGGCCTAACCCATCAAAAAGACCAGACTCATCAAAAGCTCCAACTGATTTTTAATACAAAAAGATCCCTGATGTCTTGCAAGCTGTATGAATTCAAAGTTGGAAGACTGTATTTCCTGTATGTTGAGTCACAAAGAGCACAGAAAATTTGTAATACACATGAAGAAAAAATATACAAATTTCAATGTACTCTACATTAAAAATAGAATGTTTCTCTTCTTCTTTATGAAACCAAAAAAATTACAACAATACCTTCATTACATATGTTTCATCTGTGCTTTTATCCAGAACCAGCAGAGATTTGTCTATGGTTCCAAGGACTTTGAAGTTTTTCAGTTCTGACCGGGAACCTTGAAGGAATGCAAGAGATGGATCTGCCTCTCTGAGCAGAGATAATGCACTGTTGACCTGTAAGAAGACAGCACATTGGAGTTTAATGTCAGATCGAATTTCATACATGGTAACAATTTAAGTAAGAGAACTGCATATGGTGGTTATACTGTTTAATAAACATATCATTTGGGCATTAACCTCTGGTGAAAGTCCTAAGGAATGGCTGCAGGTACAATGAATACAAAATTCTGCAAATTCCAGTACTCGTAAGAAATCCCTCCCCTTTCTGTGAAATAAAGTGATACATTAAAAATGGTAACATTATCAATTTATTGAAAGATGGCCATGTCACTAGAGCCAACAGTCTATCCACAACAGTACTGCAGGGTAGTGTTCATGGTGGTAGAAGGAGAGGTAGACAGAGAAAATAGTGGAGTGACAACATCACAGAATGGACCAGGAAACGTTTCGCAGAGGCACAGGCATTGGCACATGATCGAGACAAGTGGAGGGAACTGGTCAGATGTTCAGCAGCAAAGTGCCTCAACGACCACACTAGGTCAAGAGACTGATGATGATGATGATGATGATGCACATGCACTGCAACATTAAATGCCTGAGAAGAAAACCTGGAATTAGCAATAATGTTCAAGCACAGAAACTGAAAACCTTAATGCTGAAGAACAGTAATGGAAAACCTTAATGTAGCTGGACAGAAACTAAAAGCAATAATATTCAAGCACAGTAATGGAAAATCTTAATCTTAAAGAACATTAAATGAAAACCGTAATGCTGAAGAACAGTAATGGAAAATCTTAATATGATTTTTGTTTCTTTCATACTCATATTATCAACCTAATTGCATACATTTTTCCAATCCTAAACCTCTGCAATAATGAAAAAAATCTTTGAAGTTATTTTCAACTTAATTGAATCAATTTGACCTCTCTTAAAAAATTCTGAAATAAAGAAAACAATCTTTTAAGCACATCTGGATGTTAGTATCAACATTATTCTTGAAGCACAAACATTATTACTTGCAATGAAAGTCTGCATCACATGCACACAAACAGAAGTTCTTGCAATAGAAGTCCTCATCACATGCACGCAAACATTAACATATGCAACACATCATTATCACATGCACACAAATAGGAACTCTTGCAATAGAAGTCCTCATCACATGCACACAAACATTAATATTTGCAAGATACATCCATTATTACATGCACACAAACAGGAATAGATGCAAAGAAAGTCCATATCACATGCACACAAACAGGAATATAAGCAACAGAAGTCCATATTACAAGCACACAAACATGAATATCAAATAGAAGTCCTTATCACATGCAATATGAATACTTTCAAAAGAAGTCCACATCACATGCACATAAACATGAATACTTCAATAGAATAGTATTTACAGTAACAGTTTCAAGTTTCAGGTGTAATATTTTTTCAGATTCAATTAAATAATTTTAATTGACAGGTTGGTGAATGTAAAAATCATCACTTTCTGCTATAATGTTAGCTATCCTAAGTGTCTTCCTAGTCAAAATCATCACTTTCTGCTATACTGTTAGCCATCCTAAGTGTCTTCTGAGTCAAAGTCATCACATTCTGCTATATTGTTAACCATCCAAAGTTGTTGCTGTTGTTGTTGTTGTTGTTGTTGTAGGGTTTAATGCCATTTTTCAGCACAAGATAGGCTATACATGGTGGCCAGTATTATTGGTGGAGGAAGAACCCGGGGAAAACCCCCATAAGGAACCACCAACCCACAAGAAGCTACTGGCAAGCTTTCTCAAATAACTACATTAAACTCGAAAACCCACCCAGACAGAGGTGAGATGACAGTAATCCGTAACGGAAAGCGCTTTAGACCACTTGGTCACTCAGGGCCTCTAGCCATCCTAAGTGTCTTCCAAGTCACCAAAACACATACAGTTTAAAAGAGTAGCAGGACAAATCCCATGGTTGATCAAAATTGACCATTTCATGAGTTTTCTGGCATTTACAACTGTTACATATATCTGATTTAATAAATTGTTTGTCAGTTTAAATTCTTTTTTTCTTCAATACATGCTATTGTAATATAAATTTATTCGCTAGAAAATCGGTTGGCCTGAATTATTCTTTGGTAAACAAGTAATGTTGACCTAAATCCTGACCTGATTCAAGAAAAGTAGAAAGTGGCAGCCACGTAAAAAGGTTTTACTTTTATTTTAAAATGATTGGTTGTTGCCAAGGTTAAGATGGGACTAGTGAGTTATGAAGCAAACAACATTTTCTTCTTAAAGTAAAATGACTGGTTCTCGTCAGTGTCATGTTATGAGTATGTGATATAATTGATCATGTGACTCCTTTCTCCCCATTCTTGAATTTGGGCTTTTACAAATGACATTAAGTCAATTTCTTTTTTTGTAGCCAGTTTCTGAATCCATGTAAACTTTACTTCAGTTCAGTTGGATTTTAAAGGACTAATTAGTTTGGTTGTGTTGCTATCATTTATCACATTTTTGTATGAGTATGCTAATTTAAGGTTACCATAGTTTAATTACATTACATTCTCCCAAAAAAGAGCAACAGTGTTTGATTGATTGCTAGTGGTGATTTTACCTGACACTAGACTGGTGCTGCTAGTTCTTACACAGGTTGGGTGTGCATGCCTTTAAAAGTTTCATTTAGTCCACCCCTTTGTTTGATTAAAAAGATGTAATTAACGTGGTAAACAAGGTCAGGTTTTAATCCAGTGCAATAATACATCAAAATACTTATGTAAATCAAGTAACAAAAGACCATCGGCACTTAATTAGGTTCTCAAAGAAACATTTGCGGACATGGTGTTATGGTAGATTGACATATTTCGCATTTGAATACAGCAGGGCTCATTGTATTTATGATTAATATACTTGAGCTGAACTAAAAAAACAAAAGGAAAATGCATTTTATTTGATAAAAAATTATTTAATTGGTATTTGTTTATTAAAATGCTGCCTCAAGTAGGCAATAGTGTCAATTTTATTGATCAAAATTTTTATGCATATTGTGTGTTTTTTACGATGTACAAAGAATGTTGTTTGGATAGAAATTTTAAGAAAATACATACATTTTTAAAGTAAAAATTTATAATTTCATAATTCAAATTTCCAATTCATATCAACTGTTTCTGATGATTAAGCGAGCGATATATCAAGATTTTAGTTACTAATTTTTATCATGATTTTCTTCGTGTTCAACAAATTCTGGTAAAGTTTTGGGCATTTGTCAGTTTTAAAAAATGGGATCCGCAATTGACCCTGCATTATAAATGGTTTTATAAGTTATCAGGGCGTGAGGTATTGAGGGAGTGGTGTATTTGTATAAAAAGCAATTAATCACTTTCCCAATTATCTTCCTGTACATGCTTTAAAACTTTCATCCCCTTTATTAGAATCAACTCTCTCCAAAATCAAAAGCTATTAAATTTGAGCTTTCTCCATTCTGTTTCAAGGCAGGTCTGGGTTGCATGGTTACATAAGACAGCCAATCAAAACTTAGCAACAATGACTGGTGTATTAATTTTACCAGACAAAGCCAGCATAGTCTTCCATGAATTGTTTAAACTTACTTATAAGACAGGTTGAATTACAAACTGCATATCCAGATATGGCACCACATACTGCACTGGCAGATCTGCATTCTGTGCAATTTGTTACGAGTAACCAGCAAAACAAACACTACAGACCCTGGTATACAGGCACAACATGATATGGCAGATCAAGATCCATGTTGTTTGCAGCTGACTTAAAAGCAAGCATACAAAATATATTTGCCAGATTTATCTAATTCTTGGAACTATGCTTACTTTTTATGCCATTCTGAGTACAAGAATTCTGTTGCATATTTGAAACTGTATGTGAATCATGCATGCAATACTGTGGCAAGTGTCTTTCAAGTAGTAGGAGTGCGAGATTTATGTTCCATTATAAACAACATGGTTATAAGAGCTATATGTCAATACGTGTGTGTGTGTGTGTGCGTGTGTGTGTAAGTGAGAATTTGGATTTTTAAAATAGCTTTAACATTTTTTCAGCAATATTTATATGATATCTACATTGTGCCAGTTTGCAGTGAATTCATGCATTAGGGCATCATGTTGCAGACATGGCATCATGTTCCACCCAGTTACATTATCCTAACACCAAGCCAACCAGTCCTAACACTAATTTCTTAATGCCGAGTGCCTTGCACCATTTTCCAAGTAAGTCTTTAGCATGACTCTGCCAAGGTTTAAACCTGCATCCTCCCATATCTAATGCAGATGCTCAAACCATTGAGGCCAACATAGCCATCATCATCACTAACACTGCATGGATGTAGTGACATCATGGATGTAGTGATATCATGGATGTAGTGACATCATGCATATTTGAACACAGAGCTTCAATACAATCAGACAGAAGGGAGTAGAAATATATGTGTAATTAAGATTGAAAAGTGAAGGATACATACTGCCCATCTTCTCTCATCTTGGTTTTCCTTGGAAAGGTATTTGTTGTACAAGTCCTCAGCCTTAATCAGATATTGGGCTGTTTTCCTCCGGACAGCATCACGCCTAGCCTTGTTCTTATCACCTGTGTTTTCATTATCATTAGAAACAAAATGAGTTTAACACATTGTTTTACACTCATATAGTGAAATGAAGTGCAATCTTTGAAAACTACTTCTAACAACTTCTGTACAAAATGTCAATATTGACAACACTGTTTTCTATGTCAACACTGCAAAGTGATATATCTTGTCTCCTAACTCCTAGTTTGTACAGCCCTCATTTGTACAGCCCTTGTCTGTACTACCAGGGAGAATTTTTCAAAGATTTTTGAGGAGTTAACAAAACGTTTTCAAATGAGCACCATTTAAAAATGAAATTCAAATTTCTTCCTTATTTTAGATAGTTTATCATTGCATACAAAAGATAATTGTATTAGAGAAATACAGTTCCAACTGATGTCAATTGTCTTTTGATATCTATATTAGTTTTTTTGAAAGGGGGGTATATGTAAATAACAAATATTTTGGATGAAAAAGTGATATATTTTATTTAGTTTAAACAGATTTATGATAAAATCCAAAAGGTTTTTCCTAAATTCAAGGAATTTCCTAACAAAATAAAAAAAAAATTCAACAATAAAACCAGTCTTTAAATTCAAATTTTCAAACAATCCTCTTGAATTCAAGGATTTTTAAAGTTTTATATGAAAAAAGTAAATATTAATGCAGGCAAGACAAAAATCAAACAAAGTAAGGATACACTGTATTTCAAGAATAAACAAATTATGTAAGGATACACTATATTTCAAGGTTAAACAAATTATGTAAGGATACACTATATTTCAAGGTTAAACAAATTTTGTAAGGATACACTATATTTCAAGGTTAAAAAAATTATGTAAGGACACACTATATTTCAAGGTTAAACAAATTATGTAAGGATACACCATATTTCAAGGTTAAACAAATTATGTAAGGATATACTATATTTCAAGGTTAAACAAATTATGTAAGGATACACTATATTTCAAGGTAAAACAAATTATGTAATGATACAATATATTTCAAATTCAAACAAATCAGACTGAGTAATTAACAGAAACTGTTAATGAACAATATATTATCAGTTTAAATTATTCAGTTTTTAATGCTCAATGTAATTAACAGGGAGAGAAAATATGATCATTGTGCCTGATCCAAATCTGAATACTTACAACTTTCA
Source organism: Unio delphinus (assembly GCA_029339505.1). Lineage (NCBI taxonomy): Eukaryota > Metazoa > Mollusca > Bivalvia > Unionida > Unionidae > Unio > Unio delphinus. The sequence goes on from JAQISU010000105.1 coordinate 3,873,909, forward strand.
ATTCTGTAAGCTCAATCCTTTTATTTGACATACCGTACATGTACACTTATCCAAACAATTTCTGAATATTTAACTATGCTGTTAAAAGGTGATACATGTTACAAAAACAATGTGCTTTTGTGGGCACAAAACCACTCACCTAGATATCATAAGAATTGCTCATTGGTAACACTAAACAAACTCAACCATTTCAGATGTAATGTCACCAGTCTAGTTGAAATCTGATCCGAAATACAGCCTGTACATGTTAACAAGCACAGCCCATTATACATGCATGGAAGTCAATTATACTGAAACTCATCCAAGATATTCATGAAATAAGTCAAATATATAAGCTCATTCTGTGTAAAATTACACCATTCAGAGTGGTAATAGCAATATCAAATGTAAGAACATTTCATTTATACAACAAAATCTCATGTTGTCCAGCATGAGATTTTGATGATATTAGTATATTGGTGGGGGAGGGGGTGTGGCTGAGTGGTAAACCAAACCTAATTTTAATTATGTAATGTTTACCTGCTAGTATCCTCAAGTCCAAGCTGAATATTCTCTCCTCAAATTAGTTACTGGAGTCCCAGAATTTCTTAGTCTTAGCAAACATAAAGAATACCTTCCTCTTTTTTGACTTCAGTTTTGTACTTAGATTCCCAAGGGCAGGGGACAGTGTGGTGTCATTAACCCTCCAGATTTTGGAAGAAACAACATTTGAAAAAGACAAAGGAAAATTGTAGCCCATATAGCACTGGAAGTGACAAAAAGATGAGGTAATCTTATATACTTCAAAAGTGCTGCCCCTTTTACTTTTTATTTTTCTTCTTGGACAATTACACTATAACACTAAATGTTTGATCCTGTGATCGAGTAACTCATGAAAACATTAGCATTTCTGAATATGTGGTCAACATGAAATGAGATGCACCATGGAATTTTCTATTCCATATCTTGCTCTCATTTAACTTTGGTGTTCAATCATTTTCTACCAGCTTTATTATAATAAATACCCAAGTTTTTTAATTATTTTTCTTTTAAGTAATAAAATAATAAATGATGTATTACAACAGTCTCTTTTATCATTATCTCAGAATCTGAATAAACTAAATCTTCGAAGGGTGTGAATTTAATCTAAAAAATCTATATCTCCTGAACTTATCAACCAACAGGTCAAGATGGTTGCTGCAACATGACCAATGGAGGCACAGGATACTGGCTGGGTTGATGGATCTATCAGGATAAGCCATAATGTGGAGATCCTGACTCAATGGAGAACCTGCAGAATTATTTTGAAAGTTAATAAGGCATAAGAGAACAGATGATCTTTTTAAAGGCTGAAATCACCTACTGCCATGGGCTTATGAGCTGGGTAAGGAAGATATATAAAACACAGCTTGTTCACTCTCAAAGTAAACTTGGCCACAAATAGTTTTCCCCACAGATTAAAAAGCATTTCTGGTATCAATTGGTCCAGACACTATAACATAGGGACTGTATTGCCCAATCTGAACAGGTTGTCGGTCTGGATTATTTCTTTCATACAGAATATGGTGGACTCTGAGAAAGCACATTAGAGGAGTTTCCACTGATGCCTAAGGTATGCCAGTACAAACTTCATGCTCGATGTGGCCACAACACAGCAAAGGGTTATGAGGTTGACTGCATTTCTAGACTGTTTAGATGAACCATCACTTCTTACTGAGACCAAAGTCGCTGAAGAACTAACCCTGCTGGCTCCAGGTAAGCAACCTATCCTGAATTTAAATGGGACAGAAACAGGTCTTATTTGGTGAAACATGAACTCTCTCTTACTTGATCAGGAATTTTGTCACCATGTTCACAAGGACCTAAGACGATTTGGTTGGAATGAGACCCAGACAAGGCATTATTGACCAATGGAGGCATAGGTCTTTCAGGAGAGTGTCTCTGAAGACATTATGCATCAACTAATTTTCAAAATGATCAAGAACTTGATTCTCTATGAAGCTCAAGCAACCAATCACCCTGGTCAAGACCCTGTGAGTGGAGGTGAAGCTCAATGGCTGAAGCAATTAAAACACCTCATGGATGAGACTAGGCTGACAATCTCAGTCTTGAAGCATTTTCTCACAGAAATGTATTGACTAAAGATGAGCCAAAACTTTCCTCGTTTCTTCAATATTAAAAAGATATGTGAATATAAACATGGTTTGGTTGTTTTTCACCCTTTCAACTGCTCACTTTGGAAGAAGGATGTCTACCTTTTCTCTTAGATAAACCAGTTTGGGCTGGTTAAAGAAAATGCAGGTATGTGCATGAGTATTTTCCTAGAAGCAAAGCTAATAGCTATGTTTTTAAAGTGGAAGACATACATTGTCCATGATGTTCAGGGAAATATCTGCAAAAGATTTTAGTGATGCAACTACTGGGGTGCTGAGAAGAGGAAGATGCCAAAATTCCACAAAAGTGACTGCTTCCTCAGGAAAGGTGGAGTATTCCAAAACTTTGTCCCTTGGCCCCATCGACTACTTCATCTACCAAGAGATTTGTGGGAGGGCACTTTGAACTGGTACTGACCCTTTTTGGAATGTCTGGTGAAGAGGTCCCTATCATAGGTCCTGGTGTAGATGTTTCCTGGCTGGATCCAATGGTCAGAGTCAAGGCCTGTGACCAGTCTTGATGTTCCTTCAAATACAACTCACTCAATTTTAGTGATGTCACATAGGGGATAATAACAGTAAGGCACATAGCCAACTCAAGCAGTGCAGAACTCAAAAAGTTTCTTGTGAGACCTTAGACATATCTCAGGCAGTGGAAAAAACAAGGAGAATGCATGCCTTATTGCATTTTATCATACCTTCCAGAAAATGAAGAAACTGTACTGAAGAGAATAATTCCTCATCCAAGAGAATGAAGGAGACAGCTAATGAGATCAGAATGGGAGGTGATCATTACTAGAGTTCGAGTATTCAACTCCAGGGCCTTTACTAAGAGACAAGCCCAAGTCCAAGCCAATAACCTGTTCTAGTAGGTGAATGGGACTAATGACACTCTCTTGATAGTCCTGGAAAGTGGTAGCCTGCATCCTTTTATGGCCAACAAGGGCAAAGGTCACTGAGCAAATCCATGTCCTATCATGCCCACCTTAAAAACCAAGGCACGAACATCCATAATGCCATGGAGGAGGAGATTGACCAATTTCCTTGTGAGAGGACAAATCTTTATCCTTCACTGACAATGATGGCATTAGGTCAAGCACCTGGGATCCTCGACTCTTTTGTGAAATCTAAATCATGGAGGATGCTACTTGTTTCTGCTCCATAAAGTGCATTCACTTCACTAAACTTGGAAAGGAGGGAGTTGTCTTTTGATGAGGAGGAGGGAATGGGGCCTTTCCTCCTCCATCAGTAAAGGAGGCAACATTCTGTCAAGTACCACTCTTAATCTCTCCACAGACAATATATTAAACATTTGTCCATGCATACACAATTAGCAGGTGGCATGTGTTTTCTATGTGGACTTATTGTGCCCGCACTTAACTTCATCCTGTGACATATTAAATTCTGAATGAGAACCAAATATAATAAGAACACAAAATAATGGAACAATGGTCACAAATAAAAGGAACACAAAAATACACTCAAATAATGCACTGACTTATGAGAAAAATATCACAAAAATGTAAATGGTTGACTGAAACATTTTTCATGAAAATTGGAATGAAGGCTAATCGTATTGAGTGATTTGGTACATTTGTTACTCACATAAAGTCCAAGAAAAAGGATAAGGTATTCTGTATGTTGACAATGACTAAGAATCAGACTGGAATCATGTTCTTTTCAATTCTTGGTCTCTAATTACTAACTGGAGGAGGGAATATTTACCTTGAACTGGTGACTTGGAATCCAAGAAAAGGTAAGCAATGTAATTATAGCAGGTAATGTATTACTAAGAAGTTCGATTAATTCAACAATGTAAAAATTCATAATTATATCATCCAAATCCTTAATAACATATCTTATAGACACAGTTTTCATCAAAATCTTAACAGAAAAATATTTTTAAATGGTAAAAATCTCAGCCAATCAAATCCAAGCTCACCCTATTAAAATGTGTGGATGCTGGTTGTGACCTCACTCATCGAATATTTTGATCAGTAAGCCTTCACCAAGTTTGGTCAAAAACTTTCAGAAACACAGCCTCCACAGTTGTAACAACTTCATTGAATCAGATACAAAATCAACATTAACTACCAGTGAATATTTGCATGAATGTTGCTCATCATCAAACTCCATTTCTGACATAAGCCTATATACAAAGTTTGATCTACCAGGAGTACCACCCTAATGAGAGGTAACATGTTCAGCCAATCATATGCAAGGTTAAAGTATTAATGTGTTGAGCCCAGTAATAATGAACTTATCTGAGATCTTGAAGATATAACCCCAGTATATTCCAAGCTTAATCAAAATCTGTACAGAAATGCAGCTTCTGGAGTTGCAGGAAGCAAATGTTGATGGAAGACACATGTCTGACATAGGACCATACAAGTGGCACACACGACCTTATGGCCAGGTGAGATAAAACAATACTAAAACAATAAAGAGTTGTAGTTTATAACCTACCTTGAACACCCTGTAACAAAATCCCAACTCCACTTTTGTAGCTATCAAATGCTAATTCATAATTTCCATTGGCTTCACACTCCTGGGCAAAACTGATCTTATTGGCTGCCTTGTAAATATAGTCTTCCTTGCCCCCTAAATCCATCGTGGAAATGCTCTCTTTTGTGGCAGAACGCTGTCTGTATGGAGATAAATTACTCTTTCTATTTACTTGCTGGCTAGTGTTAGAACTTGTGCTAGATGTCGACTCCAGGCTCGTAGAACTTCCCGACAAAACTTGTGAAATGTCAAGGTCTCCCTTTCCATAAATAACCTTTGACCCACTTCTGGGCAGGGGGTCAAACTCACTGAGATCTACTTGTGAGCTGTAGTATACAGAACCTGTCCTGGACCCAAATGTGTCATCTGATGATGATATTTCTCCTGTTACAGTACCATCTGTATCACTGGCATCACCCCCCATTATCTGAAATTTGTAATAAATTGTAAATATGACTACCCTTGCTAACAGGAACACACAATATACAAACAGGTATGGAGGAAGATATAAAAAGCAACCCATGCATTAAAATTAGGTCATACTAATCTACATTCAGTATGGTAGAGTTACTCATTCCAACTTCATCTGACGAGTTACATTCAGGTGAAATAGGGTCAAAGAGATTGATACAGCATTAAATTACTCAATTTACAGTACTGTATGGTCTAAAAATGTCAAAAGAATATCCAAAAATATTTAAAATACTCATGTTTACAAATGAGTACAACCAACAACACCTTATACACTTGCATCTGGTTAACAGTCGATTATGAACACACTAGTAAGATATCGTTAAATCAGGAGATTATTTGCAAATGGGTCTCAATTACCTCACCCTTTGGTCAAAATGTCATTCTAAACTAAACTTAATTTTTTTTGTTTTAGACCTTCCATGATGGTATTGGAGCACTCCAGTGACCTAGTGGTTAGAGCACCTACCTCAGATGTGGGAGGTCACCAGTTTGAACCCCAGCCGAGTCATCCCTAAGACTTTTAAAATGGTATTAATAGCTGCCTGAGTCACTAGGCACTTGGTATTAAGAGGTTTATGTTAGGACTTGTCGGCCTGGTGTCAGATAATGTGACTGGGTGGGACATCATGCTACTTGTCTGCGGCATGATACCCCAGTCCTAGACATCACTATAAACTGCCACAATACAGACATCGCAGCGATATGACTGAAAAATTGTTAAAGCTACTTTAAAAATCTAAATTACACATACACACCATGACTGTCCTCTTATAGTTAGATGTCAGAATCTTTGGTTTCTTTATTATACAATGTGCAAGCCATCCACAAAGTCTTGCTGAGGTACTTACTTTAAGGCAAAACGTAGGCTGCAAAACTTGTTTCCTTTTTACAGTGACCTTTGTTCTTTTGACCCTGTCGCGCCCCCCCCCCCATCAACCTCTTATATTAAGCATAAGACATGCACAAACTTTGGTCAAGATATGTGGTATAAAACTTATGATATTATGCCAAAAACATTTATCTTTTTATCAGTCAATGACCTTAACATTTGACCTATTCACCTCAAAATTAACTTGTTTATTTATTAACGAATGTGTGTGTCAATTACAAACTTTACTGAAGGTACATGTAATATTTGTTCATAGCTTTCTTCCATCTTACCTGGTAGCAAAACACAAACTAAAGAATGGGCCAAACTACCATGGATAGCAGAGACTTGGTAGAATATGCTTGGGAAATTTTTAACATCTTATCGATAAACCAATGATCATGCTCCACAGGATGAAGCAAATTCTGATATGGCCATGAGTGAACTAACAGCTCAGGTTATACAAACAGACTCCAGGGAAATCCTAGCTGACAGGATCCCTGAGTGGATCACAATTTTATGACAGCTACTGTATGAAAGCTATGTGAATCAACTCTCAAGGTATGTCAGTTAAATAATACCCACATTACAAAATTATACAAGTCCAGCATCTCAAAACCACCAATAATTATGTCAGATGTGTGAATTAAATTATCCAATCAGTAAGATTTGGCTTCATTTATGAGGTTAGAAGATTCACTAATGATGAGGTGGACAAATCAACAGTAATAGGTAATGTACTGCTGCTATTAAGACACCAATTTTTCAATCATCTCCTTTATATTTCATCTAATGAAATTTCAAATCATATCAACTGAGTGTTTATGACCAGTATTTGTCCCATTTACATTTTTCAGAATGTTAATAAAGTAAATATTGCTAATGTCAATTCCAAAGAAGACCATATTCCTGTTTCAGAGTGGACCAGATTTCTATCTGAAGGACCACATTCCTATCTCGGACTGGACCACATTCCTATTTCAAACTGGACCAGATTCCTTCCTATCTGAGTCGACCAGATTCCTGTCTCAGAATTGGCCATATTCCAGTCTTAGAATGGAAGACATTCGTATCTCTGAATGAACCATATTAATATTTCAGAGTGGACCAGATTCCTATCTGTAAGTGGACTATTTTCATATTTCAAGTGGACCAGATTAAATCTTAATGTGGACCATATTCCCATCTCAAATTGGACCAGATTCCAATCTCTAATTAAGCCAGTTTCTCTCAAAGTGGACCCGATTTCTACCTCAAAGTGTACTAGAAGAATATGAAATGGATGATTTCTATCAGTTATGTACATACCTGAAGACCTTTGTCTTCATTGTCAGTCACCTGAATCTGTTCATTTAATTTCACTGTGTCTGCTTCCATTTCTGAACATGTAAATATATTAAAAAAATATGTAAGTAGCATTTAACAAGAGGCCCATTCTGGCTTGAGATCTAACATCTGGATAACATCTGCCTGACAGCCAAATGCAAAAGCAGTTGGCCAAGACAACAGGATCAGGAGATTCTTTCTGCTGAAATTTCATCCAATACTTCTAACCTAACTGCATACATGACAAATTCTAAATAACTCTTTTATATTTGTTCATTTTAATGGCATCATGGTATCATTTTTCCAATGTTTAAAGGCACCAATGTCAGGATGATTTGTGTCAAAGTTTCAAAGTTGCTCAAATTTTGATAATGTATATTTTTAGACCAAAGTGTGCACATACTTTCTACTTTTAGTAACAGAGCCATATTTGGCAGTGGAATGGCATATCTTATCATAACTGTAAATTTAGTTTTTAACAGTTAACTATTTTTTAGTAATAGCAGCCATACTTGATGGCAGAAATTGGTATAATTTTAATTTTAAAAAAAAGCCCTTAATGTAAGAATACTTTTTGCCATATTTGGCCATATTCTGTTGAGCAGGTTTTTAAAAAAAATCATTTAAAGAAAGGTATTGCCATTTTTAGCATCTGTGGCCATATCTGTTAAATGCTTTTTCAGAAGAAGTAGTTTTAAATTGTTTCTGTTTTTAGTAATACCAACCAAATTTGGTGGTGGGTTATTTGTACAAATCTGAAAGCCCTCTATGCCAGGAAGGATGCATTGAGTTAAGTTTGGTCAAATTGACTGACATTTTTCAGAAAAAAATATTTTAAATGTTTCTCTGTTCTTAACTGCACTTGATGACAAAATGCATGATTTGTACCAAATTGAACATTCTCTTTTCCCAAAACAAACTTCAGCCAAGTGGTTTTCTTTAGAAGACATTTAAAAGTTTGCTTATTTTTAGCAGTGGAAGCCATATTTTTATGTTGGATCAGAAAACTATCATTAAATCTGAAAGGTTTTCAGGCCAACATGCTTTCTCTCAGATATCTCAAATTCTGTTTCATGCTTTTTAAAACAAAGTTGTTGAATGGTTTGTCTTTTGTTTGAGATGGATTGAAATATTTGATGATGGATAAAATTAAAACTCCTCTAGATCAGGTGCTTTTTGCTTAATTTGGCCAAATTTATTAGGCTGGGTTTTAGATGAAGTTTTTAAAATGTTTTTCAACTATTAGTAACAGAATCCATTTTGTATGCATCTTTTGTAAGATTCTGAAAGGTCTTCCAGTATGCCTTAAAACAGCTTTTCTAAATTTCTCAGCAGTTTGGAAAAATAAATATTTTAATGATTTTCCTACTGTACAGTAATATTCATAATAACTGATGGAACACCAGTAATATTTGTAAAATAACTCAATGGTCTTCATTCCAGGACGCTTTCTGTCAAGGTTGGTCACAATTCTGGAGAAATACTCTACAAGGGTTTTCTATATTTTTTTTTTACTGTCTCCATGTTTGATGCTTGTTTGATATCATTTCTAAAATTGCAGGACTTGAAATTAGGAATTTCTTGCCTTCTGTTTCTTGGTCCAACAGTATGCCACAGCATAATGGCATCTCTTGAGTGAGTTATGGAGCATCATTATTGTTGACTGTAATTTCTGTGACAATTTATGAAAATGTAATTTTTGGGATGATTTATGAAAAGTGTCATTTCTGTGACAATTTCTGAAAATGTAATTTTTGGGACAATTTATGAAAATGTAATCTTTGGGACAATTACAATAGTGTGATTTCAGGGACAATAAAAGATAGTGAGATTTCATAGATAATTTCTGAAAATGTATTTTTTGGGACAATTTACGATAGTGTGATTTCAGGGACAATTTATGAAAGTGTAATTTCAGGGACAATTTATGATAGCGTGATTTCTGAGACAATTTATGAAAGTTTTAATAACAAATCATACCAAGCTACTTTCTGTCAAATTCTGTATAGCTGTCATGAGAGAAAAAAAGTAATTTAAAGGTTATCCTGTTTTAGGTAGTGGTGCCTATGTTTAATGGCAGATCAATTTCACTCGTACCAACTTGAAAAGGCTTCAAAATATCATGTTTTCTGTCCAGTTTGGTCTAATACTATTCAGTTTGGTCTAATACTATTCAGTTTGGTCCAATACTATTCAGTTTGGTCTAATACTATTCAGTTTGGTCTAATACTATTCAGTTCTTGGAAGAAAAATTTATTTCAGTCTTTTTCTATTTTCAACAAGAGCAGCAATGTATGAAAGGTCTATATGCCAAGATTTTTTCTATCACATTTTGTCAGCAGTTCTGAGGTCTTATGTTGTTTTCTAGTCTGGTCAAACTTTATTTAAATGAGAAGTATTAATTAAGGTCTGTTCTACCTTTTGCAATGGACGTTATTTTCAACTGTGTACAAGCATCATTATTACAAATTGAAAAAAGTCATCATGCAATGGTGCTTTTTGTCAGGTTTTGTCAAATTATCATCAATGGTTTTGAAGAAAACAAATCTTAAAGCTTGTTATTTTGTTAGTAACAGTAGACAAATCTGACTGTGAATTGTGATCATTTCGAAAAACTAGAAAATCTTAATACCAGGATGCTTTCTGTCAAGTTTGTTCAACGTTGTTTCCGAGCAAATCATATTTAAAAGTTTTTCTATTGTTTGTAATTGTGTGCAAATCCGAAAGTTAACTGCTAAAATTTTAAGTCTTCCTGCCTAGAAGCTTTCTGTTAAACTTGAATGAATTTTGTTCAGTGCTTATGGAGAGGTTTGTTTACACGTTTTCAATATTTTGTAATGGTGGCCATAGCTCAAGGCAAATCAAAATCATGGGTAAAATTATTACAAATTGGAAAGTTCTTCCTATCTGGATAGCAGCTTTACTTTCTTTCTAATTTGATTAAATTCTGTTTAATAATGGTACTGATACATCATGGCAAATTGACATCAATTTTACAAATTGGAAGGCCTCTATGCCAGGATGCTTTGTGCCAAAATTGTGCCCATGTTTTTCTTGAGAAGTTAACAAATGTAACTATTGATGGATACATGATGCATAATGCATGACAGATGCAGGGCCATACCACTGACTTATGAAGTTTATGGCTATGTGAGCTAAAATCCAATTGAAGATATTTTGAAGCAAAATACTGATTCCCTAAGTCTCTGACTAAACTCTCACAACTATTAAGTTTATTATTTGCTACATTTTACTGCAGTAAGTGTGAGAAAAAATGTTAATTTCCTGCATATTAGCACAACATATTGTACATAGAAGTTGACAAAGGTACTACTAATTTCTACAATTTATTTGTATTAGTACATATTTCATTTCATTGCCTGATCAAATAAACATTACTATATAAGCCTCCTACCTCCCGAATCCAACCCTACCAAAAAGACCCAAAAATAGTCATTTCTGTCTAGTTTATATAAACAAGGGCAATAACTCTTGCCAATTACCTCTCTTTCCCACAACCTGGTTTGCAAACTTTGCACAGCATTACTTCCTTAGTCTATTTCAATGGAAATTATCAGAAGCCAAATTGTGTAATTTGATTATTACTACACGTGTGGTATATATTTCTTTATATTTTCTCCAGATATCTCAATGACTTTGTCATTTGCAGACTTAGTCTTTTTCGACTCACTGTACCAAAACGGTGTCCATGCTATAGCTGAAAACCTGTTAATGTGATTCACAACTTAGCACCCCAGTGTATATTTCTCCATTAACCTGTTAGTGACGGTTGTGATAGTAGCATATTATTTACATGATGAATCGCTCATTAGACTATTTTATGTACCATATTTTCACGTATACGAGACGTGTCTTATATAAATCTCAGCAAATCAGAATCATCTCATGAAGATTTCAGCTCATAAGACTTGAGTCATGTCTGCTAGCCTAACATTTGAACAGATCAATCTGAGCCATCATAGATGCAGTTGGCTGGTAATCAACCTTCCCAGCTTTTATCTCAGACATGTAGCTTCATCATGACAAACTCAGGATCTGGTGAGTCCTGTAATGGCAGTGCAGATGACCACTAGACCCAGTTAATAGTCAACCCAAACTATTTGCTATGCTGGATTTGCCAGTAAAATTTTGAAGGTAAGAAGATTTCAAAACTCGTCTTCTTAACTGTATTGAGGTTAAAATCATGTGACCTTAGGCTGTGGTGCTTATCAGTAAAGAAAAACAGGTTATCATTCACATGGGGAACTGTGCCATAATTCCCTAGAACAGTACCTGATGTAGAGGTTGAATGCTCAGCATTCCCTCCTAGAGTTACCTATTCTCCTGCTAAAGTTAATATCATGGGTCAGGAGGGGTGTGTGTGTGTTAGGCTTTGATTTTTAACACAGCTTTAACAACTTTAGTCAGTGTGGCAGTTTATAGTGATGCGTAGAACTGGGGCATTATACCACAGACATGTAGCTTCATGTGCCACCCATTCACATTATCCTGACAACAGGTCAATCAGTCCTAACACTAACCTCTTAATGCTGAGTACCAAATGAGGCAGCTGCTAGTACCATTTTTATAAGACTTTGGTATGACTCGATTGTGGTTTGAACCTGTGACCTCCCCCATCCAAGGAGGTGAAAGCAAATTTAAAAAATAAATTATGTTTATTTGAGAATACTTACCCAATCTTATTACTTAAAAACTCTTGCAATCCCCCTGACATTCAAGCAAATGTGTTCAGATATCACTTGGCTTAAAAACTATTGACACCTGGTAGTGGAAAGGGGAAATAAAGGGAAAGAGTTATTGCCCTTTGTCTATATAAAATAGAAAAGACAATATTTTTTTTGTATTTTTCGTAGGGTAGGATTTAGATGGTATTATGCTTATTTCCTAACACTAAGGTGATCAGGAATGTATTCTTGGAAAAAAAAATTAAATAAAAAGTTGCTTCCTATCTTTATACCAAAGTTGTAAAATTCAAAGAAAGGTATGGTAAATGTAACACTGCAAGAGATCTTTGTTTACCTGCACAAGTGTTCATAGCTTCAAAGAGCCAGCTTTTGCTGTGCTTTATCTGTGTGGTGCCAATGTCCATGTTTTCTTTGGAGAGGGGATCAAAAAATGACAAATCGGCATCAGGCAGTGGGGTACTTAGACCAGACTCCAAGTCTGTGGTGTCAGTATCATCGTCATACGAGTTGAGGCTGATGTTATCTGGCACCTGAGGTAAATTCCACATCTCCTCTAGCTGTTGCTCACTGTTCTCACTAGGATTAATAATCAGAGAGCATATTTGAGTTAAATTTCTCACACTGGAATAATAATCAGACAAGATATCTGAGTTAAATTTCTCACCAGGGTTAATAAAGAGAGTTAAATTTCTCAATAAGATTAATATAGATAATATGTTTAAGTTAAATTTCTCACTATGATTATAAAGAAAGAACATGCTGGAGTTAAATATCTCACTAGGATTCATAAAGCAAGAACATGTTTAGAGTTAAATTTCTCAATAACATTAATAGAGATGATATGTTTAAGTCAAATTTCTCTAGGTTTAATAAAGACAGAACATGTCTCAGTTTAATTTCTCACTAGGTTTAATAATGAGAAAACACGTCTCAGTTAAATTTCTCACTAGGATTAATGAGAGAACACATATGAGCTAAACTTAAAAAATATAATGCAACCTGTTATATACATTTTAATTTAAATTTGATTTAATTGAATTGTTTGTTTGTAAGTTTATTTTTTTAAATTCCATTACATGCTATTGTAATGTAATTTTTTTTACTGGATTTGACAATGTCAAAAAATTTAATTCAGTAGTATACAAATAATATTAGAAACTTTGTATCTAATGCTGACATAGTTCCTGACCTTGATTCAGAACTAGTATAAGTTGTGATAAACAACTTTTAAAAAAAAGATTTTAATTTTTTTTCAGAGTAAGATTCATAAAGTGAAATTGTGGCCATACATGGAGTATGTGACAATAACATGTATCAATTTGGTTTTTCTAGAGGATTGACCCACATCTGGGCATCTGTTTTGTGTTGTAGCTAGGTTTATTATTGATGTTTTGAGAAAGAATAGTCATTAGTGACTTAACACTTGAGAAGTTAAAGTGTTTTATGTTGTGACAAGATTTTGGGCTAATTATTTTGTTTTCTTCAAATTATTTGGATTTCAGGTTTGTTTTCCCTTGAAATACTAGTGCTCAAAATTAATTCTTAGACAAAGACAGTTATCAAAATTTACACGAAATTCAAACACTGGAATATTATTTTCTGTGATTCAACAAAAAACTGTTGACACATCAGTATGATGCTATCCACAGCATACATTGTCACCTTCCATTTTGGATTTTCGGGATGCAAACTCAGTTTTATTAGGACTTTTTATTACTAGAACTTCTATTTTTTTAATTCGAATTATTCTTGGATATTTTTTGGATTTGATTAATAGAACCACAAGTTTATTTTTTCACTTTTACCTTGGTTTTCTACGGAAATAAATTATTTGTTCAACTTTATAAACCTTGTTGTCTTCACTTTTTCCTTGTTACATTTTGTGAGAGCCTAACACATAACAAACCCATTTTATATGAGTTCATCAAATAATACACAAATACTTAACAAATATGACCATTGGCTATGTTGATGCATAACTTCCCCATAAGCCAACAAGTCATTGGAAAAGTGATACCTGTGTCTTGCTTTGCTTCTCTGGGGAAACAAATAAATAATACTTCCTTAGAAAACAATGCAAAAATTGTATAAAATGAAAGAACATCATATAAAAATGCATGGAAATTTTCCACAAGTCAAGAAGTTTTAGAATCAATATGAAACAGTTAGACATGCTCACTATAGTGCCTCTGTAATATTTTGGCACAGCAATTTTGTTTTTGTTTTGGATCAGGTCTGTTTGCAGCAGCTAGATTCAGAAGCCAACCGAGAAATCATGTGAATGTTTATACAGGAATAAACTTAAATGAAACTATTTGAGTATTCATTTAACATACACCCATAAAGTTAGCAACCATGTGACAGTATTACAACTACTTACCTGATGCTTTTACATTTGGATTATGGTACATATAAAATTCAATATATACCAGGCTATTCCCAACAATAGCTAAGTCATTAAAAAACAAACTACAATAAACATAAGAAACAACAAGTGAGATAACCCTTATTTAAATTAAAATGTATAATCATAACTATGGTTTTGTGTTAATGCACAACACAGACATCTTCGCTAGTCAAGATTCAGAAAGCTTAACCCCATCTATACCTTGGCGGATCATACAGGTATTTCAGAGCTTTGTCCTAGTGACATCAATTGAATTTCATGATTTGTCTCCCTTAGTATGTAATGCCAATGAACCAATAGCATGGAACAGTCATGACTATGTACCAGAGAGAAGACATTACATGTGTACTTTAGGGAAAGAATGTATTTGTACAAACACGGACCGACAGTGGAAAATTGCTTATTTATGTGTCCATTCAAGTTGTGTGCTCCACTTGTCTCGACCTTGCAGTAACAGAGTTTAAATTCGAACTTGATTTTGATTGGATGCAATGGCTTACCACCATATTGAATGAATTTCACATACCTGAAACACCAAAATATCTCAATGATCTGCCAAGTACACCTTGGTTAAGACAGCTCTGAAATACCTGTATGATTCGCCAATATGTAGATAGGGTTAACACACCAGAACCTTGGCTAGCAAAGATTACGCCCAGAAAAATTAGCAAGCTTGACTGTAATAGCAAATTACCTAACCCTGTTAATATGACTGGTTCTATTCCAACTCAGTCATATCAACTTCAGTAGTTCTACTTGCAAAGTCAGTGTGAGAGCACTGATTTATTTCAACTATTCATTGGAATTACAAGGTGCTCATAAACTTTAGCACTAAGTATCTATTTTTAAATTACTGTGAATTAATTTAGAGGTACTTTGAATTATATCATTTTTATACATGAAGACTGTTAGAATCTCAATTGTACACAAGTCTATTGGCAAAGAAGCACAAAAGATTGGACATCATTTGGAACACCACTGGAACACATTTCAAAACCTCAATACTTTTGTTAGATTGCATGCACAATACTCTAAGTTATTTTTACATTTTCACTTTGTATTCTAAGGAGAAAATTATTTTTTTAATTTTATAAAACTTATTGGTTTTTGTTTTTTTCTTAGATTAAAACCATAGACTCATATGAAAATCAGGAACTCATCCAGGATATGAATTTCTTTACAATATTTCATGGAAAATACAATTACTTTTCAAATTTGAAATCATGGAACTTTCTTACCCCCTGGTATTTTAATTTTGCATATGTGAGTAATCTTTACTGAAACCAACAAGCCTTCACCATTGTCATCTAAAGTGGAGAATTTTGTTTTCGAGCCAACACCAGGAAGGTTAGCATCCTTGAAAAAGGGTGAAATGCTTGAGCTTGCCAGGCATTATTATTGTTCTGAGGCAAACTCTAAAAATGGATGAAACATGAAAGAATTGTGAATTTTAATAATTCTACTCAAAATGATACTTTTCTAAAAGTTCATGTCAGAGGTGAAATACTATCTTCTTTTCAATCACATGATTATGTACAGGATACATGCAGATCAGGAGAACTTAAATGACTTTTCACTGGCCAGTTTTCAGTTTTCAATGACTACTCATTGTATCAAGTGTTCTACTTTCAGTTACAAATTTAAATATAAGAAACAAATAGAAAAACAATATAGATAAATACAAGTATAATGTAATGTGAAAGGGAAAATAAAAAAACGTCTTTGTAACTGGACCTGGATGTTAACCATTGTGCTTTAGCTTCTAAACTTTGTTCTCCAGTTGCAACTCCAGTTAATTCACTTTAGAGATGCTGCCAGGAATTCTGATCAAATGGGGTGAGGGGTTCCCACTCGTCACCAAAAAATGGATGGAGTAGAACAAAATGGAGGGGGAGCAGTAAATGGACATAGTTCAATATTTACCTAACACTTCAATATCCATCTATCTTTCTTCCATCTCAACTCTGTACGGAACCTATTGAAATTAAAATATTTAAAAGGTGTCGCTTCTAGTTGTAAAAGCACTGATCTGTTGATTTTTTTTCTGAGTTTAATCTATTCCTTATCTGTGTATTTATATTGTTCTGGGCTGAGATACTGCTGAAGGAGCATATACATAACTAGCTTAGCCAGCTGGAACAAGCATGGAAACTGTCTTGTGTTGTGTACCATTTTCCACCACTTGGAAATTGTCCTTTATGGTTGTTGTGTACAATTTTCCACAGCTCAAAAGTATTGTTTTTTGGATACTTTTGCTCCAAAATAATATTTTTCACTAACACAGGCTCTGCAATGCTGCTCCTTCTTTAACTGATGCTACTATGCCAGATTTCTCATCTGTTAAATAATGCTGTATTAAGGTTTTAAGTCCTTACATGCCACTGTCTGCTTGTTCAGACAGAGGTATTTTGATCAAATAAATATCTTTATTTACTAACTTCATTTTTAATTTTTATTTATTGAAAATAATCTGAACCCTTACAGGGTTAGATGTAGCTATGCTCAAGGTGTTTTGAAATATGCATTTTTAATGAGAAGTATTACTTTATTTGTATTTACCAGGGTCTCATTATTGCCTATTTATATTTTATTTTTACTCACAAACTGTAAGATATATTAAAATAAATTGCCATCATCGCTATCATCAGCTAATCAAAATCAACATACAGCTAATCAAAATCAACATAAAAAAATTAACAATACTGGGATTCAGCCATTTTGGGTTTTCCAGGTAGCACATATTGTATGCAAGCACATGTACACATTCCCTGATATATGGTTTAAGCTATGACTGAATGCTTTATCCAGGACCCAGTGTGACAATGAAACTAACAGAAGTGAAAGAGAGTGCACACATTAATGAGCTCATGTGAAAGGGGTGCAATGCATGATTACTTCTTGTGGATTATGATAACGGTGGAATTGGCAGGATATAATGGAAAATCAAACTGTACTTCCACATATGACACAATGTAAAAAAAGATTACTTCAAAGTAAGTTTTCCATCATAATTTATTTTTTATGCAAAATATCTAATATTAAATGACTTTCAAAGACCAAGGTGAAATATTAATGACTATTTTAAGGCATTCCATTGAGGTGTTCATTTCTCGATGACATTCACTGACCATTATTCACTGTGCAGAAACTGTATGTAGAGGCTTATTAACATCACATTAAATTCATTCATTAAAAATTCCTGAGTAAACTTTTTTCTAAATTAAGCCCTCAATTGATGGTTACTATCAGCCAGTTGTTGCACTTTGCATTAAGGAATAACAAACAAGTTTACCGTTATGAAAGCATTTTGTGTCATGGAAAAACAAATGACTTAACCGTTGAGAAAGCACTTTGCATCAAGGAATAACAAAATGGGTTTACTGTTGGGAGAGTTGTTGTTGTTGTTGTAGGGTTTAACACCATTTTTCAGCACACGATAGGCTATACATGGCAGTCAGTAATATTGGTTGAGAAGAACCCAGGAAAACCCACAGACAGAACCACCGACTCAAGAGAAGCTACTGGCAAGCTTTCTCACATTACCCACATTAGCCGAATCTTAGACTTGAACCCACACAGACAGAGGTGAGATGGCAGTGATCTGTAACGGAGAGCACTTTAGACCACTCGAACACTCGGGGCACCCTCTGTTGGGAAAGTACTTTGTGTCAAGGAACAACAAATCAGTTACACACACACACACACACACACACACAGTAATATATATATATATACATAGTACAAGCATACAAACATATATTAGGCTAGAGGAGTTACAGTGCAGTTATAAAATATGTGTAAGTGGGATATTGACATCCAACATTTTACAATCTGTTATGGATCTCCAAAAACATAAAAAGAACATGCTTAAATTGGTTTAATGCAAAATAAGATAAATAAATTTATTAAAAATAACACTGGGCAATAGATTTATTATTTTCTGAATGCGTTTCTTGCTTATCAACAGAAATAATTACAGATACATAACGTCATGACTTACACGTCAACATAAAGAACATTCACCTAGCAGTGATAGCTTCATTCTAAATTTTATCAGGAACAGCAACTTGTCCATAATGTGTGCCGTGAAAGGAGTCAACTAGAGTGCTGTAACATTCATTCAAAGACTATCTGAATATAATACATGAATTGATTTCTTGTGCAACATTCAAGGACATTGGATTAATAGATGGACTGGCTTTACCCTAAATTCATTTAAAGGACATTTAGATTTATATTCATTCTTCTTCTGTATTTATGGTACATCAGTAAAATACGAGTCATGATTCGGAATATTTTTGGAACATATTTGGATTACTTGGAACTATTGGAATTGATAAAATTTTTAGGATTTTTGGAACTCATTCACCATACTATAAATTGTTTCTAATTCTTTCACTTTGTACTTTAGACAAAAAAAAAATAGTATTTAAAATTAGAAAGAACTTATTGATTACATCTCTATTTTGATATTTGGTTTAAGCCCATTTGAGATTGTAACAATTTAAATAAAAATTGTTCATAAAGAACTAGCAGTAGTTTTGTCAAAACATCCATGGTAGTTATATTGGTCACGCAAAATTGCATTTCTTGACAAAAAAGCACCTGTCAGTGTAAACAATCTGATCCCAGATTATAATGCAAAAGTGCTTATAACTTTTGTGACAACCCCAAAAAATGGTCAACAGAATTTCAAATCCATACATGAAATGCATGTATATTTCACTTTGCTTCATTTATCATTCATTGCTCTTTATTCAGCATTTGCATTCTTCATTTTCTCCAAATTACATTCACCATTTCATCTGCATTCATTCAGCAATTCATCTGTATTAATTCTGCATTTCATCTGCATTCTGTTTGCATTATATTTTCATTCCAGTGGTAAAATCATCATTATGTCGTTATTGTCATTAATAATGACAACTATCTAAATTAATTTTTTTAACTTTACATACCTGTTTTGTCGAGCAGACTCTGGTTCACTTGAGGGTGGAATAATCAAGGCAGTCTTTATTTCCGGCTTTGGGGAATCAGGTGGCCATACAGGCTTTAGGATGCTGACTTGTTCAGCTAGGACTGGAATTAATTGATTCTCTGTACCAAGAATGCCAAGTTTTGATGGCTTCAACAGCTCTCCTGACAGACCCTCCTTGACAGTCCCACCCTAAAATTTAATTTACAAATGCTATCAAACTTGTGCAGGTCAAAACAGTTGCAAGTGGTTGCAGTGGACAGGTGGCATATATATATATATATATATATATATATATATATATATATATATATATATATATATATATATATATATATATATATATATATATATATATATATACACACACACACACACACACACACATTGCTCTGTTACATTTACTGAAGATGGTGATTTTGGTAAGTATGATGGAAAAGTCCAGGTAAAAAAATAACAGCTTATTAGGTTTTAATAAAATTCCTTCCCTGAACACCTTGTTTCTTTTACATTGAACAGCCATAACACATAATTAGCACACTGTATAAACTTCACAATTAACATGTTTTCTCTTTCTAACATCATTTGGTTTACAAGAAAATACATAATACCAATGAAAACTCTGATATTGAAAAGAATATTCTTTACATGCATGTGTAATGGATGGTCCCTTGTAAGATGGTTACTATACCAGTACGTTTGTAATAGCTAGGTTCACTGTACCAGTAAGATTTTAACAGCTAGGCTCACTATGCCAATAAGTGTCTAATACCTATGTTCACTATCCCAGTAATCTTGGAATAAGTAGGTTCACTATAACAGTGTGTTGACAATAGCCAAGTTCACTGTACCAGTAAGTTTGTAACAGCTATGTTCGATATATCAGCTAGTCTTTAACAGCTGAGTTATTTGTACCAGCAAGTTTGTAATAGTTAGGTTCACTACAGCAAAGAACCATACCTAATAAATACAAAACAAAATGATTCCAGATAGAAGTGTTATTATACTTTACATCCCAATTTTGTTGATATTCCATCAAATAGCATCATATAAATAGCCATCAGTCCTTCGACTAGCTAAATGAAACAAAATGCTAATTTCTCAGTACCAACACCTCAACATTTTGGTTGGAGAGTTTGTATTTAATCTAGTCTGACAGGAAGTAATGTTTCCATGCCCACTTTTGTTGGAGTAGGGTTATGTATAGGATCTAAGCTATGTGACAAATGGGATAAGATACAATTAGTTCTGTATAGGAACAGAGCTAGATGACCAATGGGATATAGTAAATGAGTCTAGTTTTGTACAGGAACAGAGCTTAGCCTAGATGACAAATGGGGTAAGGTAAATGAGTCTAGTTTTGTACAGGAACAGAGTTAGATGTATAATGGGATATAGTAAATGAGTCTAGTTTTGTACAGGAACAGAGTTAGATGTCTAATGGGATATAGTAAATGGGTCTAGTATTGTACAGGAACAGAGTTAGATGTCTAATGTGATATGGTAAATGGGTCTAGTTTTGTACAGGAACAGAGTTAAATGTCTAATGGGATATAGTAAATGGGTCTAGTTTTGTACAGGAACAGAGTTAGATGTCTAATGGGATATAGTAAATGGGTCTAGTTTTGTACAGGAACAGAGTTAGATGTCTAATGGGATATAGTAAATGGGTCTAGTTTTGTACAGGAACAGAGTTAGATGTCTAATGTGATATGGTAAATGGGTCTAGTTTTGTACAGGAACAGAGTTAAATGTCTAATGGGATATAGTAAATGGGTCTAGTTTTGTACAGGAACAGAGTTAGATGTCTAATGGGATATAGTAAATGGGTCTTGTTTTGTACAGGAACAGAGTTAGATGTCTAATGTGATATGGTAAATGGGTCTAGTTTTGTACAGGAACAGAGTTAGATGACTAATGGGATCTAGTAAATGAGTCTAGTTTTGTACAGGAACAGAGTTAGATGTCTAATGGGATATGGTAAATGGGTCTAGTTGTGTACAGGAACAGAGTTAAATGTCTAATGGGATATAGTAAATGGGTCTAGTTGTGTACAGGAACAGAGTTAAATGTCTAATGGGATATAGTAAATGGGTCTAGTTTTGTACAGGAACAGAGTTAGATGAATAATGGGATATAGTAAATGGGTCTAGTTTTGTACAGGAACAGAGTTAGATGTCTAATGTGATATGGTAAATGGGTCTAGTTTTGTACAGGAACAGAGTTAAATGTCTAATGGGATATAGTAAATGGGTCTAGTTTTGTACAGGAACAGAGTTAGATGTATAATGGGATATAGTAAATGAGTCTAGTTTTGT
The DNA here is from genome assembly GCA_029339505.1 of Unio delphinus. Lineage (NCBI taxonomy): Eukaryota > Metazoa > Mollusca > Bivalvia > Unionida > Unionidae > Unio > Unio delphinus. The sequence goes on from JAQISU010000105.1 coordinate 3,895,620, forward strand.
ACAGGAACAGAGTTAGATGTCTAATGGGATATAGTAAATGGGTCTAGTTTTGTACAGGAACAGAGTTAAATGTCTAATGGGATATAGTAAATGGGTCTAGTTTTGTACAGGAACAGAGTTAGATGTCTAATGTGATATGGTAAATGGGTCTAGTTTTGTACAGGAACAGAGTTAAATGTCTAATGGGATATAGTAAATGGGTCTAGTTTTGTACAGGAACAGAGTTAGATGTCTAATGGGATATAGTAAATGGGTCTAGTTTTGTACAGGAACAGAGTTAGATGTCTAATGGGATATAGTAAATGGGTCTAGTTTTGTACAGCAACAGAGTTAGATGTCTAATGTGATATGGTAAATGGGTCTAGTTTTGTACAGGAACAGAGTTAAATGTCTAATGGGATATAGTAAATGGGTCTAGTTTTGTACAGGAACAGAGTTAGATGTCTAATGGGATATAGTAAATGGGTCTAGTTGTGTACAGGAACAGAGTTAGATGTCTAATGGGATATGGTAAATGGGTCTAGTTTTGTACAGGAACAGAGTTAGATGACTAATGGGATATGGTAAATGAGTCTAGTTGTGTACAGGAACAGAGTTAGATGTCTAATGGGATATGGTAAATGGGTCTAGTTTTGTACAGGAACATAGCTAGATGAATAATGGAGTAAGGTAAATGAGTCTAGTTTTGTACAGGAACAGAGTTAAATGTCTAATGGGATATAGTAAATGGGTCTAGTTTTGTACAGGAACAGAGTTAGATGTCTAATGTGATATGGTAAATGGGTCTAGTTTTGTACAGGAACAGAGTTAAATGTCTAATGGGATATAGTAAATGGGTCTAGTTGTGTACAGGAACAGAGTTAGATGTCTAATGGGATATGGTAAATGGGTCTAGTTTTGTACAGGAACAGAGTTAGATGACTAATGGGATATGGTAAATGAGTCTAGTTGTGTACAGGAACAGAGTTAGATGTCTAATGGGATATGGTAAATGGGTCTAGTTTTGTACAGGAACATAGCTAGATGAATAATGGAGTAAGATAAATGAGTCTAGTTTTGTACAGGAACAGAGCTAGATGACTAATGGGATTCAGTAAATGAGTTAAGATACATTTGAAAAGGAAGAGACTTCTGGTAAAATTACAACCATTGAGTATTAATCAATGTAGAATAAAGGAGTTATTTTTCATGTATGTTCTATTTATTGATTAATATAATAGGCATATTATTTGTATATACATGGCGATAGAGTAAGTGGCGCATCAGAATACCTGGCCAGATAATGTGATGTGTGAAGGGAAGTGGATATCAGATAAGGAATGTTGTTGTTGTTGTGTTGGGTTTAACACCATTTTCAGCACAGGATATGCTATATATACATGGCAGCTAGTATAACTGCTGGAGGAAGAACTTGGAAAATCCCAGCAAGAACCACTGAACCATGGGAAGCTAATGGCAAGTTTTCTTCAATACCCACACTGGCCAAAGTCGAGCCTTGAACCCATGAAGACAGAAGTGAGATAGCAGTGATTAGTATAGGAAAGCACATTAGACACCTAAGGGTACTCATATGAGATAATGTGTAATGAGGATGTGATTATCAACTAATGAGGATGTGATTATCAACTAATGAGGATGTGATTATCAATTGCTGGAGTAGTGTATGAGAAGTGATGCTAGCTAAACATTTAGGGACTTTGTTATGGATGCCATAAATGAAGTAATCATCATATACTGAGTACAGTTGTGCTACTGTTGTATCAAGGAGATAGTTGCATACTAAATAATGTCAGGATTAAAACAGATTATGACAGTAACTGTAAAAATAGAATAGGGTATATTTGATATTAAAGGGAATAAAATGTTCAAAAATATCTGTGTGCTGAAATCCATAACTCAGCAACAATAAAAATAAAATTCAACAAAGATCTCAACAATTTCATTCTGCCCATATTTGTTTTAAGTCCAACAAGAAAAGGAGTTATTGTGCCAAAAATAATGGGGTAGGTCTGATATTTTGAGACTTAAGGCTCCTAAATAATAACAAATTGCTGACAATAAATCCATCATTTAAGGTCATACCAAAACAATAGGTAGGTCTGATATATTTGGGCTTAACACTGTTAAATAATGACACAGAATACTGACAATAAAATTCAGGTGAGGTCTTATCAGTAGCAAGCTGCATACCAAAGTTGGCAAAGTTGTAAAGATAAAATATTCCATGCTGTATTCTGCTTTCCAAGTTTAAAATGAGAATATTGTAACACCAAGTGACAACTAGTACACACCCTCTAGAGATTGCATTATACATGGAATAAATACTATATTCACAATATCAAAGAATAATATTATCTGAAATTGGTTTTCAGTTGTAGTGAAACATTTGCTTCATATTCCAGGAATATTTCAATCTATTTTCTTTCTGATGTAGTCATGGACAACAGTCACATGTGATGAAACATTTCCTACGAACTTCTTCTTGATGTTGTAACAGTTGACTGGTATTTAGAAATATGGATGAAATGGTTTAGACTGGATGAAATGGTTTAGAAATATGGATGAAATGGTTTAGACTGTTTGTAAATGCTTTAATGAAAACAATGTTTTTTTAAAACAAACAGTTCTTGTTTCGTAAGCCATAGCTAAAGTAGGTAATAAAACATCAGCCCTAACTACAGTGGGACCCCGCTATAACACGCCCCGTTATAACATGAATTCGGATATAACTCGGTCGTGGCATGGCTCCCGTAATTTCAGGTAATGTATTACAAGTATTTTTCTCAAAGACCAAAAAAAAATCTTTTAAGTATGAAAAATAAAATATGTCAAGAGTTTAATTATCATTCTCATACTCGTCTAAACAGTGTGAAAAAAAAAACGTGTAGAAAATGTATTATCATTTTGGGGAGGAAATCACACACAAAATCGAATATAAAATGATTGTTGTATGGCTCCTAAAATTTCATAAATTAACAAATTTCTTAGTTTTGTGCCAGAATAAACATCAGAAATACGAACCAATTGCTGGGCCTACTGAGAACTTAGATCTTTGTTTATTGTTGAAAAATGACAGCTCATAAGTGTCAATATTATTATTACTAATCCCTGAGCAATGAAGCCATCATCTCTACTTTGTGTTTGTCTTGAATGCATTCTGAATACAAATCGTTGCTCTAATAATCTCCGATATATGTTCTCTCAATTTCATACAAAACTAAGCAACAGCCAATGCGGGGGGTTGGTAAAAGATTCTCACCAGAATGTATAAATCAATTAATTTAAGTATCATTGTTTATCATCAAAGTGAACTGCCGAGCTAAACTTGTTCAAATCAGGGGAAAAGATTTATACAGAATCAAAGAACAAAAGTCGCCAACATGTGTGCGTGGCTTGGCAGTGTTATTTTATGCAATCTGTTTACTAGTAAATTCGAATTCTGCAACTGAGAACTATAATTGACTTTGCCAAGAGCAAACGTGATATTAGCAGAAAGCAGCTACAAATCAGAGTTTTTCCAAAAATAATAACTATTGACAGATGAGAAATGTAATGGTATAAAATGTATATGACACAGAGGTCTCGGAAACGCTTAATTACGCGTATTTGAATGCAAATATTTGATCTCGGACACATAAATCACTCCATGCAGGAGTCCTCCGTACGCATGCAAATAGCTGGGAGACAAAGTTAGTGTTGATTACTTTATCATTTTAGCTGTGCTGATATTTACAGTGACATAATTCAGTGGTTAAAATACAGCCAGTTCTGCCTGATGAATTTATTAGAGTACATCAAAAGAACATGACGCAATAGCTGGGCGGCAAGTTCAAAGGACTTTGACTAGCAGCTTTGGTGGGAAAATGTGCTGAAATTTACAATGACTGAATTCAGGGACAGAAAGATCCTGAGATGTACATGTAGTTATTATAAGAATACACTTTAGCTTCCATTATTTAATCTACCTACATGTACTATTTCATCATTCATTACGTATACCCGTTACATAATTTTTGTTATTTTCTTTTCATTGAATTCAGTCACATAATGATCTGTGACAAAATTATTGAATATTTTACATCCGTGTGTGGATATTTTCGATGGAAATATTTGTATTATGGATTCAATGTATGTTACAAGATTCGCTGGTGAGTACACGGTGTTGATACTTTTTTCATGCAATAGATTATACATGTATATATAAATTAGACACGTGTATGTACTAATGCATGGTTCTCTGAATAAAGTAATATATTATATCTGCAATTTCTGTTACCACAGCAAATGTTTTTCTCATTTAATATATATTGATCAAAAATGGTAATTGTGCCATGCATTTTCGCATCCGTCTTTATGTACCCCCCCCCCCAATTAAATCCAAAAATGTGTTGGTATTGTACATGGTTGCTTATAACACGGTTCGGTTCATAACATGGTCAGATTCTATGGCTCCCAACTACCGTGTTATAGCAGGGTCCGACTGTACTTTCCTTGTAGATGATGTGGATCAATATGTGTTCTATTGTCCAGGGTCATATGCCTCAGTTAAAAGAACACCTGACTGGAGCATATAGTTCTGTCTTTTCTTTATACAACCATGAAATAAACATATACTGAATCTGTACCTGAAGAAAGGTCTGAAATATCTGTGATTTGTATAGATGTGGCTGTTGACCAACAAAATTTAACAATTCCAGGGCACTTGTCTTCCTTTCTTCTATCACAGCTTCATCAAAACGACCTGCAAGGCAAAGAGTTTAGATCATATATATATATATATATATATATATATATGTGTGTGTGTGTTTGTGTATATATATATATATATATATATATATATATATATATATATATATATATATATATATATATCAGGGCTTGAAATTAGCGGTAGTCTGCTAGCCCGAGGTTAATAGATTTCCTGTTGGAATAGTAACTTTCATAATGTTAACAGTCCCATGGGCTAGTAAGTTTCAGTTATCAACAGTCAGTGTTTGTTTGACCCATTCTCTAATAAAGACTGGACTTCAGCTGATGTTTTGTAGAATCAAAGCAGTGAAAATTGAAAAGTCATAAAATATTAGCATCTGAAGATGAAGTCAATTTCTGCCTTGAAAGGTGTATTTTTATAACAAGACATCCTATTTAACTGAGCCAATTATGGTCCCATCATTAACAATAAAAGTTTGGTAATTGATCCCAATTAATTTGATAATCAATTAAATGAAAAACAACATGGTATCACACTTTATTCCCTCGACCACAGTAACAAACTATAAAGCAGTATACCACACAAAAGAACACGCAAAAAATTATTGAAAGAAATTAGTTTGCATGTTTGTTTGTTTAATTTTTTTTCTCGCTAGACAAATGTTCCAACAGTCACAAACAGGAAACTGCATATTTTACATTTGCATCGAAATAACTGTAAGAATTAAATCAATTCAATGAGAACTTTTAATCCATATGAATTTTGACAAGTTTGTGACGAGCGGCAGTGTTTCTTTTAATTTGAATTGTACTGCATGATCATTGCAGTTGGCAGAATGCAGAATGGTGATTACCGGTAAGTGTAATTCATTGTTAAAGCCAATACTGAAAGCAATTACCAAAAAAATTGCAAAACTGTTGGTTGACGTAGTTTTACCCTGTGAAGCATGCCAGAATAGTGATGACACTTGTATTACCTTTAAACCCCTTTGAACCCTAATGAATTTATATTCGAATTGATGCTATTGCAGCGTTGTGTGACAAAATAAAAACGGGAAATTTTGTGCATGTCAGTATTGTAGTCTGGCTTGAAGAATTTCAGTCTGGGTTTGTGAGTTTATTAAAGTCACCAGCCCAAAGCCAGTGTCTAAAGAAACATTCCTTGAGCACTGCATTATTACAAATTGATATTTGCTTTTTAAACACAAAATTCAAAACAAAAAATTGGAGAGGTAATTTTCTTTAATTCTTTATAAAGCTCTTTATGCAATGTTTTGATCTTACACTAGCAATCAGTAAAATAGTGGAAAATAGTAGACACCATACAGCCTGTTATATATATTGGTGTCAAATTTAACAATATGGGTAAAAGAAAAAAGAAGTTTGTTTGAATTTTAGCAGTTTATAGTTTTAGCAATTGCTGAATTTACAGAAATGTTTTTATGTTAGCAGTGATAAGCAGAAGTACTTTTTATCCCAAGTAAATTTTGTTTGCTTTCTAAATTGTGATGCAAATCACCTTTCTCTCAAATTCAAACATATGGAATGCAGAAACAGTGACCTTGGCCTTTTACCAATTGCATTCAGATTCAGAAGGAAGATACATCAGCCCAGCTATAGTCTACAACTGAAATTTTATGAAAATAAAGCTAAAGAAACTTGATGAAAAAGTAGAAAGGAAAATCAAAATATCTGCTCCCATTTCACAGACCTTCGACCATGTATCACAAAAAGCAATAGGTTTCTGTTTCATCACATAGGTAAGGCACATATGAGATTTGAAAGAAAAAAAAGAGACCACATCAAACTAAACAAGTCATGATGTAAAAATCACCATGTCTTAGGGTAGGGTGAGGGTGGAGGCAGTTATATCATGACATTCAGAACTAAAACAAAAGTTGCTTAAGTTACTGGCACTCTACTTGTCAGGAACAATTTCCAGAATTCAAGGCATGACCATTTCTGGAGACCTGAACTACATTGTTATAATCACTTTTTGATGCTAAACAATGATAACTAGATTTAAAAATCAGATGTTGTGTTGGATATTAGTTTGGCACCATTTTTATTCAGGACCAACAATATATTATAACTAATCTTCCCATATTGATATGAGATTCTGTTTTCTGGAGGAGTATCAATAACAAGATTTTCATGATGACTGCCACGATGGCCATTATGGATGCTAGCACCATTGTTATTTACTACCAACTAGACATAATAAGAAATATTCTAGTGAAAACCTAATACCAATAAGACCTTCCATCTAGAAAAAGAAACCATTGCAGCAGTTATATTGGATATCAGATAGGTTGTTGTTGTTGTTGTATGGTTTAACACTATTTTTCAGCATACAATAGGCTATACATGGCAGCCAGTATTATTGGTGGTGGGAAGAACCCAGGTAAACCCTCAGAAAGAACCACCGACCCACGAGAATCTACTGGCAAGCTTTCTCACATAACTACATTAGCCGAATCTTAGACTCGAACCCACGCAGACAGAGGTGAGATGGCAGTGATCCGTAACAAATAGCGCTTTATACCACTCTGCCACTTGGGGCCCCGGATATCAGATTGGTATGTTTATTTTAAGACCAACCTGACACCGTAAGAAGTCTTTCAGTGAAAAATCATACTGATATGACTTTCGATTCAGTAGGTGTAATATATCAAGAATCTCCAAATGACTTACTGTGTATGCATCTTGGATTGCCTAACCATGCCATTTTTTTAAACTTTTAGAAAGTATTTAAACAATAAAACTAAAACAAAAAAAATTAAATTTTTTATTAAGGGTTATATTGATTAAGCATTTTTACTAACTTGCAATTACAATAATGTAATATGGTTTCTCAGTTAAAATTTGATACAAAGTAATTTCTATAATTCCCTTTTTAAAGTCATATGGCCAAAAAACATGAAAATAAAGTATTGCTTAAATTAAATGTTAAATGCAAATATGAATACTGGGAGATAGAGGGCATAATTAAAATAACACACACAACAACACACACACATACACACACTGCGTGTCTTGCTTTGCATCCACTTCTACCTGTTGAGGTCTCACTTCTCCCTGTTCTGTCCAAAAGGAGAAGTCACTTCTCAGTAAAATTCAAGTTTAGCTTGACCCCTTCAACTGTCTAATCATTAAAATAAATCTGTGAGGTAAAGTTTCAAACTTAAGAAACTCATCTGTTCTTTTGGAAATGTGTCAGATACAGTTGCTATAAATAGAAAATATGGAACTACTAATATGCTATTCTTGTGCAGCCGTCATCTATTTAAGAATATTCTCAAATTTATATGATGAGTGAAATTAAAGCAATGATAATAAAATGATGATTTATTGCTTTGTTTTCATTTTATTTTTTTAATGTACCAAATAAGTGTATTCTATAAGCAGGTGTGCATAAGGCATAATTAGGGAAAAAAGCATAATAATTGTGCCAAAAGCATAATGGTTGGCATGTATGTAAATTTATTAAGTTATTGATTGCTAACATCCGCAGAAATATAGAGATCTTAAAGAAAATGTCTACTTCTTTTCATATATGTGTGAGCTGATAAATAATATCACCTGTGTAATCTGAAGTAATAAGGTTTTCATGTGTTCATAAATACTAATATTAAAGCATAAAGCTCTCAACAATTAGGGATTAGGTACCTAAACAATACTAGTGACTGTAAACCTCTTTTTTTGAAAACAATCTTGCAAAATCACCCATGGGAACCCCTTATTGCTGGATGACCTTGAACTTGCGTTCCATAAAGCTTGGATGAATGGCAGTGTTATTAATATCCATACTGTGATGGCTGGTGCTCATTACAAAAATACACTGAAAATAAATTGCAAAGATATGGACAGTGGTGACTTATATTCACATCAGATCTCAACTGACTTGAAGTCTACCTGAAGTCGATGTGCACTAAGTGGCTTATCTGCATACATGACAAAGTAGTACTTTTGAGAGACCTGACTGAAAAGGGCTTTGAAAATGTGGAACTAATTTGCTGTTTTTTTTACCAGTTAGTTGACATGGGCAAACACATACATGGGTCTAAATAAATAATTTGGGACAATATAGAAGGACACAAAATGAATAAAAGTGCATTTATTAACATGCATTAGATACAGTCATTACAATCTTACACAAGTTTTCATGCTCATGAAAGTCTTATAGTTAAATTAAAGTAATCAATCAATTTTAGTGTCCCGCATCATTCAAATATTTATCCTAACAAATATTTCACATTGTTAGTGCTACAGGATTTACAAGATGACCACTGTGGTGGCTACAACAGATGTCCATGCACTGCCATTTAGGACCAAAAAGACCTTGGGATCAATGTGTAACGTTTTATGGCAGTCCTCCAGGAAGTTTAGGCAGATTTGAGAAAAGAAACTTGAGCTAACAGGTGGAATCACAATGGACAACAGTCTACGAAAAGAAGAATTAACAGACAAATAAGCTGTGCCAAAGTTTAAAACAAATATCAATAAAAGAAACTGTCATCGCAGGCACTGCCCTAAGCAATTATCAATATGTATACATTTTAAAATGCAGTGCTTTCTACCACAGTCCACTATATGAACAATACAAGCCTACTGGTAACATAAAGCCAGTACTTACCAAATAGTTTTGGTTTTGCAAAAGGTGGGAAAGGTTCTCTCCTATGCAGAGCTTTATGGATTCCTGTCAGTGATTTGTACAGGTGCTTGAAGTCATTGTACCTCTTCCATACAACATACTGGAATAAAATGATGAAACAGTGGTCTGAGTTTCTAACATGAAGACAAATTCCTTTTGTCACTACATAGGTAAATGATAGTTACATATCAGTACATAGGTAAATGATAGTTACATATCAGTACATGGGTAAATTATATCTACATATCATTACATGGGTAAATGATAGTTACATATCAGCACATGGGTAAATGATTGCTACATATCAGTACATGGGTAAATGATATCTACATATCATTACATGGGTAAATTATATCTACATATCATTACATGGGTAAATGATAGTTACATATCAGCACATGGGTAAATGATAGTTACATATCAGTACATGTGTAAATGATAGTTACATATCAGTACATGGGTAAATGATAGCTACATATCAGTATATGGGTAAATGATAGCTACATATCAGTACATGAGTAAATGATAGTTACATATCTGTACATGGGTAAATGTTAGTTACATATCAGTACATGGGTAAATGATAGTTACGTATCAGTACATGGGTAAATGTTAGTTACATATCAGTACATGGGTAAATGATTGCTACATATCAGTACATGGGTAAATGATAGTTACATATCAGTACATGGATAAATGTTAGTTACATATCAGTATATGGGTAAATGATAGTTACATATCAGTACATGGGTAAATGTTAGTTACATATCAGTACATGGGTAAATGTTAGTTACATATCAGTACATGGGTAAATGATAGCTACATATCAGTACATGAGTAAATGATAGTTACTAGTCACTATGTGGGTAAATGATAGCTTCAAATCACTATATGGGAAAATGATAGCTACAAGTAACTATATGGATAAATGACAGAAGTTAATATATGGATAAATGACAGCTAGAAGTTAATATATGGATAAATGACAGCTAAAAGTGTCACTACATGAATAACTGATAGCTACATGTCACAAGATAGATAAATGACAGCTACAAGTCAGTATATGGAATAATGATAGCTACAAGTTGCTATATATATTAATGATAGCTACATGTCACTATACGGATTAATGATAGCTACAAGTTGCTATAAAGATTAATGATAGCTATAAGTCACTATACGGAAGAATGAATGCGATAAGTTACTATATGGATAACTGACAGTGACAAGTCACTAGATGGATTAATGATAGCTACAAGTTGTTATATGGATAATTGATAGCTACAAGTTGTTATATGGATAAATAACAGCTACAAGTCACTATACCGATTAATGATAGCTAAAATCTTGGAAACAAAAGACTGGTGTCAGTCAAGGGGCTACACTTCTAGGTAAAATGCCTTTAGTTCCCTTTTTAACTTTGGAAGAGGTTCCATATAGCTGTATTATCTATCACCTGAAACATCATGCATTAACCTTTGATAGCAGAAATTCTTTGATATCTTGTACTGTAACACAATTAGACAAAAGACACATGATATTGCCAAGATTTGTGCAGAATAGGGAATTATAGAAAGGGTTAGAGTTCCATGTTGAACCAGACAATTCCAAAAGTGTACAATGCAGCTGTTGTTTTCCACATTGTTTTGACTGCTATAGTGAGTGGTTGTTGTAGTTGTAAGGTGTAACACCATTATTCAGCACGTGATATGCTATACATGGCGGCCAGTATTATTGGTGGAGGAAGAACTCGGGGAAAACCCCCAGAAAGAACCACTGACCCACAAGAAGCTACTGGCAAGCTTTCTCACATAACTACATTAGCCGAATCTTAGACTCGAACAAACACAGATGTGAGATGGCAATGATCCGTAATGGAGAGAGCTTTAGACCATTCGGCCACTCAGGGTGCCTCTATAGTGAGTGGGAACAACTCCATACCTCTTTTTACATGCATTGACTATATAGATTTATAACAGAACTGAGTATCCTGGGCAATGTGAAATGTTATATATATATCTGAACATCTATAACCTCTCTTTTCAATGCTCTTTGAAAGATGTTAATTAAAGATTGCATTATTGTTAGAAAAGTGATTCTTACTTTCAAGGCTTTAACTAATTAAGTGACAATGTATCTTAATGTTTTGATGTTTGTAAATAACATTATAACAAAAAGCACAAAGTTAAAACTTCACTCAGCACAAAATAATAACATTTTCACCACTTCACATCACAGGTTTTTAACTTCTATTAGGAAGCCACTTCTGACAACAGTACTGGTCCCAGACATGGTAAAATATACAGGGTACTTCTGGTCCCAGACATGATATATACTGGGTACTACTGGTCCCAGACATGATAAAATATACAGGTTACTTCTGGTCCCTGACATGATGAAACATGCTGGGTACGACTGGTCCCAGACATGATGAAATATACAGGGTAATACTAGTCCAAGACATGATGAAAATATACAGGTTACTACTGGTACCGGACATGATTTATACTGGGTACTACTGGTCCCAGACATGATGAAATATACAGGGTACTTTTGGTCCCAGACATGATGAAATATACAGGTTACTACTGGCCCCAAACATGATAAAATATATGGTGTACTACTGGTTCAAGACATGATGACATATACGGGGTACTACTAGTCATAGACATGATGAATTTATCAGAAATATATGGGGTACTTCTGGTCCCTGAACTGATGAAATATACAGGGTACTTCTGGTCCCTGATATGATGAAATATATGGTGTACTACTAGTCCCAAACATGATGAAATATACAGGGTACTACAAGTTCCAAACATGATAAAGGAGTATTAAAGCAATTTTATTCTTACAGTAAAAGAATATTTTAAGGAATCTTCTGATAACTAAACAACAAATGATAACTATAAGCATTTTCTAAGGAATTACATTTTCTTATTTGCATACTTTATGCACAGTTTTTAGTTACCTCTGTAAGATTCTCAGGGGTACTGACTGGAAACACCTGCAAGGAAAGAAAAAAGTTGTGATTTTTTTCAACATGCTGGCATGTTCAGCTGTTTTCACGGATAGAGAAATCCCACTATAGCACAAAGGATGTACTCTACAAAGTGCAATCATATTGTGAAACATTATCATGCAAAACTGAGACAACAATATGTACATTAGGTAAATAAAGAAAATATTGCAAAATGTTGTTAAAGAACATCATGCATCAGCCTCTTATTTGCTGGACCCTAAAGGGCTAAAGATACTTCTTGGAAACCAGGAAAATCCAAGAATAGAAGATGAGACATTCATGTTTTAACCCCCTCTACTGCACCCTTCTGAAGAGAATGGTCTACTAATTGAATGCACAATGTTTAACTGGTGCAAGCAAATACGAGACTTTGCTAAAGAAAGATTCTGGAACCAATGACAGTAATCATTTCTTATGATAGAACAGTCACAACATATTGTTCAGTATTATTTTGGGCTGGAATCTAATTGTTCAAATTATCAAGTAAATATTTTCTCTGGAAATACAAAAGTGCTCTGATAAAATTCTTGGATTAAGACATTCACTGGATATTATAGTGAATTCAAACCTGGAATTATATTACTGTGATTCAATGAAAGACTGATGGCACATCAATACTCTACAAGCTACACCAATGACTGCAACTTTGGAGGTAATTTGCACCTCTACTATATTTTAATGAGGACTTTACATTATTAGGACTCGAGTCTGTAACTCCAGGATTATTTGGGATTTAATTTGTAATACCATTAAGTCTCTTTTTATTAAATTTTTATTCTATGTAAATAAATTATTTGTTGAATTTTACAAAGCTTGTTTCTTTTCACTCTTTTCTGTTACTTACATTAAGAACATAGCATTGTAATAGACATTATGTGCCACTCCTCACTGCCTACCATTTAAAAGTGACATTGTTTGTTGCCACTTTTCATTTCCTACCATAGAAGTGTTAAGGAGTCTGAGAGCATGTCATAATCAGTGAGTATCCAGGATAATTAACACCTTGTGGGTGTGAATTACTTTTTATTTACTTCTAAGCTGGTAAAATGGGCTTCATGGTTTTAAAAAAAGATATTTCTCTGCTTATGTAACACTGATTTATACTACATGTATTTGATTTTTTCATCTTGCAAATTTAAGAATGTCACATTGTGTAGGATTTATAATTTTGGACAAATGGATTGATGACAGGGTCCTGTGGAACTTCTTAAGCAACAAAGAAAATGAATGAACAAGGAAGAAAAGTTACTTTTTAAGGTATGATAGTCAAAAAAGGAAAGAAGCAAAACAAAAGAAATATAATTTTTTTTACTGACTACATTTATAAGAGCTAACTTTTATTTATTCAGCATTTATCATGAAATAAAACTGACAGCTGATCTACAAGCTGTTTCCTAACACATTTTAAGTATTTCTAACCAGACCCTGGCTCACAATGAATGACTTGAATTAAGTACACTGACCTTTGTTCCCAACAGCAAGATAAATGATTCTTCTAACAATCCAGGGGTTTGTAAACTTTTAAAATCTGATCACCAGAGTATGAAAAATGTGAATATATGCAACCATGCAAAAGCCATATATAGACACAGTTCATATCTCTATTATGTGATTTTCCTTTTGCTGTGCTTTTCTTAGATATGCATCTTTTTAATAACATTTTAAAGACTTTTAATTCCATCAAAGTTTTGGAAACACTCTTACCAAACCGTTCTCCAACCTGACCAAATAAAAATCTGCAGATTCTTGAACTGATGTGTCAACTGTACAGTACATGTATGCAGACTGTTGATCCCTGAATTTGTCACTATATGGTTGTTTTTCAAATGGTCAGTAATGCCATAAAATAATAGAAAAGTGGCAGAAAGCAACTTGTATATAAGATAGATTTTAGGATGCACAACTGTAGTATTCATAATTTCTCACAACTGCATTATACACACAAATTTCTCACAACTGCAGTAAAAGCACAATAATTTCTCACAACTGCATTCTATACATTAATTTATTACAACTGCATTATACACCCTTATTTCTCACAACTGCAGTAAAAACACTAATTTCTCACTACTGCATTATCCACAATAATTTCTCACAACTGCATTATTCATGCTAATTTCTCACAACTGCATTCTACACATTAATTTATTGCAGACTGTTGATCCCTGAATTTGTCACTATATGGTTGTTTTTCAAATGGTCAGTAATGCCAAAAATAATAGAAAAGTGGCAGAAAGCAACTTGTATATAAGATAGATTTTAGGATGCACAACTGTAGTAGTCATAATTTATTACAACTGCATTATACACTCATTTCTCATAACTGCAGTAAAAACACACTAATTTCTCATGAGTACATTATTCACGCTAATTTCTCACAACTGCATTCTACACATTAATTTATTATTTATTACAACTGCATTATACACACTAATAGTCTAATTTCTCACAACTGCAGAAAAAACATGCTAATTTCTCACAACTGCAGGATTCACATGAATTCATCACAATAACATTATTCATACTAATTTTTCACACTTGCAGTATTCACTCATTTCTCAAAATTTCTCATTTACCTTTGCTCTTCAACCAACTCCAATGGTGGCCCACACATTTAAAAAAAAACCACAACCACTTATTTATTCCAGGATAAGGAATCATTGTAAACATAGTACAATTTGTAAGCATAGTACAATGAAAGTAATCTGTCAATATTAGCTGTCAACTGTGTGATTTTGTGCCAAAAGTTGATGGGCTCAGAACAGTACTATATGGCATAAGTATTCATAAATGTCAGCTTGACCCTAGCACAATAAGTTGTTCTCCACCTATTTTTTTGTCCAGAGAAAACTGGTACTACCAATATAGTTGTAGTAAAAGGTGATAAGAACAATCCCATCCACCCTGATCCATATCCGGGTTTGACTTACACTGTATGACTGTCTAAATATGTCCATTCTATAACTTAAGCTATGTTTCTACCCCTAGGCTTTGCCTATAATAATAATAATAATAATAATAATAATAATAATAATAATAATAATAATAATAATTATTATTATTATTAATATCATGTAATTAAAACAAATATTAACATACTTAAAAAGTAAAAATTATATTAGATATAAAAAATATTAATTATATTAGATATAATATGAAACAATGGAGTATTGGTCAAGGCAATACATTTTATGTAATATACTTGCTGTCAAGAGTGCTTATCGTACAGTCAAAAGGTGTGGGAAGTTACACCCGTTTCTCAGCTCTTGGATAATGCCAACAAAAAAAATAATCTGAATCTAACTTAACAGAATCTATTCTTTGCATAATATTACCTTTGACGTAACTTTATAGACAGTAAAACCTTTCTGATGTCGATGAGGATCTGAGACTTCAAAGTTCCATATTTTGTCCTGCCGGACCAGCGATCCAGCCATTTTCTGTGTTGATGGTAGTTGACGGTAGTTGACATATATTTTGCGACATTATTTTGAGCTGGTAATATAACTGAAGACAAATTTATACAACAAATTTAAAAATATAAAGTTAATTTTCTACTAAATTGAATGAAATTTATAATTTTATTCTATAAATAGAGCATACAATGCTTTACGATAAAGACAGACCGGTTTTTGTCTCATAATATCTTAACTTTTCTCAGTAGACTATTTTTTAAAATGTTTGACCTGGAATTCTTCTCTCTTCCTGATTGCTGAAATATATGTAAATATAATGAAAAGTTGACTTAATAATTATATATTTATAATAAACATTTGCCTTCAGTTGTAACGATCGTATTGCATTTGGACACTGAATGAATCTTGTGACCGGGAGTTCATATTTTGTCATGAGTCCGTTACGTCTTACAGCCTTTTTGATACTTTAGAGTTAGATTGTAAACGTCCGGCAAGTTTTGATGTGAAATCTATATAGATTCATCTAAAATGGGTCTCCTAACAATACTAAAGAAAATGAAGCAAAAAGAAAAGGAAGTTAGATTACTGATGTTGTATCCTTTAAGTTATGTTGATATCTATCTCTTTACTCGTTAGAAGTTTTTCAGAACTTGAACAGTTCTCGTCGTTAAGGGTTGCAACGTAAATTCGAGAAGGTTAACTAATTTGCTTCAAAGTTAAACTATATGCACCCAGTCTTTGATGAATAATGTATTCAGCGATATTTATAGATCGTCCGATTCTGACTAAAAATATGTTTGAACAGTATTCAAAGAAATATTTTCATGGATCATATATCATAAACCAACACTTGACCATAACGATTTAAAGAACTATCGCCTAGTTTCTAATCTCCCGTTAATATTAGAAATCTTAGAAAAAGTTGTTCGAACAAAACTTGAATCTCATATGAATTCAAACAGTGTTTTTAGCAATGTACAGTCTGCATTCGCCCTTGCCAAAGTACTGAAACTACTCTTCTGAAAATATTTAATGACATTCTCTCTCCTATGGATAGCCGTAAGAATACTAAGATTACCGTCCTTGCCCTCCTTGATTTGTCTGCAGTATTTGACACGAAAGACCATGATATATTACTTCACCATCTCCACCATGTATTTGGCATTCACAATACAGCCTTACAGTGGTTCAAGACCTACTTAGTCAACAGGACACAAAATTGTATCTGCAAATGGAATACACTCCAGCCTAGTTGATCTATGTTGTGGTGTTCCACAGAGGTCTGTTCTTGGACTTTGTCTCTTCATTCAATACACTCAGCCTCTCTCAGGTGTCATAGATCATCATCCATTTTCTCACCAGTTGTATGCTGTTGACATCCAAATATAAAATTCTAGCCACCCAACTGAACAGTTAACTTGATGCTACCATAGGAGTAAACAGATGCATTTCAGGTGTGAAATCACGGATGACATGTAACAAGCTGCAGATGAATGATGACAAAGACTTTCTTATTCATATCCTTTACTTCAAACAATGAATATCAGCAACACCAACATTAAATTCACGCAGTCAATACGAAACCTAGGTGTTACTCTAGACAGTACTCTCACATTGCACCAGAATTCATGAATATATGCAAGGCTGCATATCTTGAGCTG
This sequence comes from Unio delphinus, assembly GCA_029339505.1. Taxonomy (NCBI): domain Eukaryota; kingdom Metazoa; phylum Mollusca; class Bivalvia; order Unionida; family Unionidae; genus Unio; species Unio delphinus. The sequence goes on from JAQISU010000105.1 coordinate 3,913,083, forward strand.
AGACACATCAGCTCCATTTGCATATCTTTCAATTGATGCCACTAAACCAATTGTGTGTTCATTAGTACTTTCAAAACTGGACTATTGTAACTAAGTTCTGTCTGGTTCATCTCAATATCTACTCCTGAAATTTCAAAAACACAGCTGCCCAGATCACTTTTAAAGTACTACTCTTCTGTACCCTACACTGCCTATCAATTCAATACAGAATCAAACACAAAATTTGTACTCTGTGCTACGTTTCAATAACCGACTTCAGTCCAGCATACCTATCTGGACTCACCCATGTGTTCACACCAAGATACTTATGCTCCTCTTCTGACAATTATACACTCATTATTGCCACTATGAAAATGAAGTCATATGGACACTGTTCTTTTGCATACCAGGGCCCAGCAGTATGGAATGAATTGCCCATTAAATTAGACACAAAGACACGGTGAACCCGTTCCAGAGTGCTCTTAAAACTTGCCTCTTTTTACTGCAAGAACAAACTTACAGACCTAAAATGTTTCCTACATTAAATATTTTTAGCATGTTTTGTTTTCCAATTTCATGGTGTTTGTTTTTATTTTTGCTTTTTTTGTATTCATATCATTATAAATGTTGTAAAGTGCTTAGAGCTTCTAAAGATTAGGCGCTATACAAAGCCCTCATTATTATTATATATAACATTATATGGAGATTCTGTAGAAGGCTGAACTTGATCCACCTCACAGATCACCAACAAATAAAACTTAGAATTTTATGTTTGACCCAATTCATGCAAGTTTTACAATTTTGAAATGATGGGTTACTATTTATTTCAATCTGCAGTTCACCATTTGAATTGTGGAGGGCAGAAATGATTTTAAATAAAGTGTCATTTGGCACAGAGGAGGTTGAATAGTATTGGATGGTCGAGCAGTGTATATACATGTATCATTGTTTATAGCAAGAATTATATGTTGTAAGTAATTTTTTATATATTTAGTTTTATGCTTTTAATGTCAGTGATTCAGGCTATCCCCAAAAACTTTTTTCCTAATATAATAATGCTCAAGGAACACTCCTGGTAGCACATGCTACTGTTTTCGTAGCATCCAAATTTATTTTTCCAGTAATTCATTTTCTTGCATACCTAGTACACTTATCCTAGACAAAATCAGCATATTCAACCATAGGAAGAATAAATATGTAAACATTCTTTCCAAGGAAAAACAATGAAATCTATGGGGTGTTTTTACTGACGTCACAATTGAGTACGCAAATACTCACAATGCAACATAAGCCCACCTTCTGCCACTATTTTGAGTCCCTAGCAAACTTTTAACAACATTAGTCATCATGTATATTCAAGATAATAATCGGATTTAACTATCGATAAGCATATTTACCTTATCGAAATGATACATAGATTATACTTGAAATTATGTGCCCTTTAGCACAAAAAATAAAAATAAAGCTGGAAGTTACCATGCTTATATAGAAGGATCGAATAGTGAAGTTTAACTGTAATCGTGTATATTGCTATCAAATAGAAATGTACTTTTTTTTATACAAACAGACAATGTTGACATTTTATCAGATAAGAAATTCTTATCATTTTGCTAAGCTTGAACTCTTGAAAGAGTATTTCCAGATAATGATTTTTGGTATACAATATCAGTAACAAATTCAAATTTCATAGATTCTATTTTATGTTAGAACTTTTATGTACAATTATTTTTCGCAACATATGTTTGTGCCAAAAACAGTTGACAAACCAATTAATTGCTATGGTCAAATATTGTATTTGTGGTGGAGATGATGGACATAGGATGATACTGAATCAAAGTGATAACCGTTCAAAGAAGTGTCATCTTTAGTGTATTCAAAGGAAACACATGTATAACGGAACATGACTTTGTGTCGAATGTTAAAACGTATTCCTGAAATGAGTTTTGAAATCAGACATGATTTTTCTACATTTTAAAATGGAATTCTGCTTTTCTCCTGACTTGAATCTGATTTTCTTGATATAGTCTGTTTTTATGAAATAATGTCTGATTTGTTTTTTTCCCTGGTTTTTAACCGTTCTTTTCAGTCCCATTCCGCAACAACCCTTGTAACGTATTCGCTCCATATATTAGTTAGCCCATGACTCTCGTAAAGAGTATTCTGATTGGTCAAAAGTTTTAATTTATCCAATGAATTTTTTGTAAAGGTAACTGAAGGTAATGGGAAGAAGAAGTGTGCTTGCAAAAAATGGTGTCCCTAGTTGTTGAGAGAGATGATGACACAAAAATTTTAGCTAAAGGTTTTAAAAAAACAGAAGGGAATGGTTGGAACAAATTGTTGACGGAAATTTAGTTAGTTAATTTACAAGAAAAATGAATGCTCGAGGACTGGCATTTTGTGCCCAGCAATATATACATTACAGAAGTCGTGGTTGAAAGAGTCTGGAACCGCACCTACAAATGAAGTTGCATATGGAAAAAATGAAGCCCTCTGTCAGAATATGTGCACTGCATGTCGCCAATAGATGCTGGAGCTTGAAAGCAAAAAGACTCTCATTGAGAATGAAAAGAAACAATTGCACATTGAGCCAGCAAAATCATTGTTGACAAAACAGAAGACTAAAGAAATCTTTCTTAAAGCCGCAAAAAGTGCTCAACTGGTATATCATCAGGTTGTGTTCAGTGGACAGAAAGACAAGTGAATATATGGGATTATTTGTATATAGATAATGTATTTGGGTGTTTATTTTACATATTTGTTATGAAAAGAGAGAAGTATTATATGTTGGCAGCCAAAAATGCCTAATTATTGACTTAATTACAATGTGAACACAGACATGCACATGAAATAACTTAAGTACCAATAGTATTGGAGAACAAATTCATGTGACAATAAATATTGTAAAATTATTTAAAATTTTTGGTAGTTTGTTAGTTTTTCAAATGATTATTTTGTTGTATATTATGGTCATAAGTTGCACCAGGAGCAGATTTTCACGCGTGTAAAATGCTTTTTTAGTCAGAGGTCTTCGACCCCACCCCACCCCCAACCCCCTGATCAAGGGGCCCTGCCCCTCGAGACTCCATTGGGAGGGTACCCCCAACCCCTTTCACATTTTCAGTTGTTTTTTTTTTTACAGGTAAAAATCATATCTGTGAGATATGAAATTATATATTAACAGTTAACTTTTTAACCTGAATGGTAACCAAATAATTGATTTAAGCCCATGAAAATTGAAAATCATTACATGTTTCTGCTTGTTTGCATATCCATTTGTTTATGCGTCTGTTTATTGATATATCGATTTGTTTATGAAAAAAAAAACATGGTTGAAATTTAAATATTTTACTTGAAGAAAACAAGTAGAAAAGTCATGCATTCGATCTCTTGCAGTTGACATGCACAACAGAATGTGATGTATTATTATTGTATTCTATTCTTATGCACAAAATGAAACATGCCTTCATAATTATGCAGGAAGAACAATGTTATTAGGTGTCGGTTATGGGGGCTAGGGGCTACAAATGGCAGACATGGAAGAGCACATGTTCTGTTTTGTTTTTGTTTTCAGAGTTTAATGCTATTATTAAGCACACGATAGGCTATACATGGCGGCCAGTATTATTGGTGAAGGAAGAACCCAGGTAAACCCCCGGAAAGAACCATCGACACACGAGAAGCTACTGGCAAGCTTTATCACATAACTTCAATAGCTGAATCTTAGTCTCAAACTCATACAGACAGATGTGAGATGGCAGTGATCCGTAATGGAATGTGCTTTCGGCCACTCAGGGCCCCGCACATGTTTTGTGACAGGTGAAAACAATGGATTTTTTTTTTCTTCCTTTATTTTTTTATATATTTTATTATTAATATTTACTTTTGTCCAGGCCCTTTCAGATATTTGCTTGACATAAGCTTGCCATGCAGCACCACTAGCCAATATAATACCTAAGCGCTTATGATGGGATGCCTGTTGAATATCTTTTGTGTACATCCGCAATTTATGATGGTTATTTGAATTTTTAACTATACAAAGATGGGATCAGTCCTATAATTTGTTAATGTCTGAAGTAAGGATCTAGTTCGTCTCATTTGGATTTTCCATTTATATATTTCTAAAATAATAATGGTCAAAGAATCAATCTAAAATCGGGAATTCAGGACAACGTTTTGATTCTTTAATGACAAGTATTATTCTAACAATGACAGTAGACTACCTCAAATGCCATTCTTAGATTTATAAATTAATGCCAAACATGATCAAACACTTTACTGATGTCAAAGTTTTAACTCCCTTTCCATGGTTAAGATCTAAACAAATCATATTATCAATATCAATTAACTGATTTGTTGTAGTGTCACTGATTGATTAGTTGAAATGAAGTTTTGATGTATAATATAAATATGCAAACATTTATAGATACATTTTTATAAACACCTTTGACAACATGCAACAGAGTGATACTGGGTATAGTTTGAAACATTTGTTCTACATTCTTTCTAAAACATTGGGACCACATATCATAATTTCTAAGAATCTGGTAATCTTGAGGTATTAAGAGAAATGTTCAAGGTCTGACAAAGTGGATGCTTAATTGAAAATGTGATTCTATTAAGTAACCAGTTGTTCTGTGACTTTTGATTTCTTTCTCATTCGACATGTGGCAAGGAAAATTAGGTGATGAAGAGATGTTTCTTGCTGGAATGTCAACCTTTGCTATACAGGCAGATTATTAGGCCACTTATTACTTATTAATACATTTATTTTGTGTCCTGACCTTTTTTTAAATTTTAATCTATATCAAAACAGAACACTTGTGTATTCAGCAGCACTTGACCTTAGATTTGAGTGCCAACAAGAACAATGCATTTAAGTCCTATTTCAATGCATTTATAACTGAGAACAGACAAATGCATTTAGATAAGTTGCGAGATGCCTGAGAATAATCCAACTGCATAGCAAACTGACACTCTAGCATGAATTGAGATTGTTTCCCGTCACCAGAATATTCCCTAATTCTTCGATGTCATTAAAATTATCATTTGAACTTCACACATTTTGATCTGAGTTAGCAGTTAAGTCTGAGGTAGCAACCTACCTGTAATTTCTAGCCTTATACTATGAGTCTAATGTTTATATGCTGATGTGATAGGGTTCCTGTCTTGGCCATCTCACCTACATGTACTTGAGCTGAAAGCTTCATTCATCATTTTGGAGGGCATTTTAAAAAATATCAATTGAAATCATTCAACTGATGTAGATTTCTTTGCTAATTGTTCTTGCATTAGCTATTAGGAAAATGCCAATCAGGACTCTTTGTTAGCAAAGTCTTGAAAAGTCATCTCACATCAAACAAATGTGGTGGTATTCATCCAAAATTTTGATACAGTATAAATCACAAGTTTATAATTTATTATCTGGATGTGTTGTGAATGCAGATTTGCATGCCTTAGTAGTTGGCAGTGGTGTTTATTACCCATGTTAGATGGCTATGGTATTAATGACCATTAGCAGATGGCAGTGATATTAATGACCAATGAGATGTAAACACTATATGAAACCCAGAATGTTTTCAGGTCAGTTTCCTGTTCAGTGCTGTTCTTAGAGTTTTGCAACTTCTTTTGTGACTGCTTCAAGGTGAGTATAATGACCTCTTTCCCAAAGAATACCACTGTAACGATTAGTTCATGCATCAGCCACTTTTGTTCTATGGAGCATTCATTTGCGGATGCAGAGATACATGTTAGTTTGTATTTTAATCAGCTTATATTGTCTTCTCATATAAATTTCCATTGAATATGCAATACATTTGATGAGTGCAATTTTTCATTTACGGTAAGCAAGATTACTGAATGTACGCAAAATGTTAGTTTCCTTGACGCCAGTATCCAGAGGCCTAGATAATGCTGGGAAGACAACTATTTTGAAGAAATTTAATGGAGAAGATATTGATACGATATCCCCTACATTGGGTTTTAATATAAAGACTCTTGAACACAGAAAGTAAGTATGTGATGTAGTCATTTTCTAAAGTATTAACTTCATCTACTAGTTAGTGACTAGGGAATGGAGAGACTCTCACAAAAACCGCCAGAGTAAATTGTAGTAGAGTTTGACCAAAATTTAGTCCATGTAGGGAAAAGATAAAAAATGTCAAATGTGACCATGCATGAAGGTTTAACAGCATATAAAGGGAAACAAATCCAATTTTACTTAGTAGTGAAAAAATGTATTAAAAAAATTAAATCCATGTAGCAATATGACTATGTGGATTCAAATAAAGTAATAGAAAAGAGCGAAAACTACTAAGTTTTGTACAATTCAGATAATTTGATTCCCTGGAATGCAAAGTGAAAATTAAAAAGGAAATTGAAGTAATGTGAACTTTATCCCATTTAAATACAGTGGTTCTAATTAAATTTTGTTACATATAACTTATAAGACTGACCAGCACTGAAGTTTTTAATTTGCCTTTAATGTTATTGAGGTGTGACAACAATATAATCCAAGATGTCCTCTTTTGAATCTGCTATAATTCCTAGTTAAAATCTCTGTCCAAGAATATTATTGATAAGGGCTTTGTATTTCCATGTGAATAAATAATTTGAATAAATAAATTCCAACCAAATGAAATACTGAACACATCAATAAGACATATTTCTGCTTCATATGTTTTCCCAGGACTAAATCATTTTTTCAGTAAACAACATTGTAAGACCCTCTACTTTTCTTATAATTTACTAAATATGAAAAATATCATGTAGACCAAGTTTTTTCCAAGTGAAAAAAATCTCAATGTCCTGATCTCAAATCCAAGTAAGATTGTTCTTTACAAACAATCATTATCTTAAAAGTATAACATACAATGATGAACAAAAATTATCATTATAATACATTGTTTACCCTTGCAATCTAGAATCAAGGTCAAAAGTTGAACACATTATACATTATACATAGCATGCATAGGAGATTGAGAATTACATGCACATTTATTGCAGTCATAATACTAAATATAGTAACTATACATACACAGTGTGATTACTAATTATCACACTATTTATGTTGCAAATAAGTGTTAGTTTTCAGTGATCAGGAAAGTAAGATTGCTTGAATGTATTTTTAGTTCTACTGGTCCATGACCATAAAAACTTATGATAGAGTATGTTGTTGTGTTTCCGTTGGCACATGTTTGTTATTGATAATTCTCCAAAACTATTTGGAGGATTGCCATGAAACTATGCATTCACATTTGTCCCAAGGTCTAGTTGGTCATAGCTAATTAGAAAATCAGTGTGACTTCCTTTTTCGCTATTTTGGAAATCTTATTACTCCATATAAATGGAATGTCATATTGATATCGGCTTTTAACAAGAAAGACTTCTAAAATGTCAAGATGATTCTACATGAAAATGATGCTGAGCTGATGTCCAATATGACTGCCACAGTTGCCATCTTAAAAATCTAATTATTGCTACGACTCCTCAACAATAAATCATATTGGTTGGTTGCCTTTGCCACAAGACGTTTTGATATCTTTAAGTCTTAATTGAAAATGGTGCAGATCTGACATCTGGTATCATTATGATGGTGACGAACTTGAAAATTTTGTTTATGACTCCTTGTTCCTCATTAGTTTTCATATTGACATTAGGTTTACACTAAAACACTTTGTATATCAATTGTATTTACCCAGGCTATAAAATATGTCTCTAATTATACTTGCATCAATTACTTTTAATGTGTGGCTTCATATTTTGAATTGGTTTTAAACTATTACTAACCTCTAGTTGGATTTCGTTATTAACTACTATTTGGAGGTGGGAAATGTTTTGGTTTCAAATGTTGTAAATCCAAATTATTTCCCATTTATTACCTGGCATTGATTCAAAAATGTTTATTTTTAGTGTGTTTATCTGATTGTTGCATCAATACTTTGGTTCACATTAATCATGGCTATAAGTTAAACCATAGAACTAAACTAGAAATTATAAGAAATAAAGAGACACAAAATAGCTGAAGTTTAATAAAACACTTAATTACATACATTATTAAAATTAAAAATAAAACTAAGCAGCAATTTATTTTTTCTGCACTTATAACAGTATCAAAAATTGGTGCTAAGTGGCCACAAACAGGGCACAATAATGGTGATCTTAAGTTTGTTGTTATTACTACTCCCTGGCTTCAATAAGGAATTTTTGCTTAGAAGAACATATTGTAATATTTAATTCATTGTGAATGAAAAGGTTGCCTGTCTGACCACCAACATATTGTTTCAGTACTCACCAGTTAAAAAGAATTAAAAGACAGAAAAAATGGTTGTACTTTGGATTCTAGATTTTTTTTTCAGCCACCTAAGCAACAGTTTGTTTGAGGGAATCTTGTTTCAACAAGGAGTTGTCAGTATTTATGTAAAAAGCACAGTCCTTTCATTATTGATTCAGTGATGTATTTAACCATTTTATCTGTTTCAGTTTTAAACTAAATATTTGGGATGTTGGAGGGCAAAAGTCTTTGCGATCATACTGGAGGAACTATTTTGAGAGCACAGATGGATTAATTTGGGTTGTAGATAGCTTAGACAGGTTGCGACTTCAAGACTGTAAACAAGAACTCCAATCTCTACTACAGGAAGAGGTAAGGAGACATGTCTTGTCCCTGACATATTTCTGAAATAGGTAAAGAGCTTTATTTTAACTGATATATTACTGGAAGAGGTAAAGAACCTCATTTTTATTCTTGACAGCATCACTAAACCATTTACTTTTACAACAGTACAACAGACATGCAGCTACACCTGACAATAAATGCATTGATATTATAAATATTTAGGAAAAAATGTTTGGGCATCTATGGATTCATTTTGTGGTGTAGCTTATACAAAATTTGACTATTTTGTAAATAAACAAAATTTGACTATTTTGTAAATAAACAAAATTTGACTATTTTGTAAATCAACATAATAATTTTAAGCTCATACATAATTTGAAAGCCTTGTAAATTATTTTCTTACATTGTCTCTATAATCTAAAATTGACCTTTTTCATTTTTTACTATCTAGTATAACATCATTGTTCTGCATGATTGTATTTTTATTCAGTAGTTTCTAAACAAACTTCAACAGCGAATAGTTAGACCAATAATACATCAATGACAGACTGGATCTAACTTAAATGTCATGACATTAGTATTTTTTTATGGCAACTCTTGTACACCTGAATATAGTTGTGAATGTTGATATTTATTGGCCATATCTTTAAATGTTGATATTTATTGGCCATATCTTTAAATGTTGATATTTATTGGCCATATCTTTAAATGTTGATATTTTTGGCCATATCTTTAAATGTTGATATTTATTGGCCATATCTTTAAATGTTGATATTTATTTGCCATATCTTTAAATGTTGATATTTATTGGCCATATCTTTAAATGTTGATATTTATTGGCCATATCTTTAAATGTTGATATTTTTGGCCATATCTTTAAATGTTGATATTTATTGGCCATATCTTTAAATGTTGATATTTTTGGCCATATCTTTAAATGTTGATATTTATTGGCCATATCTGTAAATGTTGATATTTATTGGCCATATCTTTAAATGTTGATATTTATTGGCCATATCTTTCAAATGGAGTAGTGGATTTGAATAAAAGTTTGGTATATATTTTCATACACTATGTTCATTCAAGGCACAAATGAAAATTTGAGTTCATTTGTCTTGTACAGTGAGTTCATTTATCTTGTACAGTGAGTGCATTTGTCTTGTACAGTGAGTGCATTTGTCTTGTACAGCGAGTTCATTTGTCTTGTACAGTGAGTGCATTTGTCTTGTACAGTGAGTGCATTTGTCTTGTACAGTTTAAGTCCATTTCCAATTTAAATAAGGTAAATTATAATATGGTGTCCTTCATCCATTAGTTATCGATTGCTCTTCATGCCTATAACATTTGGAGAGATTTTCATGAAACTTCCTCCATATAACGACTTGATGATGTGTTAACATACCATAACTAAATCCCATGCCTCAAGATCATCATAAGATGAGATGTTATCCTTTCATTTGTAGTCATACTAGAAGTGTAATTTTTCAATTGCTGAAGAAATTTAAATGAAATTGTGTCCCACTATATATCTCATACCTACATAATGTACCAAAAGCTCAGTGTCAAGTGCAATGCCACCATAACCTGCTTGATTATAAAAAGAATTTATATATAGCACTGCTGTGTCATGCCTTTCAAATTTTTCCAATAATTCCACTGATTGCTTGAAGTACTACAAAGTTTTAGAACCAAAATTAATCTAATAATTTCTCAAGATATGTTATATGTTTTTTAGATATCACCAGTATCTTCATAGTCAATACATTCATTATTATTCTAAATAATATGGATCTGTCAACAGCAAAGCTATCGCATTTACTTTGTGTTTTCTAGAGTACATCCACTGTACAAGCATTGCTAAATCCAGGATAAAATGTAGCCAATGTTTGAGTAGAATTGGTTTTGCCAGGATTTTCCTGAGCATATCTATCACTAGATGAACTATGTCACTGATCCAGGACTTATCCCACTTGACAGTGAATGGGGGGGGGGGGGGGGGCTATCCGACCACATTGCAGTTATGACCTCACAATTTCTAAAATGTGCTGTGGTTTGCAGATAAGAAATATGAATGAAATGCACAACAAAAGAAATCACAAATTTCAACAGGAACAACTCTATCCTGTCTCTGCCCACAAATTTTGACCTGGGTCAATTTTTTTTCTTTCTTCAAAAATAAATGTTTTTTCTTTCTTTATGTAGCAAATATACTTTACCGGTAGATCAAAATGGGTGATAAAATGAAATGTGCTGTTATGGTAATAGACATCATCCAATGGGTCAAATATCAGGATGATTATGTCATTCTTGGGGTCATAAGGTGACCTAATTAAGGAATAATTCTTTATGAAGAGGTCAATATTGTTGGAAACAGACTTCTCTTTGGTCAGTACATTGACCACCAGGTTGATATGACCAAAGACTTGAAGGCAGTTTATACATTAGGATATTACTCTCTTTGTTGCATGGAATGATCTGTTCCATCATTCAGTTTGTATATAGTGCAAAATAATGTACGTGATGTCACATCATCTGCAGATATGGGCTGGTCCATATCTGATGTGAACCAGTCGCTATCATCTTCATTTACTCACATGTCCTTCAAAGCAGTATATATGATGTATGGCATCTCCTAATGCGAACCAGTCACTGTCATAAACTTAGACTAATCGAGAGTGTACCCAACAATAGTTGTGATTAATATTCAACCTATAGGATGAAGTTTTACATTTGAAATATGCAATAATATTGGATAGTTATATCCATGTTGGTTTTTTTTACATGGGTAAACTACAGGATATCACATATAGAAATTAGAGAAACAATTTATCTGTGGAATCCACGTTGACATTGCTGCTAATTCTCATGAAACAAACTGAAGTGTGATCATTATTTTTCAGAGACTTGCAGGAGCCACATTATTGGTTTTTGCAAACAAGCAAGACATTTCTGGAGCTCTGACATCAGAAGCTATCAAAGAAGTAGGTATTAATAGTTATAATCATTCCTTAAGGAAGACAAGTAGGTTATTTTATAGCTTGTCTTGGATCACAATGTTACATTTGAAAGTAAGACTTGCAGAGATTGTTCTGATTTCATTAGTTGAAATCTTCATGGGGTGCCTCTGATCCTTCAAGATAGATTTTAAATAGGGCTTGCACATGATGTTGTCTTTCTCAGCCTTCACAAAGAAATAGAGTTGCTTAACCTGCTATTTATGGGCCAATTTTAAAACGTGTACCATGCCATACCCTTGCATTTTCTAGGAATATTTTCTAGCATCGTAAATGAGGCCAATTCCAGTATTACAGTTTATAGAGTTAAATAAGAGATAAAATATACAAGCACAGATGAATCGCAAGAATCTCTTGACTGTCTGGAACGCAGATATTATGCATGGTTTTTATGATGGGCAAGAGATTCTTGCAATTCATCTGTGCTTGTATATTTTATCTCTTATTTAACTCTGACCCATGCATAAGAAATACAATGGAAAATATCAGCATATATTTTAGTTCATTCAAATGTGGCTAGAAGCATAATAATGAACAGTCTACATGGTAACCAAAACATAATACCATTTCTTTCCTCCAATTAACCACATTAGAGTTATATCCAACAAGTTAAGCTTTAGCCAATAGGAAATAAAAATATATTTTGTAAGTACTTATACATGGCACCAGTCACAACTCGTTTAGTCAGTATCTTTTTAGATTCTCTCTCTTTTTCTCTGCATCATTACTTCTGTATATCTTTATTCCTTCTTGCTAGGTTCATTTCTTTCTGGTTGTAAGACCCTAGTTGTCCCCTGTTTCTAATGACGTGATGATAACAGTCATAAATTGTTCTCTAATCAATCAACAACCACAAATACGCAACATTAAAATCACAACTAACTTTACTAAGTGAAAGGTAGAACATTAGTGCTATTACATGTACTTTAGTTAATGAATGAAACCATAATAATTTGCCTCTAATTGATGCATGACCACCAATATCACAAATACACATTTACATCCCAGGTTCATAATTGCCTGCCTACCTCACAAATGCATGGTTTCTCCTTATTACATTTCCATAACGTAGCGCCGGTACTTAACTACCATAAAATACAATTTTTCATAACTCAAACACCAAATACTGGGAACTAGTTTTCCAACGCTGACTTAAGTCAGTCAAATCATGATTTTATGTATCATTTCTTCTGTAACTCTACATCATATTTACTGTCATAGTAAGAACAAAAGGTGTCTACAGATAACAGAACAGTCCCTTCTCAATCATTCCACCGTACAATTTACGTCTCTATCATGAATACTGCACATGGAGTTACACAATCAACCACACAATTAGATTTTAATAGGGACTATTTGGCACTTATTAGACTCTGACCTGAGCTCACTAAAACTAAACCATGAAAAAAAAATTTTGGGTGTGTTTCATGTCAAAGAGATGTTATCATGCATTGGATTATTAATGACGGGGTTTGCATTAAAGTGGCAAATTATTGTACACCTATGTTATCTGTTATTTTGTGGGATATTTTAAATTCTAAACCATAGTCTTGCCAGTAATATGTAATAAAATAATATATTTTAACTGAAGATTGACATGCAGATCTTTGATTATTTTATTTTCGAAAAAAGAAGCACATGGGCTGTATTTTCATACAACTCTGACAATTCAACTTCAAAATCCTTATATGCACAACAAACATTATACAATTATAACAATTCAACATGATAATTTTAATTTAGTTTGTTAAAAATGGATGGAAACTATTTGTATGAGGTGCGATTACTGCAGCAATTAGTTTGAATTAATTTCTATTTAGAATCAAAATATGTACTTTTTGAAAGTCCCCCATTTGATCGTATAATTTCTAACACTGTATATGTGTGTTCCCCTTTTGATAGTAAAGATTCTCATACAGTGTTCCTTGGAAATCAACCACAGATCAGTTAGAAAAGACATGTATGTATCAAATGTGTAGTAAAATAGATACTTATTGCTCATAATTTGTTGAAATAAAATTGTTCCCATTTTGATGGTAAAAATCACGTCTCAATTTTGTAGGTTTTATATGTGTGTGTAAAAGATTTTTTGTCTTCATCTTTATATTTCCAGAATTAGTCAAAGTAGAAACCACTATTTACCTCTTGTAACATTTACTTATTTATGAGAGAAAACAATTGGTCTATTAACTGTATACATTTTTTTTTATCAGGCTATGGAACTTGAAAACATACAGACCCATCATTGGTTGATTATTGGTTGCAGTGCAGTGACAGGGCAAAATCTTCTAGAAGGAATAGATTGGATAATAGATGACATTGCTTCTAGGATTTTTACAATGGACTGATATTGTGGTTCATAAATTAGATGTATTGTTGACCCACAATATCAGATATTGTAAACTGTGTAGCGCAGTCTTGTGCCTCATGGAGGTCAGACTCAACTACAGCTATTGTGGAAGAAATGGAATAACAGAGGTATTTAACACAAGTCTCAACCATCCAGGCGTATCCATTCTATGACAGTCTTAGAAATTTTTACAGATATTAGTGCTTTTAATTTTATGATATAGTCCATCAGCCTAAGCCATCTGGGAATCGCCATGTTTGGTCAGAAAACATTTAAAACAGACAAGAGAGGAGTTTGTTTGTATTTCATTTTCAAAAACCTGAATGTGATGAAAAGCTGAGATAATTAAGTTTATACATTAAATGTTTTTCACAGTTTGGTTTACTTTCTGTTGTGAGATAATGTGAAAAAGGCAATGTCTCAATATAGTGATGAATACAGATGACTTTTCTTTAAATGATGTGTATGCTGACATTACATGGCACCATTATATTACACACTGTCGCTTGCAATTATTGAAATTATACCTTTTTAAACAGAATATCTCTTGGTTTTACCAGATGTCCATTATAATCAGTAAAAATAATCATTTCTTTGTTCGAAACTGTTGCACATACTTATAAATTATATAATGAAACCATGATGTTTGCAAAAATATAAACAACCAAATAAAGGTACACCTCCCCCTCAATAACTCGTGCACAACAGGATCCACAAATGAAGACCACACTATGAGGGGTGGGCACAAATTTCCGAAGGACCTCTAAAAATTGAAATAAAATCTTTTTGTCATCAAGAAAACCAGGTGGAGGCAGCATTAGGGAAATGGGCTGTTTAATGACTGAATCCTCATTTTACAGTCACATAAATTATAATATTTTGAAATGTGCTTTTTAAATGAAGTTGTTTGTTATTCTGTTTAAATAACATTTTTAAATGTCCAACATGTGAAAGATCGTTGTATGCGAAAAATCTGTGTATTACGTCACTGCTTAAAGTTTTCTTGATGGATCTGATTCCTGTAGTGGTGTTTAATAGTATCCTGCCATACTGGGAGTCCACAGAGCAGGTAACTAGACTACCTGTTGATTCACCACCAAACAAGATTCCTTTTTTCTTCAAAAACACAACTTTTACTTAGTGAGACAATCGTCTACATCAAAACTCAATTTTTGTATTGTTTAATTAGTACAATATTGATGTTGTGATTTCATTGGAAGTAAAAATAAAACTTCTTATCATCCTTGAGGATATCTCTCAATGCCAGTTCAAAAATTCTCTGAAATTCTCTTGCCAACAATGGTCTATCTCTGAAATCAAGCTCTTTATTTTACAAAGTATTACTTTCTCTTTGCTACAATTATGAAAGAGTCGGTTAATTTAAGGTAGTTTATGTTACATACACAATAAATTTTAGTGTTTGTGGCATACACAAAGTACTCTAATTCAGTTAGTCATGTGGCATGCTCTAATCAGTCATGTGGCATACACAAGATACTCTAATTCAGTTAGTCACATGGTATACAAAAGTTACTCTAACTCAGCTGGTCTTCTGGCATACACAAAGTACTCTTATTTAATTAGTCATGTGCAATACACAAGGTGCTCTAATTCAATTGGACTTGTGGCATACACAAAGTATGCTAATTCAATTAGTCATGTGGCACACACAAGGTACTTGAATTCAGTTAGTCATGTGGTATACAAAATATACTCTTATTCAGTTAGTCATGTAGCATAAACAAGACACTAAAATTCAGTTAGTGATGTGGCATACACAAAGTATGATAATTCAATTAGTCCTGTGGCATACACAGGGTATGCACAAGGTACTCTAATTCCATTAGTCATTTGTTAAAAAAGTACTCTTACTTCAGTTAGTCATGTGGCATACACAGGGTACTCTTAATTCAGTTAGTCATGTGGCATACACAAGGTACTCTTAATTCAGTTAGTCATATAGCATATACAAGGTACTCTTAATTCATTTAGTCATGTGGCATACACAAGGTTCACTTTATTCAGTTAGTCATGTGGCATACACAAGATACACTTAATTCAGTTAGTCATATGGCATATACAAGGTACTCTTAATTCAGTTAGTCATGTGGTATACACAGGGTACTCCAATTCAATTAGTCATTTGGCATACACAAGGTACTCTAATTCAATTAGTCATGTGGTAAAAAAGTACTCTTAATTCAGTTAGTCATGTGGCATACACAAGGTACACTTAATTCAATTAGTCAGGTGGCATACACAAGGTACTCTTTATTCAATTAGCAATGTGGCATACACAAGGTACTCTCATTCAGTTGGTCTTGTGGGATAACAAAGTACTCTTATTCAGGTAGTCATGTGGCATACAATAAGTACTCTAATTCAATTAGTCATGTGGTATACACAACTACTGAAACATCTGGTGTTAAATATGCTGGAGTTCATTCTCTCTATCTTTCTGAGACTCATTGTTTTACATATTGTATATAATAATGATTCATTGTTTTATATTTTGTATGTAAAAATGAGACTCAGTATTTTCCATATTGTATATAATAGTGATGAATGTGAAAAAATTTCTGTAATATCGTTTCTTTGATTTACAATGTGAGTTTCTTATCTTCAGATGCTTATCAAGGTAATATACTCAACTGGACCAAACGACATAATACATTTAATTATATTAACAAATATTAATTTTTTTTGTCTTTAAGTTGAAGACTGATCTTAAAATAATATTGTAATGGATCTTATCCTTTGTTCTATTATTGGTGTAATTCTGTACATCTACATTTTCAAGACATTAAATGATTCTGATTATGTTGTATTATTGGTGTAATTCTGTACATCTACATTTTGAGACATTGAATGATTCTAATTATGTTGTATTGTTGGTGTAATTTTATTCAGCTACATTTTCAAGACATTAAATGATTCTGATTATATTGTATTGTTGGAGTAATTTTATACAGCTGCATTTTTAGACATTTACTGATTCTGATTGTGTTGTATTGTTGGTGTAATTTTTTACAGCTACATTTTCAAAACAATAAATGTTTCTGAAATTGTGTTCAAATGTTCTTAAAAAACTACTCTTTAGTCTACAAATTACTAAATTCAGCTTTGAAGAATGCACCAATCTTTGGATGACTTTATGAACATTTAATTAAGACAAAAACTTGTTGTATATCACCATGACATCCTGATGCATTCTTTGGCATATCATAGTGTGACTGTATAAATAAGACAAAATTTACACATTCTTTTGCAGATTAAAGAATGGCCATTCTTCAGAGCCTATTTTTAACACATAGAGGTGGGGGAATTGAACATTTTCTACTTGATGCATTGTTTTAAATCAATTTCCAAAAGTTCTGTTTATACTGGCAGCATTTTTGTTTACAAGTTACTTCTGTTGAATTATACCGTAAGCAGAATTTAGGAGGAACTATCAACTGAATTATAATTTAAACTGTCATTCTGAATAAAAACTACATCTGTGCATGATCAATTTTATATATATTTCATGGGCTTTTCTCTCTATATGTTTTGGCAATTGACCTCAAATCCAAAATCAAGTTCACAATCTCTCTGACTAGGGACATTGATTTTGTAAACAAAATTATACAAAGCTAATATTTCTCTATCAATATAGATTAAATATTAGGATCATTATAAATGGAGGTAAACACGTTTACTTTAATCTGAGTCTAGGACATTGGTATTCCCTAATGGAAAAACATGGTGTACTCTGATGTACTTCTTCTTGTTTGACAGCTTAGAATGTTCTAGAAATTACCTTTTTGCCCTTATCCCTGGTTATATTTGTGTCATAGCTTCTTTTATATAATGTTAACTTGAGAAATTACTCTTTCTTATCTTATTATCTTGAAGCAGAAAAAGTTGTATTGTTTTGTTCAGATTTGCATTTGGGTGGAATTATTTATTAAAATTCTTATTCACTGGAAATACAAAGTGCTCATCAATAAATTTCTTAAACTGGAACATTCACTTGGAAATTATAGTTTATTTAGACAATACTTTTGGATTATATTTTTGTTATACAACGAAAGATTGCACATCATCTTAATTCAGATCATTGGCACATTACCACATTCAAGACTACAGGCATATCAACACATTCAGTATTGGAAATCCACTGGATTTCAACTGGAACTTTATACATTTGGCCTTATCATCAAGCTATTAGGACAATTTGGAATTTAAATTAAAAAATTATCAGTTCATTTTAAATTTTCACATTGTATTCTAGGGAAAATTTTATTTTCTTATAGAAACCTTTAAGGTAATATTTTCTGAGTTTCAGTTATCAGTTATCTCTATATGCCATTTTTGGCTATACATACCAGTATTGGTCACTCTTCACAACACTACAAACTCCTCTAAGTCTCTTCCAGAGGTATTTATCTCGACAAATTTAGTGAAGTACATTTTCCTGAATTTACGTTTACTAATAATTTGCTGTACATCACTCAAAAAAAGATATAAGAGCTTAAAATTTCAACTTGCATTTTCTAAGTTTGCGAATCTTAAATTTGAGTCCTGATGGAATACCAAATATTGTTGAATTTCTGCATGGCTTTGTTTTCATTACTATAACAAAATGGAAACAAAATGTAAACCTACATTTCGGACACTAAAACACTGGAAGCTGCAAAAATGTTTACTATACATATCTTCTGAATCAGTGGTGAAAATTAACAATGGAAACATTACTCCATAAATTGTTTTAGCAAACAGGGTTTGCAAAAGAGACATTCAATCTTAATAACTTTACCACCCTTTAGCATCTGTGAATGCATTCATTAGGTTAAACAACAGTAAAATCCTTCGCATGTCAAATTCCACATTCCTAAAATCATCATTAATCTATTGTTATCAAATTTCACTTAAACAATGCATTTATCCAGAACTAAGGTACAAATCTCAATGTGGAACACTTTTTAATATGATTTAATTTTGTTAATAAATATTGGTTGTCACTAAAACAAAAAATTACCAACTTGTTATAATACATTATACAGTTTATTCCCTGTTTAACATAGGCTGATGCAGAGGTTATTCTAATGCATTTTAAATTATGCATATTTAGGCGTTTTCCATCTTCAAGATGTTAAGTGTCCTCTATTCTCAGGTTTTGATGACCAGAGTAAGCAGCATATTAAGGTATCTTGCATCTTCAGGATGTCAGGTGACCTCTATTCAGTTTTAGGTGACCACTGTATGCAGCATATTCAGATGTCCAGTATCCTTAGGATGTCATTTGTCCACAATTAAGTGTCTTATATGACCACTGTATATTAAGTGTCATGTATCTGCAAGTTATCAAGTATCCAATATCTTTAAAGCAAGGACAGTATTGTCCAGACAACTGACCACAATCTCCAGCTTTCCATCATTGTCTATGTCAGCTGTGTCCATACTGTTTATCCAGTCAGGTGTAGTGTACTGACCAACGCTCTATAAAATACATGCAAAGAATAATACTCAGATATGGGACTTAGAAAATTAACAATGTCAGGTAGTAAAATGCACTCTAGGCCCAATGATGGTGCAAAACTGTACAATAATAATCGTACATTTATAACCATATTCTGTTTTAGCTGCTTCTGACTACTTGAATGGCAGGTGCCCATTTTTTCATTTAAACAAATCTCATTAAATTTCAATTATGTTACTGATTATGTTATAAATCTATTCATTTATTTGTTGATTTAGATTTTTTTAGAAATATGATCGCATATTTTCCTATATACAATTTCCAAGAACACTTTGAAAATTGCATGAACCTTCAAACTTACATGTAACTTTTCAACTGATTTAACTAATTTAAATACTAATTTAAATTTCATGACGTTTGAGAGCAATAATTAAAATGACGATATAACCATTAAACTTAATTTATTCTGGTATTTCCTTTATAATACGTGTATTTTTAAAAACATATTTGCAACTGCATGTGAAACTAAATTACAGTCAGAATAACGAATAGATATAGGCATCTACCAGTGGAACTGTAAGGTAATCTTGCCATCCCAGCAAATTGCAGATAGAATGAAGAATAGATACAGATATATGACAGTATAAAAATCAAGTAACCTTTCCATCCAGGTAGACTTGTAATGAGTTGAAGTTCCCTGTACACAGCAAGAAATCTAGTGGACCATCACTGACAGGTAAACTAGCCAACTGCTTGATGGGATATTTTGCATTTGCATACTCATCCTCTGTTACCTGAAGACAGATACAATTTCTGTTTGACATAGTTACAAGAAACGTGAAATAAGTGGACTGAATGAAATATTTAGCATTTTGAATAGGGAAAATCAGATGTTATATAAAAAAGAGAACAATTTTCAATAAAAGACAATAAAGGTTGCTTCTCTATTTTAATTTTGTTACAAATTATTTTTATATAATTTACTTTCATTTAAAGATCTGAAAGCATTAAAAAGTTGTCAAAATCTTTAATTGTAATGATTACTTTCTTTCACCTAAATTCCTCATTCATCGTTAAAATTGGAATACACGTTCATTATTTTTGGGGGTATTTGGAATGATACCTGCCTTTTAATCAGCATACTAAACTCATAAACTTCTCCGTCAGCTAGAAGTCTAAATTTTATAAAGGTCACTTTGATCTGGATTTACCATATGTTAATTGAAGTATGGTATGATAACCTTTCTCCATATTAATTTGAATTTGTTTTGTTGAGAGGAACACCACCACCAGCACCCAAAAAAGCAAATTTTTAAGTAAATTATGTTTTTTCTCTGAGAATACTTACCCTATCACATTAACGTTAGGATATAAGCCTGCTACCTCGTTAATCCAGCCCTACTATAAGATGAAAAATCGTCTTTTCTGTCTATTTCCTATAGACAAAGGGCAATAACTCTTGCCCCTTACCACCCCCAGGTGTCGCTAGTTTTTAAGCTGAGCGATATATACTTTACGAGGATGCTCACATGGCAGGATGGTTGGGAGGGTTTTTAAGTAATGTGATCGGGTAATTATTCTCGGAGAAACATTTACTTAAAACTTTGCTTTCTCCTTCAAATACGTTCCCCGATCACATTAACGTTAGGAGAATAGGCAATAGGAGGAGGGAATGCTGAGCATCCTACCTCCACCCCGGGTATCCTCTAGGGAATGATGGCTGGATTCCCCACATGAATGATAACCTGTTCTCCTAATTTCATCAGCAACACAGCCCAGGGTCACGTGATATTTGACCTCTTTATACGGTTAAGAAGATAGTTATTGAAATCTTCTTACCTACATTTTTTTTTCTTGCGAATCCAGCGCAGCTGATAGGCTGTGCTGATTGTTTTAAATGGGTCTGGTGGTCATCTGGGCTGCCAACACCGGACCTACCAGATTCAAGGTTTGCCTCTGCGAGGTCAAATCTCTGAGATAAAACTGGAGAAGGTTGTCTCTGCATCCCAGCCAACAGCTTCTATTATATCTCGGATCGAAACATTGCGTTCGAATGAAAGGCTCGTCAAGATTGCTCTAATCACATGAGCGGTAATCTTCATGAGGCGACACTGATCTTGTGAGACCTCAGAGTACGCTGAGCGTATAACCACTTCAGCCATGAAGCAAGGGCGTGAGGGGTGATATCCCGTTTCCCAGCTGTCACCAGAAGAAAGAGGTCCTGGCATGTGACCCGACTCGCCTCTGTTCGTTTAAAATAGTGATTGAGTGCATGAACAGGATCTTGCATGGCTGCTGCTAATGATGACTCTTTGATTGACAATGGATGGTAACCTATTTTTGGCTACAAAGCCTGGCTGCGTCAAGAGGACCACCGAACCATCTGATCTGAACTGAAGATAGTTTGGGTCACTGGAAAGGGCATGTAACTCACTCACCCTGTAAGCTGAAGCTAAGGCTATCAAGAAACATGTGATCGTAGCTTTAACGAAGTGTGGACTAAAGACTCAAATTTGTCTGAATTGAGCCATGTTAAAACCCAGGACAGATTCCATTTTGGAAACGGTGAGGGATTTTGGTAGATTGAACTCAAAATTGGCTAAAAGATCTGACAGATCTTTGTCATGCTTAATATCACATCTACCATGATGGCGGAATGTGTCTGATATAATGAATGGGAGTATTTGATAGTAATTGGGGCCAACTGTTTCTCATCGAAAAACCAGAGAAAAAGTCGGCTAGTTGAGGGATTGAGACACTCGAAGGGACGATGTTATTGATATGGTACCAGTCTCTGAAAACATGCCACTTTACCTCGTAAGCCTTCAGAGTGGAGGGCCTTCTTGCTCTTGAGATTCTCTCTACAATCGAAGGTTTAAATTGTTTGTCTCGCATGGCTGTCCGGACAAGAGCCAAGCGTGAAGAAAAAGACGGTCCAGACAGGGGTGGAACACCCGTGACTGCGGTTGCTTGAGAAGATTTGGGCTGACTGTAATCTTCCTGGGTAGATCTATTGCCAGATCGAGTAGATCGGTGACCCAGGAGTTGTTCCATCTGAGAGGGGTAATCAGAAGCATCTGACAGTTCTGACCAGTTAACCTCTGGATTATTTTCGGTACCAAGACCGTGGGAGGGTAGGCGAATGCCCACAACCCCTCCCAGCTGATTGACAGAGCGTCCACGGCCCAAGCCTCTGGGTCTGGAACTGGAGAGACGAAGGTGTGCAACTTGCGATTCCACCTTGTCGCAAAAAGATCAATCATCGGACACCCCCAAAGTGTGCAGATCCGAAGAAAGACCGATTGATGGAGTGAACATTCCATGTGCATAACTTGACCTTTCCTGGATAGAATGTCAGCCAAGACATTGAGTCTGCCGGGAATGTGTCTGATTTGTACATTGGTGTCGAGATTGTCGCACCAACGTAGAAACTGCCAGATCAGATTGCACAGGTCTGATGATTTGGTGCCCCCTTGTTTGAGGAGGCAAGTCACCACCACATAGTTGTCTGACATAATGAGGACAGTTTTGCCTTCCAGAAATGAAAGGCATTTATGACAGCCTTCATTTGTGAAAGGTCGATGTGGAGAGGGCTCTCCCTGGCCCCCACGTGCCGCTGACGGTATCGAAGTCCAGCAACAGGTGGGCACCCCAACCGTAGGTACTGGTGGCGGGACATACTGTTATCTCCGCTTTGGGTATCTCCAGAAGAATCCCTGTGGACGGTCAACTGGGGTCATCCGGATCGTCGAACTCATCGAGTCCGTTTCCAACAGGATGTGCATTTCAGCGAGAGAGTTCTTGCAACTCCTTGGATTATTCAATGCGGCAGCGGACTTGATCCCGCTCAGCATCAAGTCCACTCAATCACACAATAATGATCACGACCGAGATATGATCATTCTTGTATCAGTGGCACAACCCCAGTTGACCGTCCACAGGGATTCTTCTGGAGATACCCAAAGCGGAGATCTGGCGAGGAAGCCTTACCAGATTCAGATCGGTGAGAAACTCCATACCCAGATGGACCAAAACAATGGGATGGACAGAGATCAGACTTTTTCCAGTTCACCTAGATGATCTAAAAGTGATAGATGATCGTTTCTGCCTTTGAGCAGAGTAGAACTTACCATGTTTCAGGAGGATGTCGTCCAAGTACACTGAAGTCACTATAGATGAAGTCGAGCAGAACAGGGTGACAACGCAATCCATGACCTTGGTAAAAGCCCAAGGCCTGATGTTGTGGCCAAAAGGTAGGACCTGGAACTGATAAACCGAGTCACGGTAAATAAAACGGAGAAATTTCTGTGACGCGGGGTGGATATGGTTGTGAAAATTTGCATAGATCATATCAAGACTGACGGCATACCCATCCCGTCAGATGGAAAGATGGATTGATCTCGCCATCGCCATATTGAATTTTGGTGGTAAAATGTATTGGTTGAGGCGACTCAGGTCGATGAACGGCCTCTGGATAAGAAAGAGTCTGGAATAAAACCCCTGCGATTGTGGCTTGTTTTTGCTGTTGTTTTTTTTTGTACAAAGGCATCCATCTCCTGATCTGACGGTACAACCGTGAAAAGGGGATTGGAGGACAGGAGGGGGGTGAATAAATGAAATCCGAAGCCCCCCAATTGTTCTGAGGAAATAAAGTGGTCCAGTGGTCTTGAAATTGCAGGAGGCGACCGCCCACAGGTAGGCTGTCTGCGGCGGTGGGGAGGGTATGTCAACGTCTAGAGTTGGGAGGCTTGATGGCAGAGAAACTTGGGTTCTTGCCGCCTCTGTATTGTTGCCTCCTAACTTGATTAGACTGTTGTCTCCCGGCATTGGGATAGGATCTATACTGCACATTTGATTGTAGGATTCCTTTTCCCTGGTCTGCCTATCAACCCTCCCTCGAAATGCCTGCTAAGGTTGGGCGGCGAGTTGGAGGGGCAGTTCCTGAGCTTCAATTTTTCCCCCAAAGAGTAAAGGTGACCCAAACGGAGACATCCATAAAGCCAGAGTAGGATGGGGCTTGAGTGACATGGACCACAGACATGCGTCACTTCGTATCAGGTCTAAGTTGGCAGAAGCAGTCAGCGCCTTGGCCATGGAATGGTGAGCTGCCCTGTTAATAACTCTAGCAATCTGGGTCATCACTTCCCAAGCGTGGTCATTGCAGGATTTTCCTGCGAGTCGGAAAATGGCTAGTGAAGCCAAGTCTAACATTGAAGATGTAGCGACTACATTTTGGACTAGCTTTGATGTGGCATTGGAGATCAGTACTGAAGGCGTCTGAGTGAGTTTTGTACCAGTGACACGAGAACGTCACTGGTACTTGGCTTTCTGAATTTTTCAGACTGGAGAAGGAAGGAAGTCGTCTCTTCTTCCCTGTCAAGATCTACAGACGCCTTAACTTTGTAGTCTTGAATGGCAGTAGGAGGTGGAGGGCATACTGAATTTGCCAACACCCTATAAATTTCTTCCACTGCGGCCTTGAAGCTAAACTCAGTCCGTTCCATGGTTGGATCTGTGTACAGCTGATTTGCAAGAGTTTCGTCACACTCACTGTCTGCCGAGTCGTGTTCTGGTACAGCTTGCATCTCTGGATAGAGCATACCAGGTGGCATAGATGACACAAATCCGTCATCCTTGACAATTTGACTAATTATCCCTTGTGGAGAAGCCGTGAACATATGGACTGCTGGCACTGCCAGCTGGTTTGACTGGCATATGGTCAGCCTGAATGTCGATGATGGTCCGGCTATCACCGTTACCGGCCGCTCCAATGGCCTGGCTGGATGGACAGATTTCTCACTAAAATCTTCGTCATAGTATTGGTATGTTGCCGGCGGTACAGCTTGATGGACGGTTTTGTCACTAAAATCCCTGTAAATCATAGTTGGTTGGACCAGTTTAGCAATAAGGTACCCATGCTGGGACGGCTAGACAGCCGGTGCCGTCGAGGTTATCTAATGAAATACAACAGTCCCCCTCTTATACGGCCACCCCTGTTGCACCAGGAAAGTGGCCTTATAAGGCGGGTGGCCATTCCAGAGGGAGGATAAATTTATTATGAGAAGTATATGTATATTTAATGTACGTAGTACGAAAGCTACATACATCAAAACATTAAATATCTTCGTCTAAATGAAACATTAATCATTAAAAGGTTCTTTTTGTTATAATAACAAATTTATTTCAACTGAATTTACATTACTATTTTTTATTTTTTGGCGTAAGTGTGATATGCGAGCGGGTATTGTTGTCATGCACATTGCAAATGGATTCAAAAACGTCATTTACATCTTGGTACATACATAATTATCTTTCCATTTGCTCCATTTTCCCACTGCTGCTGAATAACCTTCTTATCGGTTATGACTTTGTTTATTCAAATTATTTCAACATAAACTTGTTTTTTCGAGTCTTTTCTACATAAAATTGTTTGGCAAATCCCCTGCCCCCCCCCCCTTCCCCGATGTCGTCGTGTCGAATAACTGACTTTTTTTCAAAAATAATGTATCCGTTAACGTGATTGACATTTCAGTGTTTGGTAATGATTTATTCGGTGATTGCTGACCTTATGTGATTTTTATGCAGACAAAACTTGTGTTGAGTGTACAAAATAGTCTTTATAATAGAAGCCATAATGTGTTGTCACGTGATCTTTCCGGTCTTTGTCTGGTACCCTATTGTTTTTTTAAGGTTCTCTGTGTGTGCCAATGTACAAAATCTATTTTTAGCATATGCTGACCCTGTTATGATTATAACAATTACGTCTGGTAATAATCATCAAAGAGAAGAACTCGACATAGGTGTTAAACCCCAAACTATATCATAACATTATTGAGCCCATTTCCTGTAAACATCGACTTTTATAGATAATGATATACTATAAATCTTTAGTAAACACTTTTAATGGCAACTTGACACTCGGATACATGTATCTACGATAGAGATAATCCAAATTGCTTACCTTATGTCAAGATTTGAATTAATTATTGGTTCTGGATACATTTGAAGAAACAAAAGTGGCCGTTCATGAGGGGGACATTTTAAATTTTTTGTACTAAAATGCTGGCCGCGTTAGAGGGGTGGTTGCTCTTGAGGGGTACTTTTTGAATACAAACTCGTCGGTGCCAAGGTTTTCTGGCCGTAAGAAGCGGGTGGCCGCTGGTCAGGGGGGTCGTTCAAGAGGGTGACTACTGTAGATCCAATGGATCCGGTAAAAACCCCATGCTTCCTGACTTACAGACCCGAAGACCATGCTCGGACATGCGGGGGGACTTACGCCCACTGAGCAGCCTAAAACTTGGGGGAACACTCCCCCAACAAGGTAATATCTGGCCTGATGTCAATAGCTGCGTCGTAGTTTCCTGGACCAAACGATGCATCTGTTCAAAGGCGGACTGTTGTACCATGTCAACATTATTTTCCTCCATTGCTGTTGATGTTACTATGGCTGATGTTTGCAGACGACGAACTTTAGGTGGGGGGTGACCCCAACATCCCCACAAGACTCGCAATGGAGGCTGACTTCGGATGTATACTGAGGACAGCAATGCTATCTGACTCTGACCTATTCCATCTATCTCTCCCTTTTGCTGCCTTCTGGACTACATCAGCCCACATTGGCTCTGTCCACGTTTTACACACGCTTCATGGTATAGATAATGTACACATGGTACATACAATACAAGTGTCATGGTTGTCTTCTTTTGTTTGAAATTTCTGCATTTCATGCATTTTGTTGACATTTCTACTGAAACGACAAAAGAAGATAAAACAAAGCACACAATTCAGCATGTTATTAATTCGTTCATACCACAACCATTACTAACAGAGTAAGCGAAATTATTCAGTGTCGCGTTAACTCGTAAATGACAACACGAGTACTGCATCAGCGTGTTGTAATGTGGTCGTCAATAGACGAAGTCCGTAAAAGGTGACAAAGTCACTTAAATTTTAAACAAATTGTAAAAATAATGTACACAACCTGTAGAAGAATAATTGTCCAACACAATAAATCCAAATGAAACTTCGGATGGTCAAGTTTAACCAAAAAATGGCTTGGATTGTTCAGAGGTTATAATTTACGTGTTATCCGTACAAGCGAAGCTTAAAAACTAGCCTGGCGGTGGCAAGAGGAGGTAAGGGGTGAGAGTTATTGCCCTTTGTCTATAGGAAATAGACAGAAAAGACAACTTTTCGTCTTTTAGTAGGGCTAGATTCGCGAGGTAGCAGGCTTATATCCTAACATTAATGTGATTGGGGAACGTATTTGAAAGAGAAATGAAAAATCTATGCCAGTCTAATAAAATAAACTATGTCTAATGTACTTGCTCCACTCATGTAAACTAAACTCTTCATCCACTCCTGTAAGATAAACTCGTTTCCCTCATATCATCACAATAGCAATTTAAACCAGAAATAAAGTTTCAATCATAATTAGCAAGTATGTCAGTTTGGACTGTGCCATCTGCTTATGGTAAATTATCAAACCTGCCAACCCTACTGAAAAAAATGGAGAGTATACCGATATATTTTTTTTTTTTACCTCTCTCGATTAAGAGAAAAAATCTGTATTTGTTTATACAAAAACATCATTTTCCATTCCCTGTTCTGGATCTGTTATTAAATTATCAATATTATTTTTGTTCTAAACAGTATAACTTATCTAGTCTTTTTATTAAGTCTTAAATATTTTGATGTGTATAACGTACACTTATGTATAATGCACACCCTGAATAAAGAGAAAAAAGTTTAAGTTCTGCCATTATAACATGCATGAACATGAATACATTTTAAAATCTTGATGATTTTGCTCTATTTTCATAGTGTGACAACAATCAGTCGTTTTGGACAGAGAATGAAAAAAGTAGAAATACTGAATATAGATCCTTCGAATTTTGTGAATGGCCCATAAAAGGGTCATGCTAAGGTTTGCCTTGTTGATGGTGTTCAGTCTACTTCATCAAATCCCTAGAAACATATGAGGGTTTAGTTGACATCAGGCCAGACTCAAGAACAAAATACTATCAGACCTGCCTGGGTCACCTAAGATGCTGTGTCCTTGGACAAAGCACACTACTCAAATTGTCTCTGTACTTCATAACCTACTTGTGTCACTGTACAATAAAGCACCAACCAAAGCAAAAACACACTAAACGTTATATCATGCTGTTAAAATTGGTATCATATGTCTGGCTTTGGAAACAGACATGATGGCAGCCAAAAGATGGGACATAAGAATATTTTGAGGGTAACGCGATGTACCTTCTCTATATCATGCTTAAGTAGGATAAATATACAAAACAAATTTTTATTGATGAGGGAATAAATACCTACCATGAAGTTGTGAAGGATGTAGATGGCACCTGTTGCTGACCCTAATGCTACCTGGGTATGATCTTTAGAGTTACCTCCCCCTTCTATCTTCACGCTGCCATCACTTATCTTCTCTGAATCTACAAAATGCCCACTGCACATCTAAGATAAAAGTAAACAAGCAGATATTTCAATAATTTAAAAAAATAGATTAGTTTTACAATTTGATATTAAGACTATACAAATGGACATCTACATTTAAGATTACAGATGGAATGCCCACTTGGCATTAAACAAGTTTATGTTTATTCAGGCAGGCAGTTCAGACAGAGTAATATATAACAAGTGTTTTTATAAAAAGATGACTGCAGATGGTGCTTGAAATTTATGATGACTTTTCTACCATTTTTTTCTCTTCTGAATATTGTACTTCATCAACACATTTATGACCTTTTTTGCAAATTCGAAATTTTTTGAAAATACTGATAACTGAAAGGCCAATTAAATTTTCTCATGAATGTAAATAGAAAAAGTAATCTCTGTATATGAACTACAAGATATAACCACAATTCTGGTTAGGACTGCTCTAGTAGAACATAAATGGGACCCAGGGAAGGTACTTTTAATGTTAAACATTGATTAAATTTTAACGAATGTGAGGTATTGATTAAATTTTAACAAATGTAAGGTATTGATTTAATTTCAACAAATGTGAGGTATTGATTTAATTTTAACGAATGTGAGGTATTGATTTAATTATTAATCTGCACCATTTTCATTTGCAAACTTTGAGAAATCAGAGTTAATTTTGGGTGAAAAAAAATGGGTCCAAAAATTTAGATTTTCCTTTTGTATTTTGAAGTGCAACTAAAAGGTCCAGATTATCTCGCATCATTGTAGAGCCAAATCTGTCCACCTTTATATAATGCCAACAATTTCAGTGTATCATAAATGACCTTGAAGCTACAGAGCTTAGCAGAAACCTACTACCTCCTGCCCCATAAACGCAGTGCCAGCGGTTAATGTGTTAACAAGAATTTTTTAAAAAATTCGCAAATTGTCACAGAATGAGATGCAAAAATTATTAAATACGCAAGAAATAAAAAAATCTTGTGACATCAGGAAAAGGCACTTATTAACACATTAACCCCTGGAGGTTTTTGCTGTTTTCACATGAATTGCGAGTAGAAGACACATTTTAGGGACTATTTCTGAATACATTCTATGACATTGATATCCAAACAATTTTCCATTAGCCTAATGCCTAGTTGTGTTAAAAACATTGTTTTCCATCGGTTATTTTGTTCGCACATGAGCAGAAGGTGAAATGTTGGATTTTTTGTCATTGCTTAATTGATCATTTTCGTATGGAGACCATTGCTTTTCAAAAATGTCCACTTTATCCTACTTTTTGCACAGGTTTACCTGTCAGTGTGCAGTTCAGACTGGTTTTCCTTAGATCTGAGACCAAAAGGTCTCAAATCTGGATGCAAAATCAGGTTCCAACCACAGGCAAATTCTGGGTGAAAAAAAAACAGATCCAAAAACTTTGGTTTTCTCTTCTGTATTTTGTAGTGCAACTAAAAGGTACAGATTATCTGGTATCATTGTAGAGCTAAATCTGTCTACCTTTCTATAATACCACCCACTTTAGTGTATCATACATGACCTCGACGCTACAGAGCTTGGCAGCAGACTACTACCTCCTGCCCCGTAAATGCAGCACCAAGGGTTTAATGGGCTAAATGGGACAGCCCTAAACCAAACAAAAGCAAATTCATCTCTTCACAGATTCAAGAGGGGCCCAGAATGGCCGAGTGGTCTAAAGCGTTTTCCGTTATGGATCACTGCCGTCTCACCTCTGTCTGTGTCGGTTCAAGTCTAAGATTCGGCTAATGTAGTTATGTGAGAAAGCTTGCCAGTAGCTTCTCATGGTTTGGTCCGGGGGTTTTCCCAGTTTCTTCCTCCACCAAAAATACTGTCCGCCATGTATAACCTATCGTGTGCTGAAAAATGGCGTTAAAACCCTAAAAACAAAACAAAACACAGATTCAAGTCCAAAGTCATACACAGCAAATTTAAGTCTCTGGCAAATAAATATTAGAAGAAAGGAAATTAATATTTTTCTTTTGGAAAGGAAAAGTCATTCCCAGACATAAAAGTTAACTGGTCAAAAAAATGAATAGTTTTTCTTTCCCCACCCCCAAATAAACGTTAAAGATCAATTATCTTGATATAGAAACGTTTGGCTGTTCATTTCTTATGACCAAGCTTAGTTGCAATTTTTTAATTGTACTTCTGTTTTAAATGCAGAATTATAAGGAAATATTCCATCATGGATTACTTTTATTGATGAGAGCTACACTGACCAATGTTTACCTATTTATTTTCAATGTTAGCACAAGAACATTTTGGTGAAGAAGTTTAGAAGTATTTTATGGTAATAAAGTGTCTTTTTACCGCTGTGATGATTGATGGAGTTTTGGTTGTCATGACAACAAGGCCCTGTCTAATAATATGAAGATGTTGTATGTTGTCTGTTGCCAGGATGTAATTTGACCTTTGCCCTGCCTGATCCATGAGGTTCACTGTTAGAAGACACTTCACAGACACTTGCTGTGATGGCTCCTGAAATAAAGGATAAAAAAGTATATGATAATACATGTATACTAATATGTAAATTGGACCTGGAAACACCTCCCAACTGTCTTTCAGATCAAAATCAGGAATTTCAAGGAAAAATTCACATTAAAATCTGATTTTTCTTCCATTATTCTCAATACACATTATTTAGCAATAAACAAAAACTCTTTAAAAAAATTCTGAACTTGTCCTGGGCTGCCACTCAAAGTAACCATGTCATCTTCAAAAATTCACAACCAAAATGTTTTTCTTTTCAAGTACTTTTCCCTACTTGTGCTACAAATTCATAACTGAAACAGTGCTGTCTTGGCCTAAAAATCTAATCAGGTCATTGTCACAAGGATATATCAAGCAATGGCCAGATTGCTGAAAATTTAATCACGTCACAATG
This sequence comes from Unio delphinus, assembly GCA_029339505.1. Taxonomy (NCBI): domain Eukaryota; kingdom Metazoa; phylum Mollusca; class Bivalvia; order Unionida; family Unionidae; genus Unio; species Unio delphinus. The sequence goes on from JAQISU010000105.1 coordinate 3,944,847, forward strand.
ATATATCAAGCAATGACCAGATAACTGAAAATCTAATCAGGTCACAAGGATAGACCAAGTAATTGCCAGATTACTGAAAATTTAATCAGGTCACAAAGATATATCAAGCAATGGCCAGATTACTGAAAATTTAATCAGGTCACAAGGATATATCAAGCAATGGACAGATTACTGAAAATTTAATCAGGTCACAAGGATATATCAAGCAATGGCCAGAGTAGAGAAGTACAAACAAGCCAGTTACCATACTAACAAATTTATATGCAATGAAAGAAAAAAAGATAAATGCAAACCTACACTATAAAGAGCAAATTCTAATTATTCTATATTGCATGTACATAATAATGTGTACATAATATCTGCTTTGGATAGTGGAAAGATTACAGTCCTCACTCTCCTGGATTTATCTGCAGCATTTGACACAATAGACCATGATATATTACTTGACCGTCTCCAGCATGTATTTGGCATTCAGAATATAGCCTTACAGTGCACTATTCTTCTGAAGGCATTTAATGACATTCTCTCTGCTTTGGATAGTGGAAAGATTACAGTGCTCACCCTCCTTGATTTGTCTGCAGCATCTAACACAATATACCATGATATATTACTTATCCAGCATGTATTTGGCATTCAGAATATAGCCTTACAGTGGTTCAAGTCCTACTTAGTCAACAGGACACAAATTGTATCTGCAAATGGAATACATTCATGCCCAGTTGACATATGTATTCCACAGGGATCTGTTCTTGGATCTGTTCTCTTCATTCTGTACACTCAGCCACTCTCAAGTGCCATAGATCACCACCCAGTGTTGCACCAATTGTATGCTGATGACCCCCAAATATACAAGTCTAGTCACCCAACTGAAGTTGATGCTACCATCCATGGAGTAGAGAACTGTATTTCTGATGTGAAATCATGGATAACATGTAACAAGCTGCAGATGAATGATGCATGATGATAAAACTGAGGCTATTCTGATAACAACATAAAGACTTTCTCATTCACATCCTTTACCTCAGACAATAAATATCAGCAACACCAACAATAAATTCACATAGTCAGTACAAAACCTAGGCGTTACTCTAGACAGTACTCTCACACTGCACCAACATGTCATGAAGATATGCAAGGCTGCATCTTGAATTGAGATGCATCAGTTCCATTCATAAATATCTTTCAGTTGATGCAACTAAAATACTTTGTGTGTTCATTAGTACTTTCAAGACTGGACTATTGTAATTCAATTCTGTCTGGTTCATCACAATATTTACTCCAGAAACTTCAAAAAGTTCAAAACACAGCTGCACGGATCATCTTTAGAGTACCTCGATCAGAGCACACCTCACTACTGCTCTGTACCGTACACGGGCTATTGATTCGATACAGAATCAAACACAAAATTTATTCTCTGTGCTATGTTTCAATGACAGACTCCAGTCCAACATACCTATCCAGCCTCACCCATGTGTATACACCAGCTAGATACTTACGCTCTTCTTCTGATAATCATATACTCATTGTTCCCAAGGTGAAAAAAGTCATATGGACAACGTTCGTTTGCGCAGCAGGGCCCGGCGACGTGGAACGAATTGCTCATTGAAATTAGACACAAAGACACAGTGGTCCCTTTTAAGAGTGCTCTTAAGATTCACCTGTTTTGACTGCTGGGACAAACTTAGCGACCTAATCATGTTTTGTATCTTATATGTTTTCAGCATATTTTTATGTTTTCCAATTTCATTGTTTTTGTCATTTGTTGTTCTGTAGTGAAGTCATATCATTATTGATGGTGTAAAATGCTTAGAGCTTCGAAAGATTAGGCGCTATACAAAGTCGTCATTATTATTATTATTATTATTATTATTATTATAAACATATCAAATGTTTATCTAGTACATAAACCAAAATAAACTATGGCTAACTTGTATACATGAATTTGTTACTTAAATGAAGTACAAGACTTTAGATAAGGTACCACAGTTATCCACATGTGACGGCTGAAATCAACTCTGTTCTGATAAGAAAAACAGTGACATATTGTACGTTCAACAACAAAATGAAATGTCACTACTCCAATTACAGAACTGACATTTTTTGTAAGTTTAGGCAAAGTAAAATTCCCTGTGAGCCACATCTGGTAATTAAATCTGGAAGTGTTTTAGGATAAAAGCATTTGTGAGTGCTTTGTTAAATTAACGTTTAATTAATTCCAAATCGATTTTGTGTGTAGTGGCACTGAATAAATTAAATGACATAAAATAATAATAATAATAATAATAACCAAGTGATAATATATAAATTATAATTGTGACAGTCATTTTAACATAGCAACACAAGAAAATATCAAAGTCTATTTCACCAAACAAATCAAACTTATCATTGAAGAATTCCATATGTTATTTTTGGAGTGAAAACTAATATAACTAAAAATACACACTATTATATGCCAATAAATATTTATAACTGTGAAAAGAAAATATGATCCTTTACTATAACAATGTACATCATTAATACATGTACTAGCCTATAATTGTACATTTTGTTCAACAATATTTCAATTTCAAACTTTTCTTGGGTTATAAATTATTCAGTCTAATCCTAAATGTGTATTTTTTTTCATTATTTACAAAATTGTGCAACTGATATGGATATAACTTGTATTTTAAAAATTTGTTTTTACTGGTGTTCGTAAAAACTCTGCAATCCAAACTGATTTTCAATAGTTACACAGCTTACTTCCCCTGATGGACATTATAGTAAAGAGTCAGGGTCAGGTTTTGATTAAAAGCATATGATTTGCAAACCATTTCTATTTATACTGAATTTCATATGTACAGAACTTGCATATGATAAAACTCACTGCATACCTTGCGGATTTAAGTATTTTTGTAAAATTTTGGAACTTGGTTGTGATTGTGATTCTATCAGCATTCAAAGTTTTATCAAAATCTGACCAGAAATATGGCCTAAAGTGTTAACAAGATCAAGCATCTGCATGCAAGATCACATCATTACTATGCATTGATCTGGCTCAATATTGAAATTGTCCAAGATCTTACTTGATGATATAAGTATCAAATAAATAAAGAGAGATAATAAGTTCTGAAAATCAGATCAATGAAAACCTCATCAGTATGCATAAATCTTGTTTATATATCAAAAGCTGGTTTAGATACTGATGATATAAATCTATATTCCATGTTTTATCAAAAACAGATCAAAAACACAAACCAAGACACATTACCATACCATGAACTCACAAGGCCCTACAGTTAAATAAACAAAAAATTTAAACTGCTCAATGCAATGGTTCTAATTTGGTCAATTTCTGTTGCATGGTTTTGGATGAGAATGAGAACTCATTTCAAGATTTTAATATATTTAGTAATGGTGGCCATGTCAGATTAGCATGATATATACAAATTTGAAAGCCATCTGTGTTGGGATGCTTTTTGTTAAATGGGCAGAATCTATTCAGTAGTTTTTGAGAAGAAATGTTCTCCATTGTTTTTTACAATACTGTGTAGTGTGTCATGTTTGTTGGCTATGACCCAGTTTATCATTTTGAATGACATAGTCTGGAAACAAACAGATGTAAATAGTGTGTCACATGGGTTGAATGCAACAATGTGTCATTTCAGGTAAATTATTTAGACATCTAATCGATGCAACCACTAAATAATGGATGGAAATTTGTGATTTCAAATAGATACATCTAATTGAGCAGGAAATTTGATAATGTCAATCAAAATACTCTAAATTTCCAATGGATTAACAGACAGCAGTATTGATGACATAGTGACAGTGTCATTAGCTAAGTCTTTCTATGTGAACTTTTATCTGATATAACTAGGAAATAAACATTAGCCAACTTCAAAGAAACATTATAGTCACCATGAGTACTAAATTTAATGTATCAGTAGTGACTAGTCTACCTTGCTATTGTACTGATGCTTGAAATTATCAGTTGAAATGACTAGACTTTTGTTCTGTTTTTTTGGTCTTGAGACCTTTACCAGAGTCCAGTAGAACCACAACTGCCGAAATGGCAGGTTTCAACCGCATTTATAGATTTTGGGAACACACTAGAAAATTCCTCACAAAATTTTTACTAATATGAATAAATATAAAAAAATTCATAAAGATTAACCTGAGCGCCTCCTAGTCAAAAGCTGAGTGCCCAATTCACTATGTAGAAAAAAAATGGCACCCGAATGGCAACTATTTCACAATAAATTATACAAAGATTCACGATTGATGATGAATAGTTTCATCACACTGGTGATGAAAAATTATGAACTTACGTGAGTATTACCTTAATCCTGGAGAAAAACAGAAAAAATTGCCTTTTTCTCTCTCAAAATAGAAAAAATTGCCCTTTTCTCTCTCAAAATAGAAAAAATTGCCTTTTTCTCAAAATAGAAGATAGGTGATAACCGTTTGCAATCATGTACACTCTTGGCTTCAAAAATCTTTACCCAGATAATAAATATTTTTAAACAAATCATTTTTACATGATTTACATATTATATCAAATTACGTTTCTTTTGTACAAGGGTCATATATCAAACATTGTTACTACAGCTACTATTATTTTCATTGGAAATGGACGTACAACTTTCCAACATGAAAGGAATGTAAACAATAAAAGGAGATTATAAATTATCTCAAACATTTATAATATATGCAAATGAACTTTAAAAGAATATAAGTTGACAGGTAGTCAGGATTGTTTCAGTATTAGCAAACACTCAGTGAAATGATCAAGACAGTGAATACATTGTAATGCCATAACAGTGACATGAACAAGGCAGTGAACATACTGTATTAGCAAACACTCAGTGAAATGATCAAGACAGTGAATACATTGTAATGCCATAACAGTGACATGAACAAGGCAGTGAACATACTGTATTAGCAAACACTCAGTGAAATGATCAAGACAGTGAATACATTGTAATGCCATAACAGTGACATGAACAAGGCAGTGAACATACTGTATTAGCAAACACTCAATGAAATGATCAAGACAGTGAATACATTGTAATGCCATAACACTCAGTAAAATGACCAAGGCAGTGAACACATTGTAATGCCATAACAGTGACATGAACAAGGCAGTGAACATACTGTATTAGCATGCACTCAATGAAATGATCAAGACAGTGAATACATTGTAATGCCATAGCAGTGACATGAACAAGGCAGTGAACATACTGTATTAGCATACACTCAGTGAAATGGCCAAGGCAGTGAATACATTGTAATGCCATAACAGTGACATGAACAAGGCAGTGAACATACTGTATTAGCATACACTCAGTGAAATGGCCAAGGCAGTGAATACATTGTAATGCCATAACAATGACATGAACAAGGCAGTGAACATACTGTATTAGCATACACTCAGTGAAATGATCAAGACAGTGAATACATTGTAATGCCATAACAGTGACATGAACAAGGCAGTGAACATACTGTATTAGCATACACTCAGTGAAATGGCCAAGGCAGTGAATACATTGTAATGCCATAACAGTGACATGAACAAGGCAGTGAACATACTGTATTAGCATACACTCAGTGAAATGATCAAGACAGTGAATACATTGTAATGCCATAACAGTGACATGAACAAGGCAGTGAACATACTGTATTAGCATACACTTAGTGAAATGACCAAGAAAGTGAACACATTGTATTAGGATACACTCAGTAAAATGACCAAGGTAGTGAACACATTGCATTGGTATAAAACTCAGTGAAATGACCAAGGCAGTGAACACATTGTATTAGGATACTCAGTAAAATGACCAAGGCAGTGAACACATTGTATTGGCATAACAGTGATTTGAACAAGGTAGTGAACACATTGTATTGGCATACACTCAGTAAAATGACCAAGGCAGTGAACACATTGTAGTGGTATAACACTCAGTGAAATGACCAAGACAGTGAACACATTGTATTGGCATACACTCAGTAAAATGACCACGGCTTGAGCACAATGTATTCAAAACACAGCTGCATGGATCATCCTTAGAGTACCATGATAGATTACACCTTCCCGCTGCTCTATACCCTAAACTGGCTATACATTTGATCCAGAATCAAACACAAAATCTGTTCTCTGTGCTACATTTCAATGACAGATTCCAGTCCAACATATCTATCTGGCCTCACACATGTGTACACACCAGCAAGATACTTACGCTCCTCTTCTGACAATCATTTACTCATTATTCCCACTATAAAAATGAAGTCATAAGGACAACATTCTTTTGCATACCAGGGCCCAGCAATGTGGAATGAATTGCCCATTGAAATTAGATGCAAAGACACAGTGATCCACTTCTAGATTGCTCTTAAAACTCACCTTTTTTGACTGCAAGAACAAACTTAAAGACCTAATAATGGTGCCAACCCTAAATATTTTGAGCATTTTTTATGTTTTCTAATTTCATTGTGTTTTGTTTTTTATTTCTTGAAGTCGTATCATTATATATGTTGTAAAGCAATTAGAGCTTCTAAAGATTAGGCGCTATACAACGTCCTCATTATTATTATCATTATTATTATTGGCATAACACTCAGTAAAATGACTTAGGCAGTGAACACATTGTATTGACATAACACTCAGTGAAATGACAAAGGCAGTGAATACATTGGATTAATAAACAATCAGTGAAATGATGAAGGCAGTGAACACATTGGATTAATATACACTCAGTGAAATGACAAAGGCAGTGAACACATTGGATTAATATACACTCAGTGAAATGATGAAGGCAGTGAATACATCGTAGTAATAACATACCTTCAGCATGATCACATTATTTAGGTTGATCCTCCAGAGTTCCTGTGAGGGAAGTACCGCTGATATACAGCCAGAATCATCAGCAGTCACAATGCAAGAATTGCCTGCTGTTAATGAAGAAAAACTTTCTTGATTTGAATGATCCAAGTAAACTGACAATACACTCCTCTCTATAGAACAATACTCTCTATAGCGAGCATCTTTTCTTCCACGATACTATCTGATGTACCAGTTTAACTCTTATATGGTACTTACACATTCCATTCCATAAAACTTCAGTTTGCAAAGTTTGCCATACAAAAATAATCACTATCTGATCATGTCACAACTATCTCTAATCAAATCATTCATATTTTCTAAACCAAGGGTTGGTTGATGTGGTTAGCTGGTTTTAACAGCACTCTAGACACATTACTGACTTTATCATGCCAAGAAAATGATAGAGAAGCACCTCTCCCATGTTCATACCAAAGCTAAGTGCCTCTCCCATGGTCATACCAAAGCTAAGTGCCCTTTCCATGATCACTTCAAATTTAAGTGACTTTTCCATGATCACTCCAAATCTAATTGACTTTTCCATGGTCAAAACAAAGCTAAGTGGCTTTCCATGATCACTCCAAATCTAAGTGACTTTTCCATGGTCACACCAAAGCTAAGTGGCTTTAAATGATCACAAATCTAATTGACTTTTCTATGGTCACACCAAAGCTAAGTGACCTTTCTATGATCACTTCATATCTAATTGACTTTTTCATGGTCACACCAAAGCTAAGTAACTTTCCCATGGTCATACTAAAGGATTTCGTTGCTTCACTCTGTTCAAAATCACTGGGTATCAACGATAGTGAAATCAACTCCGCATGTTAATGACTTAAATGCTGTCCAAGTTATCACAATACTTTTATCAATTATTTGTTGGCAGTAACATAATTTTGTGAACATGATTTCCTCACCTTATTTGCTAAAGATGATATGATTTACCTTATATATAAATAATAATTTTTTTTTGCAGTCACATTAATTTATAAAATTTCTAAGACTGATGCAGTTGCAACTAAGCATGTGTAAATATACTTACAGATGAATGTCAAATAACTATATTATTAAAAAATCCCCCAAACTTCACAAATAACTGAAAATGTAAAATAAAACTGTCTTAGGAAAAAGACAAACTATATTAAAAACAAAGAAGAATATTGAACAATTTGCTGTCTTACATATCTGCCCACCTCTTTTGTACCCTCCATGAGGGAGATAAGTCTAAAGGGAAAAAAAAGAGTCAAAGCTCTCTGTAACATTTTGAAACATGTCCATATCGAATGCGTAAAAATTAAGTTGTTTTTGTCAGATCAATGTATACATGCCCAAAAGGTACCAATACAATGTACACATTGTAATGTATATCTATATTATGCATATTGTTTCCAAGAATATAGTTACTTAATAATGCTTTAAATACTAATATTCTTAAGTCTGCACTTTAAAGAAAAGATCCTTCTTGTACTGAGTGTGTAAATACATTCATAATGATAAAGCTCCAAGGCTGAGTTGCACTCTAATTCACATAAACAATTATAGCTGCCACCCTTCACGATTTCAGCATGAATTTCATAACATTTTCAGCAATTCACAGATTCACGCCCATGCAAAACATTCACAAATTCCCAATTCTCATTTATTTAAAATATATAATAAAATAACCAATTTCTTGTTAAGTGCTCGTCGGTGAATGAAGAATTCATTTAAAGACATTTTTAGAATATATCAGTGATTTTTCTCTGCTGTTGATACATTAGTACACTACAAACTATCATTCAGAATACAACTGGAACTCATTTGGGTTATTCAATTTTGTAATTCATAGAACATTTCCTGTTTATGATTTCATTCACAATGCTCAAAGTTATTTTCACATTTTCACTTTGCAATTTACTAAATAAATTGTATTTTCAATTTTACAAACTTGTTGGTTTTCATTCTTTTTAGTTATTTATTTTAAAACCATAGTGTTAACTAATAGTATTATGAATTAGATTCCAAACAGTCATAATAGTTCTATCAATGAATTTAAATGTATGAAGTTCCAACTGAAATCCAGTTTTATTAATTTTTAATTCCAATACTGAATGTATTCATGTAGTCTCATTTGCGCTAGGGTTCAAATGGTCTGAATTGTGGCACTATCCAAACAGTCTTCTGGTGTATCACAATAATGTAATTCAAACTCTCCTTGACTGAACTCACTACAATTCCAAATTAATGTTTTAGTCCACAAATGTAATTCTAGTGAATAATAATATGATATGAATACATGAATCCACACAAATTAAATTCTGAATATAACAATAAGACTGATTCTGCTTTGATGTTAAGGCAGGAATGATACTTCTAATGTAAACAACTTTATATACCCCTCCACTTAACCTAGGTCAAATGACCATTTTCTGAAAATACTGTCAACTTAATTGGAAATTTCCTTTCTGGAACTTTCTAAGGTCAGAATCAAGACTGTATCTTTAGACTCAAGCTGAAGTAAAAACGTTTAAAATTAGTAATGATCTGAATATTTAATCTATAATCATAGAAAAATATTAGCAACCGTATATACTCACGTATAAGACCATTCGCATTTAAGCAGACCCCCAAACTGAACAGATACAAACACTTAATAGTACATGACCCGTGTATAAGCCAACAAGCCCACAACTCCAAGACATCTCAAGATCCATGAGGTAAGTTCTAAATGCAGTCATTTAGGCAAAGACATATTTTTTATAAAAATACATATATACATATACTTATCTCGAGCTTGGCATGCATGATTAGAAAGAAATGGTATAAACTTGTTTGAAAATTTGTCATGTTTGGTTTTCTAATTGTTTTTGCCTAATTTAGATTTGTGTATAATTTGATCCAACGAGGACAAGAATTTAGCAATCGCAAGTTGCTGTAACACTACCTCTTCCTTTTGACTTTATTATTGTTTATGAATTATTGCATTGGTCATTTTATATCAGTGTACTGGTAATTATGTTTTTACTTTGCTGCTTTGAAATTGTAAATACCTAACTGATTGAAATGTAATCCCAGTATGACAACAAAACGAACAACAATAAGCTTTCATTACGTACTGAATTAAGTACTTCACTTGGAGTCGAATCATAGTCACCATTGCTCTAAACTTAAATGATATCTCCAAAATACAATAATGTTGTTTCAGAAGAAAAAAATGCTTAGAAAATTATGCTAAAATCGTAAAAGCTGAGTTGTAGTTTGCTTTCATGCAAGCGACTTTGCACCATACCTGTAAACTTTCACGCCAGGATGAGAAAAAACCTCCCGATATTTTTTGGGCGCTCCACGCCTACATCCAGATTTCAAAATCTCCTTCAATTTTTGCAGAGAACTGCCAAGTATTGTATTATGTCTTCAATTTTCATTTCTTCTAAACAAGAAAAGTAGTACATGTTCTGTTGTATCACCCGTGATATATTGTTGTGACAAATTATTTACATTACTAGAAAGAATGCATTTCTTCACTAAACAGAATGTAAGGTTTAAAGAATATTCACATAAATTGATGACCTTTTTCTACCTCTATAACAACACAAAAATACAAAAATAAACCAGTTTTTTTTAATCTACAATTAATTTCAATCCCATGAATGAACACTACAAATGCAGTAACTCCATACACCATAGCACCATTCCCATGCGAGAAAATACCACACAAAACCTCGCGATTTTAGGTCCCAATCTCTTCTTTTTTTATATTTAGTCTCCCTACTTGACTTTTGAAAAGTTGATAGGTATGCCTTACACCCCAGTTTTACAAAAAAAAAATGGTAATCGTACTAATATTATAGAATAAAAAGGCAACTACACATCAGTGTACAGGTATAGTTGCTGGTCAAATTCTCTCTTAACACAAGTTTCAGGGTTTAAATGATTAACTGTCCAGTAGTGCTGTCACAAAACAAAAGATAAATTCACTTACTATCAACATAACAATGAAACGCCATAACATCAAGCTTTCCATTGTGTGGCAACTTATGATGTTTGTTCAGTCAAAACACAAAAATAAAAATGGTTGATGTTAACCTATAGTTGATCTATATGAGAATTTTATCCTTTATTATTACCACTTTTTGTGAACATGTAAATTATACTGGTCATGTGCCTAATATATCTGAATGTGCATACTTATTAAAAATATTACCTCAGTTTGTAGGATCTCATATATAATTGAAAATGAGTAACTCATGAGTGTGTGATTCAACGTAAATGAAACAGTTATAAAGGACTAGCTGAAATCTTATCTGGAAGAATGCAATCTGGTTGAAACAATAAACAAAGCAAAATTTGCATCAATATGTTTGGGAATAAATAAGGATTTTAGTGATGCAATACATGCTTTGCACTGTGTAAGTACTGTACAGCCTGGTCTCCCCAGTAAACGCAACTGGTCCGCGAATTTTGAAGTCTGTATTTACATTTAATTAATTTCATGTTGAAGAAATCAGAATATATGCACATGCAAAATAATAACAAAAATCAATCATAGTACAGTAGTCCACCTCTTGAATGCCCCAATCCCCCAAACAGCAGCCACCCGCTCCTTACAACCAGAATCCATCAACACCGACAAGTTTCTGTTCAAAAGTACCTCTCAGGAATGGCCATCCTGCTAATGTGACCAGCGGCCAGCATTTTGGTGTAATAATATAAAATTTACCCCTCACAAGCAGATGCATTTTACTTTAATGTGTATCCAGAGCCAGTATTGTTTTCATAAAGGGTGTTAATTAATCTTACTTCTGTTTCTTGATGTCAGGTTTTTGTTACTGAAAGAAGTGCTGACTATACTAAATATTATATTATTTACACCTCACCAGAAGCCACATTTATTCCATAAAACCAAGAAAGACTCAAATTTTAATCCATACAAATGGGTAAGTACATGTAATAAGATTAGACATGCTTCTGTTATCATGAGATGTCTGGTTAAGTTAATCGTTATGATTACAATTATTGAACAGTAGTTACAGATGAGAAGTGGCAGTATCGTTGTAAATACACAAGTCAGCAACAAAATGGTTTGATAGTCTTTATGGCTTTCCTTAGTAAGATGTTGAGCTTGTTCACATTTGATAATTAGTGGCTATTGCTACTGAAATTAATTGTCAAGATCACAAATCCTCAAGGCCGCGAGGTCAAATCTGCATGATGTTAATGGTACATATCGAAACCATTTTGGTTTCTCTCACTTAGTGTAAAGAAATGTATGAAAACAATAAGTATAAAGAAATGTTTAAAAGCAATAGGATATCAGACTATGTCTAACGAATCACATGACAAAATCGCTTCCTTTAAAAACACATGGCGATTTGTTTAAATGCAGAAAAATTGTTTTATCAGTCTTGTAGTTGGCAACATTGGAATAAGTACAGTGTAACTGCAAAGAGATCAACATGTCATTGAGAAAAAGAAAATTCTCAGTTTAGGAGAGAAAGCAAAAGTAATTCAACTAGAAAAGTTTGGGGGGGGGGGGAGTTAGAGGATCCATGTAGAAAAATTTGATGTCGGAAAGACTCAGATAAACAACATCGTGAAAGATATAGGAAAACAATTCTGCCAGAAATGGGAAGGTGAAATGGATGGAGAAAGGAAGATTGTTAGAGCTAGGAGATGTTTGTATCCTGATTTGAATGACAAGGTATTTAAATGGTTTGCACTGCGCATGCCAAGAAAATTCCACTCACTAGTCAAATGATCCAAGAAAATTCCACTCACTAGTCAAATGATCCAAGAAAATTCCACTCACTAGTCAAATGATCCAAGAAAATTCCACTCACTAGTCAAATGATCCAAGAAAATTCCACTCACTAGTCAAATGATCCAAGAAAATTCCACTCACTAGTCAAATGATCCAAGAAAATTCCACTCACTAGTCAAATGATCCAAGAAAATTCCACTCACTAGTCAAATGATCCAAGAAAATTCCACTCACTAGTCAAATGATCCAAGAAAATTCCACTCACTAGTCAAATGATCCAAGAAAATTCCACTCACTAGTCAAATGATCCAAGAAAATTCCACTCACTAGTCAAATGATCCAAGAAAATTCCACTCACTAGTCAAATGATCCAAGAAAATTCCACTCACTAGTCAAATGATCCAAGAAAATTCCACTCACTAGTCAAATGATCCAAGAAAATTCCACTCACTAGTCAAATGATCCAAGAAAATTCCACTCACTAGTCAAATGATCCAAGAAAATTCCACTCACTAGTCAAATGATCCAAGAAAATTCCACTCACTAGTCAAATGATCCAAGAAAATTCCACTCACTAGTCAAATGATCCAAGAAAATTCCACTCACTAGTCAAATGATCCAAGAAAATTCCACTCACTAGTCAAATGATCCAAGAAAATTCCACTCACTAGTCAAATGATCCAAGAAAATTCCACTCACTAGTCAAATGATCCAAGAAAATTCCACTCACTAGTCAAATGATCCAAGAAAATTCCACTCACTAGTCAAATGATCCAAGAAAATTCCACTCACTAGTCAAATGATCCAAGAAAATTCCACTCACTAGTCAAATGATCCAAGAAAATTCCACTCACTAGTCAAATGATCCAAGAAAATTCCACTCACTAGTCAAATGATCCAAGAAAATTCCACTCACTAGTCAAATGATCCAAGAAAATTCCACTCACTAGTCAAATGATCCAAGAAAATTCCACTCACTAGTCAAATGATCCAAGAAAATTCCACTCACTAGTCAAATGATCCAAGAAAATTCCACTCACTAGTCAAATGATCCAAGAAAATTCCACTCACTAGTCAAATGATCCAAGAAAATTCCACTCACTAGTCAAATGATCCAAGAAAATTCCACTCACTAGTCAAATGATCCAAGAAAATTCCACTCACTAGTCAAATGATCCAAGAAAATTCCACTCACTAGTCAAATGATCCAAGAAAATTCCACTCACTAGTCAAATGATCCAAGAAAATTCCACTCACTAGTCAAATGATCCAAGAAAATTCCACTCACTAGTCAAATGATCCAAGAAAATTCCACTCACTAGTCAAATGATCCAAGAAAATTCCACTCACTAGTCAAATGATCCAAGAAAATTCCACTCACTAGTCAAATGATCCAAGAAAATTCCACTCACTAGTCAAATGATCCAAGAAAATTCCACTCACTAGTCAAATGATCCAAGAAAATTCCACTCACTAGTCAAATGATCCAAGAAAATTCCACTCACTAGTCAAATGATCCAAGAAAATTCCACTCACTAGTCAAATGATCCAAGAAAATTCCACTCACTAGTCAAATGATCCAAGAAAATTCCACTCACTAGTCAAATGATCCAAGAAAATTCCACTCACTAGTCAAATGATCCAAGAAAATTCCACTCACTAGTCAAATGATCCAAGAAAATTCCACTCACTAGTCAAATGATCCAAGAAAATTCCACTCACTAGTCAAATGATCCAAGAAAATTCCACTCACTAGTCAAATGATCCAAGAAAATTCCACTCACTAGTCAAATGATCCAAGAAAATTCCACTCACTAGTCAAATGATCCAAGAAAATTCCACTCACTAGTCAAATGATCCAAGAAAATTCCACTCACTAGTCAAATGATCCAAGAAAATTCCACTCACTGGTCAAATGATCCAAGAAAATTCCACTCACTAGTCAAATGATCCAAGAAAATTCCACTCACTAGTCAAATGATCCAAGAAAATTCCACTCACTAGTCAAATGATCCAAGAAAATTCCACTCACTAGTCAAATGATCCAAGAAAATTCCACTCACTAGTCAAATGATCCAAGAAAATTCCACTCACTAGTCAAATGATCCAAGAAAATTCCACTCACTAGTCAAATGATCCAAGAAAATTCCACTCACTAGTCAAATGATCCAAGAAAATTCCACTCACTAGTCAAATGATCCAAGAAAATTCCACTCACTAGTCAAATGATCCAAGAAAATTCCACTCACTAGTCAAATGATCCAAGAAAATTCCACTCACTAGTCAAATGATCCAAGAAAATTCCACTCACTAGTCAAATGATCCAAGAAAATTCCACTCACTAGTCAAATGATCCAAGAAAATTCCACTCACTAGTCAAATGATCCAAGAAAATTCCACTCACTAGTCAAATGATCCAAGAAAATTCCACTCACTAGTCAAATGATCCAAGAAAATTCCACTCACTAGTCAAATGATCCAAGAAAATTCCACTCACTAGTCAAATGATCCAAGAAAATTCCACTCACTAGTCAAATGATCCAAGAAAATTCCACTCACTAGTCAAATGATCCAAGAAAATTCCACTCACTAGTCAAATGATCCAAGAAAATTCCACTCACTAGTCAAATGATCCAAGAAAATTCCACTCACTAGTCAAATGATCCAAGAAAATTCCACTCACTAGTCAAATGATCCAAGAAAATTCCACTCACTAGTCAAATGATCCAAGAAAATTCCACTCACTAGTCAAATGATCCAAGAAAATTCCACTCACTAGTCAAATGATCCAAGAAAATTCCACTCACTAGTCAAATGATCCAAGAAAATTCCACTCACTAGTCAAATGATCCAAGAAAGCGACAATTTTGTCAGTTGAAATGGAATATGACGACTTTACCGCAAGTAATGGATAGTTGCACAGATTTCAAGTGCAAGACAATATTAAGTGTTCTTTCCTAATTGGAGGACCAGCTGATGTTAATAATGAAGTTGTCCAAGATTGGAACAAAAGTCTGAACGAAATATGCAAAGGATAATTTTAGTTGTGATGAGACTGGTTTGTTTTTTAGGCTGTTGCCAACAAAGTTGCTGGTACAGAAAGGGGATTCATGAAAAGGTGGGGAAAAAGCAAAGGAGAGATTTACAGTTTTGCTCTGTGCCAGTTGTTCTGGTGAGAAACTGATTCCATTGGTGATAGGTAAATCACAAAATCCAAGATGCTTTAAGGGATATAGCCAGACACATTTGAGAGTTACATATTAGGCAAACAGAAAAGCATGGATAACAGGACCTTGATCAGTGAAAGTGCAGAATAGGAATATCCTGCTTTTTCTTGACAACTGTACTGTACATCCAAAACTGGATTTGTCAAATGTCAAGGCTTCGTAATTTCCTCCAAATACAACTTCAGCCCCTGGATGCAGGAATAATCCAGACAGTCAAAGTAACTACAGGAAAAAGCTGTTGAGACATGTTTTGTTCCTGATGGATAATATAACGTCTGCATTGGAGACAGCACAAAAGGTGACTCTGCTGGATGAAATCCAATTGCTGACATCAGCATAGGATGTCCTGACTGCCAAGATGATTCAAAAGTGCTTTCAGAAATGTGAATTTTTCCAAGAGGTGTTGGGTGTACCAGAGGCAGAGGAGGAAAACTATAGGCTGAAGAGGACTATCTTCCCCTTATACCACCTGGAACAACCCTTAAGGATTATGTTCAGTGTGTCCCAAGATTTACAGCCAATAAAGTAAGTCAACAAAAAGACCTAAAAACTGATAAGTTTAGACATTGGCCCGCAGATAACCCAAAACCTCTTCTTCAAGACCTTTCTCCCCTAAATTGTCTGGTTTACACATGAGCATATACAGTATGTTTTCTATTGCTTACAAAAAAAGATGTCATTGTTCTGGGAGAACATTAAATTGATTCTGGACTAAGGTCAATTACAAAACACAAATACACATAACATATAAAATCATTGGAAAAAATCCAACAACAATACAAATTAAATGCAGTATTAAATAATAACAATCACAACAACATGGCTGCACATATCGGTACAATGTACACATCTACATGTTATAAAAGTACAAGGTGCATATGTACACATGATATTAGTATAATGTATACATGTACACATGATATCAGTATAATGTATACATGTACACATGATATCAGTACAATGTACATGTGAACAAATAATACCAGTACAATGTAGACACATACAAATGATATCAGTCCAATGTATATATGTACAAATATCAGTGCAAAGCACATATGAATGAAGAATATCATTAAAATATACACATGGACACCAATATTTACCATCATCCTTATCAATTTGCAGACAGTTAATGCTGTCATCAGACAGACTGCTTCGGCACAAGATTTGTCTGTTACAGAACACTGTCAGCATGCCACAAGAGTCACCCACAATAACGTCATTGTTGTAGAACTTGGTCACATCATGAACAGTAAGAGTCTGTATAGAGCCGCCCTTAGTTTCCAGAGTCAGCTGAAAATAAATCATTCCTTTCCAGACTGAATAAGTCAATGCAAGTCTTGAAGAAAGAAACAATAAAACTGTAGAAAGTTTCTAACATATTTAATATTGCAGTAAAATGGAATTTACAATGAGTAATGTGGCGCCATTTACATGAAAGGTACTTTTCACAAACTTTAAGGTAATTAAGTTTGGGGTTGCAATAAACTAATATTTGATTACATTATTTTTATCTGTCAGTATTGCCTTGTTTAACTTTTCTGAAACAGAAGTACCCTCATCCAAACTCAAAATTCCATCATCATATTAGATGGAGATTTCCAGATCTTGAACATAAAAAATGCAGACCCATTCTGACTTGCAGAAAACCCTTCTGGTTTCACTTAGGCCCTGAATATGCTTAAGACATATGGATGGAATCTTGCAATAGTAGCAGGAAAGTGTTGCAAAATTAAATTAATATTATTCCACATATCTACCCACTATTATGATGTGCATGCTATACATGGCTCAACTTGCCACTGTTTCATTTTCTATATCTCCTTTACCAATTAATTCTAACAGGATTCAGTTTCTAGGACATCTATGTGAATGCCAACAGTTTGTGAGAAACATCTTTGTTGAATAAGTCTTAAAGTGCAGTAAAACATCACTGGGACTTTTGTGATATAATTTTCTATCATTACAATATACACATGTTGAAAATAGTAATAAAATAAATGTAACTGGATGTAATACTATGGGTATAGGATACATTTTACAATGACTACAAACCTACTGTGGTATTTAATACATTACAAACTTTCAAGTGTTTCTTAAACTAAAATGTTCTAATCAAAGGTTCTTTTAACAAACTTAAAGGTAAATAACTTAGTTTGAAAAAACTGCATCAGCAACATCAATAACAATTCTGATGTGCAATGGTTGCCATAACCAATTCATTTTAACTTCATTTTCTTCTGGTGATGACTCATTCAATTTGAAAACCAAATGCAAACTTAATCAAATGAAATAACAGAAAAATCCAACTAAACAATCTTCATAAGCAGAGGTGTGTAAATATAATTGGAATGGAAAGAATCAAAATATAATTGGAGTGGAAATATAATTGAAATGTAGTTTCTGCTAGTGATGGGAATCAGTCAGAAATTCATAATCGATAATCGGTTCCCCTTAACCAACTGATCATCGATTATAATCGGTTACTAAGAGCAAATTTTAATTTTTATTAAACAGTTGTATCTTTGATCAAGAGTTCAGTATGTTTATAAATGTACATGAGTAATCTCTTTAATTGACATGTATACTTTAACCTGTCAATAATATTACATTGTGTGTTACTTTTGTTCTACAACTTTGTTAAATGAATGCACCTTTTTATGGCTGATCAGTCATATGTAACTGAAATACTGCTACAATCCCCAAAAATTCTTTCATTTATATGTAATGTTTCTTTAATTTAAAGTATGGAAGAGCATGATTTTCTTGTTTGTCATTGTTTAAAATACTACAAAAGATGTTGCAATTTAACTGAAACAAATCAACAAAATGTGTTTAAATTTATTAATTCAACATTTTAAAAACTTGACCATGTAATAATGACTATATGTTCCTAATTATGAACTGTAAGGTTTTTTATTTGTAGTTGTGAAGGGATTAATACATTTCAGGTCAACTTTAGTGTCTGGGAGTTTTACTGACCTTTGTGCTTGACATAGCTTAAAAAGTAGTCTCCCTTTACACACAATCAATTATGGAGTTCATAATCGATTGTCTTTTTGGTTTGCTCAACCAACTGATGATCGATTATAATCGATAATGGGAACAACACTAGCAAGCGCAACATCTAAGTCAGTCAGATGCATCAAAGAATCATAAATTCTGAACAACAAAATTGAAGATGGCAGAAATAAATTTCACCAAAAAAATTAGACTTTACAAGATAGTTTTTGATCTTCATCCAAAAAATTAATATTCCTACAATGCAAAAGCAGAGAATGTACACATCTGTAATTAGGGGTGCGTGGTATGCTGATTTTATTATTTTTGAGTCATACGTAGCATGGTAAATTTTGGCTGTAATAGTACTTTGATATTTTCTGTCAGTAAGTTACAGATGTAAATTCCAGAGTAATTTGATTATGAATTTAATAATACTAAAAGCATATTTTCTTTTTCATAATTGCAAAAAAATCATTAATTTTTGTGTTCTTAATTAAAATAGTTCTATTTTTCAACAATCAATTCCAATTATTACAAACATAATTATATTTATGAACCTTTAATCAAATAATATACATGTACCACATATGCCATAATGGCAGCCAAATGGGATGTTGTGAGAGGTATTTAGTCCAAAATCCAACTTTTGGACCAAAAAAATACCAAAGAAAAATAATGTTATTGTTTTTATTTATTTACAAGTTTATGTTCATAAGTACATTATTTCATTGTAAGACCAAGAATCATTCTAAGATTTTTAGGAGTGCAGTTGGTCTCTGGTTGAATTTTATTTAATTTCTCTAGGCCACTAAATATTTTCTTATTTCTTAAATCAGATTTTTATGTTTACTGACCCCTCTCTGTTAAATATATTGCACCCATGTTAGCATCCCGCTCAAAGTTACCTGTTGATTATATCAATAGTGCAGCTAGTAAAATGCAAGCTTTATTGTGAATACTGTATATTCTATAAGTAAGCTTTATTGTGAATACTGTATATTCTATAAGCAAGCTTTATTGTGAATACTGCATATTCTATAAGCAAGCTTTATTGTGAATACTGTATATTCTATAAGCAAGCTTTATTGTGAATACTGTATATTCTATAAGCAAGCTTTATTGTGAATACTGTATATTCTATAAGCAAGCTTTCCAATGTCATCACAATGTCTTTCACACGGTGTCAGCTAAAATGCAAGCTTCATTGTGAACACTCAATACTCCATTAGCATGCTATCCAATGTCATCACAATGTCTTTCACAGGGTGTCAGCTAAAGTGTAAGCTTCGTCATCCCATTCTAGTTACCATTTGTAGATGAAAATTTAAACAACTGTTAAAATGCATATATCAACTTGACCTGCTATAAGGTACTGACCAACGGGTGTGGAGCTGCAATATTCTATCAGGTTGAGCTATTTTGTTTTATGTGACACTCATTAATTTGTTTGAAATAATATAATGGATAATATTGTTTTATTTTACTATAAAAATTAAGATATTCTGCCAGCTATTCATTAGACAGAAATTAATAATTCTCCATAACCATACCCCAGAAAATTAAATTCTTGGTTCCTAATATAATTGTGGGATATTGTGGTATGTAGCATAATATGTTCAGAAATATCACTGTATAACAGCGTACAAACTTTTTCATGGTATCAAGTTCCAACAGTTATTTAAATGTCTCCCAATCATAAATATTGTTATTGTTAACCCTAGGCATTCTTTCAATGTATAGAGAAACAACCAATATGTACATGAACCAGATCAGTCTCTACATACATGAGTGAAACTGGGTTCACTTCTCTTAACTTTCCTTACTTCAAGTAAATGGCTATTTTATAAATTGATGTTACATAATACAAAAATCAAAGAATACAGAAATCTTGCATCTAAATGGATTACCTTTGGCTGTGTAAAATCTGACTTTTGCATAAATTCATATATTCGAACAATGCCATCTTCACCTCCAAGCAGAAGATTCAAACCAGATTGACTGTAAAGAAAACATGCTTTTACTAATTTAAATCCTTTTGCCTGAAGGCAGGTTTAAACAACCACTTGTTATGACATATCTTTATTTGAACAATGCTTTTCTGGGGAAACCCAATTCTTTATTTGCACAGTTAATATATTCAGACAAGTGGACTGATTTAAGTGGCAAGAAATAATTATTGGTATAGGAATAACCTGTCTGTTAAATGCAAAAAGCTGCTTGCCATGTAACAGGCAACTTTTAGAGCAATCTGAATGTCCAGGTGATTCCTATAAAAAGGTGTCTGTTAGTGCAGGTTTTACTGTATTCCAAATACTAATAGTTTATTCAAAAATTTCACCAACAGGTGAGTAAGAACTTCCTTTCCACATCAGAGCATTTCTTTGTTATGAGGTCATGAACATGTCTTATTACTATTTTCAATTTTGAGTCTTTTTTTGATTCTTTGATAGCTAATAAAAACCTTTTTGTGTTTAAATTCTGTTAATGTCATCTGGAACACAATAGTGATTTGGGATGACTTCATAAGGAATTTTGATATATGCTGACCAATTAAATATAGTAAAATTAGCTCATCTGCCCATCCTAGAATAAGAACAAAAAAGTCACAAAAATGTGGGCGAGTTAATTTCAAAGAAAGTTTAAACAAATAAATACCAAAATGGTAAATAAAAGTTAAAAGTTTGGGAAACCACCACATATTTCAAACTCACGACCTTTTGTTTTGTAACCAGTACACAAGAAAGATGAATGTGGGTGTTTATATATAAAATGTTACATATTAAGGCTATTTTGACAGTAACAAGAAAAAGGTGAAGACATCAAGAGTTGTAAAATTTAACATATAATTTATTTCCCCAGAAAAATAAGGCAAAAATGAAAAAACAGAACTTATGGTTTTAAGAACCAAATCCAAAAATAATCCAAGAATTAAAAAAAACTTAAGTCTTAGTAATAAAATGTCCTAATGAATCTGAGTCTGAGTCCCGACAAAACCAAAACTGGATGGTGATGACATATGCTGTAGTCAGTGTAGTACTTATGTGTCTACAGTAACTGTTCTTTGTTGAATTTCAGAAAATAATATTACAGTGTTTTGTGTTTTAACTGTAAGTTTTAATAACTGCCTTTGTCCAAAAAATTAATTTTGAACACAAGTATTTCCAGGGAAAAATAATCTATTAGAATCCAAATAATCTGAAGAAAAATTAAAAATTAAACTCAAACTGGTCAAAACAAAAACACTGAATAGTCTCCAGGGTTTAAGGCAAAACTGAAATTAATTCTCAATACATCACTATTAAATCTGACTACTATGCAAAACAGATGCCTGGACATGGGTCAACCTTCCTGTAAAACCAGAGTTTCAAAATAATTACATGTGCTACATGTTATTTGTCACATACTCCCAGTTTGGCCTTGATTTTACACTATGAATTCCACACTAAGTAAAATTAACAAATAAAAATAGTTGTTTATTTCAAAACAAATTAAGGTAACGGACAAGGTCAGCTTTAAATACAAAGTTTTCATATTAGTATTAATGAAAAACTGAACTTCATTTCTGGAAAATGTCAAATGCAGTAAATAAAATTACATTAAAAAAACATGTAATGGAATTCATTTAAAAAAATAACAAATTACAACAATTAAATTAAATCAGATATAAATTAATTATACAGAACAAAGATCATCACTAATTATGATAGAGATAGCTTGGTCAGTTCCTGGTATACTGCACCAAAAGTCACATTTGAAAATCAATATCTACTCCAGAAACTTCACAAAATTAAAAACAAAGCTGCTCGGAACATCGTCAGAATACCACGATCAGAGCACACCTCTGCGCTGCTCTGTACCCTACACTGGCTCTCCATTCAATCCAGAATCAAACCCAAAATATGTTCTCTGTGCTACGTTTCACTGACAGACTCCAGTCCAACATACCTATCTGGCCTCACCCAAGTGTACACACCAGCAAAATACTTATGCTCCTCTTCTGACAATCATATACCGGTACTCATTATTACCACATTGACAACGAAGTCATATGGACATTCTTTTGCATACCAGGGCATAGCAATGTGGAATGAATTGCCCATTGAAATTAGATACAAAGAGACAGTGATCCCGTTTGAGTACTTTTAACACTCACCTTTTTTGACTGCAAGAACAAACTTAAAGACCTAATAATGTTTACTACCTTAAATATTTTTAGCATATTCTTTGTTTTCTAATTTCATAGTGTTTGTTTTGTTTTTTGTATTCCTATCAGTATATATGTTGTAAAGTGGTTCGAGTTTTCTAAGCATTAGGCGCTACACAAAGTCATCATCATTATTATTATTTCTTTCAAGTAACAGATTCTAGCCAAATAAAGAAGTTTCAACCCAATGACGTAACCTTAGTTCCAATTTCCATGTGTGGAATGTTAGTTAATTTAAAAAATATCAATCAAATGTCTCTATAGGTTTTGGGTTTGATTCCAGCTTTAAGCTAATTCTTTACTAACTATTTCCGATTGTATATGTGCTCTTTACATTCTCATGTGAAATCATGTAAAGTAATGATACGTAATTCTAGTTCATATCAAACGTAGCTGTTTCTTATACAAGTTCAAGTCCAGTTTAGCCATTTATTCATGTACAATGTAACAGTTTTTTTTTTTTTATAAGTTTATCTCCAAGGCAGCTATTTATTTTACAACATAATTCTGGACTATTTGCAGTAAGTTCTCGCTTTCATTTTCCTCATTAGGTTTTTATATCTAGATTCCTGGTAATGGATTTAGACTTCAACAGATTTCAAGGTTTTGGAATATAGATTCCCCAGCTATTGGATTTTGACCATAAGACATGTTTTCATTTATTAACTTGTCGAAAGACAGCATTCTTCCTGTCTTTTTCTTAACTATAGGACTCTTCTCAAGATGTTTTTTCAAATTTGTTTTCTATACTATCAAACAGTGAGGTACAAGATATTACCAGTATATCATTGTTTATTTTCTGTATTTATCATTTACCTATATTTCAGTAAGTAATTATAGAAATACCAGAGGTAAGAATTGTATTACACTGTATATTAAAAATTCATTTTACATAACAACATAATTTTTATTTTAAAAAATTATACAAAAACAGTTGTATTTGTCACAAATTAATTTTGAATATATGAAGATAGAAAACTATATATGATCCTTTAATGACAAGTTTGACACATGTAATGTGGTAACCAAATGAGATATTGTGAAAAACATTCAGGGAAATCCAAGTTTTGTTAACATTTCAAAAAGACAAACATCATCTTTTTAGCATTTAAAAGTGTATGTTAATGTACAAAGTACAATATTAATTTGTAAGACTGCATATCCAACATTTTCAGGAGAGCAGGTGTTTTCTGTTCACATAATTTGTCATGTCCACTAAATATTTTCCCTTTTGTTTAACATTTACTGACCCTGTCTGATAAACATCTTACTGGGGTGTTGGTATCCCACTCAAAGTTTCCCTACTATTATATCAACAGTGTAGCTGTAGTAAATTGTAGACTTCAGTTTCCATTTTTATCAGCAAGTTCTCTAATATCAGCTGAAGTGTAAGCTCAACTTCAGGAGAAATGCCATTAAAAGACCATGGCCGAATCTTGCTGCCATTAAGAAAATCACTGTGATGGTTCAGCAATTCCATGATGGCATGTATGCTTGTGTTATAGATGACAGTCATTCATCTGAAACCACTCACAGTCATCAACTGAGTCAAGCAAGGCCATGTGTCAGGCCTGTGACTGTTCCCTGAATACCACATCCGAGTCTGACATGCAACAAAGTATGGAGTATTTCTCAAATAATATAATGGATATGTGTTTTATTTTCCTAGAAGTCTGAGCATGTTATTTTTCAAGATATTGAGAGATCAAAGTTTTAATCAACAGTTCCAGGCATCTGTCCGAGAACATTAAACTGTTGGTCCCAAATATAATTTTACTATACTGTTGTACATCTCAAAGTAAGTTTAGAAATACGTCAATGCTGTACAAAATTTTACGGGATATTCAACTCTAGTCCAACATATCATGCACCGACGGTCCAGTTTTAACCACCTGATTGTTAGAGTGTCATGTCTGATGTTCAGTGTGAACATTTTCCCTGCAGATTGAACCAATGCATGTTTCTTTGAATTTGGCTCCACTATTATTCCAATAACATTATCAATTTCTAGGAGACCAAAATTTAATTCATATTTTAAAAAACTTTAATCTCCCATTTTGATTCAGCAGTTTGGTAAGATGCTCAAAAGTATTTAATTTCTAATTTTAATTTTGTAATTTAGCCAAATGTCAGGTGGGAGAACGTTCCATTTTGAAATTTCAATGTTAAAGTTTTGTAATTGTTTGCTTCATCTGTGTGTCATGAACAAAAGTAGGAGTCAAGATTTATATATATCGTAGACATATATAATTACATGGATAATTACTTCACATTAAGTTTAACAATTTATGCATTTCTTGCTCTTTGGATATTGTAATAAATCCCATTTACTCCTCACCGTTTCTTATCATTTAAAAAAAAAAAAATAGCTCGGTCCTACTAATTACTGCTGAGCCTGACAAAGCCTAACAAAGCCACGCAAAGTCAGATTAAAAAAAGAGTGCATATATTGTTCATTATATTGATGAGCTCTACCATGAATATAAGACAATTATAATGTGGAACAGTTGTTAATCGACTGCTGCATTACAAGTAATTTCGCTTTAGTTACACAGCAATGTGTTTTTCGTAATGCAACCAACCCACCATCCCCCGCAAACTGAGTTAACCCTAGTCCTACGTATAAGACCCGACGCTGATATTTATGTTTGGGGCGTCAGGCACTTAAACCAAAAATCAACATGTGCTATGTGTTACAGGTAGGGCTAGGTTAACCCCTGATAATCGGTAGATCGATAAAAGTGTAACTCATTGTTAATATATATTAAAAAATATTCACCTAAAGGCAGACCCAACCAATAAAACGTTAAACTTATACTTTGTAGCAAAACTGACGATGCAATTAATATTGTATATTTCTTTGAGTTTCATTTCAAAGTTTCAAAATAGCATTCGGACGCCCTCGTCTTTCAGTAGTCTGGTTACCTGATTTTCGTAATCTTTGCAAGCCACCTCCAGTTGCAGAACACAAGGTCGTGAGCATACGGACGTACATCACAATTAATTTTACTATATGTTCTCTACATATATTTCTCAGTACTGACCTTTCAACTGTGTGACAATCAATACAAATCATATGTTAATCTAAAATACCTCCAAAGATGACATTACGGTGAAGTTCTTGTCAAGGGTTCACCAGCATTTTTTTGAGAGGCTGCACTGTAAACAGAACAGCATGTAAACGGAAAACATATTTTACTTCCGGATCATCACCAAAGGCCTTATTACTCAATGTGCACTGTCGCCAAATACACAAAGACAAACACTCTTTGAGCTCATATTCTCAAGAATAAATAATTAAATTTAAATCCATACCAAAAATGCATTAATGTAACCCTTCTATCACCGCCAAAACGAGAGAAGAAAAAAATGTTCTAAAAATAGATTAGAACTACGAGTACTGAACTGGAACTAATAATCAGAGTGCAACCCATGGGAGCATACAAAGAAGGGAACCAGACTAGGTAGCACACTAAGCAGGAAACCAGACTAATGTGATGCGATTCCATACAAAGCTGCCAATGAATGCTGGTTGATTTCGGACCACGACTAATTTGGCCCAAAATTACGGGCTGTTTCGGCCCAAAGACCAGGCTGAGTTGGAAAACACAAAATATTATTGTTGTTGTTGTAGAGTTTAACTCCATTTTTTCAGCACACAATAGGCTATACATGGAGGCCAGTATTAATGGTGGAATAAGAACCCTGGAAAACCCACCGGAAAAAACCACCGACCCAGGAGAAGCTACTAGCAAGCTTTCTCACATATCCACATTGTCCGAATCTGAGACTCGAACACATGCAGACACAGGTGAGATGGCAGTGATCCGTAACGGAGTGCGGTTTAGACCACTCTATATAAATATTTAAGGTAGGAAACATTATTAGGTCTTTAAGTTTGTTCTTGCAGTCGAAAAAGGTGAGTTTTAGGAGCATTTTGAAAGGGATCACTGTATCTTTGTGTCTAATTTCAATGGGAAATTCGTTCAACGTTGCTGACCCCGGTATGGAAAAGAACGTCCATTTTACTTTCGTTTTCATAGTGAGAATAATGAGTATACGATTGTCAGAAGAGGAGCGTAAGTATCTTACTGGTGTATACACATGGGTGAGGCCAGATAGGTATGTTGGACTGGAGGCTGTCAGTGAAACGTAACAGAGTACAAATTTTGTGTTTGATTCTGGATCGAATGGATAGCCAGTGTAGGGTACAGAGCAGTGGTGAGGCGTGCTCTGATCGAGGTACTCTAAAAATAATCTGAGCAGCTGTGTTTTGAACTTTTTTAAGTTTCTGGAGTAGATATTTTGATGAACCAGACAGAATTGAGTTACAAAATAGTCCAGTCTTGAAAGTACTAATGAACACACAAGTGTTTTAGTGGCATCAACTGAAAGATATTTGCGAATGGAACTCATTTGTCTCAGTTCAAGATATGCAGCTTTGCATATGATCATGACATGTTGGTGCAATGCGAGAGTATTGTTTGGAGTAAGACTTAGGTTTCGTACTGACTGTGAGAATTTAATGTTGGTGTTGCTGATATTTATTGTTTGAAGTAAAGGATGTGAATGAGAAAGTCTTTGTCTTGTGATCAGAATAGCCTCAGTTTTATCATCATTCATCTGCAGCTTGTTACATGTCATCCGTGATTTCACATCAGAAATGCACCTCTCTACTCCTTGGATGGTAGCATCAACTTCAGTTGGGAGGCTAGACTTGTATATTTGGGTGTCATCAACGTACAATTGGTGAGACACTGGGTGATGATCTATGACACTTGAGAGCGGCTGAGTATATAGAATGAAGAGAACAGGTCCAAGAACATACCCCTGTGGAACACCACAACATAGATCAACTGGGTATGAATGTATTCCATTTTGCAGATACAATTTGTTTCATGTGACTAAGTAGGACTTGAACCACTGTAATATTCTGAATGCCAAATACATGCTAAATAAGTAATATATCATGGTATATTGTGTTAGATGCTGCAGAAAAATCAAGGAGGGTGAGCACTGTAATCTGTCCACTATCCAAAGCAGAGAGAATGTCATTAAATACCTTCAGAAGAGTAGTTTCGGTACTGTGGCAAGGGCGGTATGCAGACTGTACATTGCTAAAAAGACTGTTTGAATTTAAATGAGATACAAGTTGGGTTAGAACAATTTTTTCTAAGATTTCTGATATGAATGGGAGATTAGAAACTGGGCGGTAGTTCTTTAAATTGTTAGAGAGAGAGAGAGAGAGAGAGACAGACAGAGAGAGAGAGAGAGAGACAGAGAGAGAGAGAGAGAGTTAGTTAGAGTATGAAAATGCTTTGTTAGATTTACGAGAATGTATCTTTATATAAACAAAACAAACATTTTAAAAAGTGTGTCTTCCACGTGGTACAAGAAATGACTGTTTGATAAATTCTATATTAGTTTTGCTTTCTGTCACAAATCACGGAAATTAAACCGTTAAAAGTCAGCCAGGATTCACTCATGCATTCCTGCATTGAACTAAAGATTTAATCAGTAGCCATTGGCTATCATTTGAGTTCAATACACTATCGTACGTATTTACTCCTCTTTGGTGTATTGTTTTTATTCAGTAATTGATGAATATAAAACGGCCACTTTCCTGGTTGTAGATGCATAAGGTCATATGCATTCTGGTCCTACAAAGTCAGACACATTTTGTTTAATATTTTGTTATTTGTATATATTTTCATGCATGTATATATTTATGTAAAGAAATTTGTGTGCTTTCTGCTTAATGTAAAAAAATAACGAATTAAAATGATCCTTTTTTTAAATACAAATTTGTATAAAATTAACTGTTACAAAAAATTAACGGGAACTACACAGCATTAAACCATCAACCATCGTGATTTGTATGTTAGTAAGGTTGATTTATTGTTCAATGGTGATCAGTAAAATCCTAAGACTTTTAATATTAAAAATGACGTCTTTGAGTGTATATGGGTATCTTTTAGTGTAGTTCAATATATATGAGTGAATTTGTATAAAAAAGATGCACATGGCCGCATATACATTATAATAATAGTGAAAAAGCAATAAAATAATGTTATTATTTATTTTGATTGATATTTTGTTAAATATAAGTTTATAGTTCAATTTCATTTATTACTTGAAATAATAAAGTAGTTGTTAAAGACTTAATTTGAGGAAAATATTTATTATTATCTTGCATACATGAAGGCAATATTTTGTAATGCAAACTATATTTTAAAAAAATTTGAAACTTAATTTCATTGAAAACATTTACTAAAAGGAAGAAAAATAAGATATAAAGTAAAATTATTTAAATCCTCTTTCCGTGATATAGTCGCTCCTGCATCACACACATCACCTTAAATTGCACAGGTTTTGCAAATTAATTGTAGTGATTTTAAAGACCAAGATTTAATCTCTTGCTGATACAAATTAATACATCTCCTATGGTACTATTTACAACAATCTGAGCACTGAATGGTATCATGGTCACATTCCAATTTACACTTGCCACAAGGAAATTTAACCATTTATCTTGATTCACTAATGAACACAGCCAACTGACCTAAGATTTGCGGAGTTTAATACGAAGGAACATGCCATTGTCATCAATTCGCGTTCTGAAATAACACATACATATTCCCCAATTGCAAACTAAACATGCCAACACGTCCATATTATCCAACGCTATTGCATCTGCACATGAGAATTAAAGCGAATCAACAAATCTCTGTGATAAATTTATACAGACTTTGTTTTGCAGGCCCTAATCATTTTGGCCTTTTGTGCTCACGAATACCAAATGGACATTACTTGCGTT
Source organism: Unio delphinus (assembly GCA_029339505.1). Classification (NCBI taxonomy): domain Eukaryota; kingdom Metazoa; phylum Mollusca; class Bivalvia; order Unionida; family Unionidae; genus Unio; species Unio delphinus. The sequence goes on from JAQISU010000105.1 coordinate 3,974,697, forward strand.
TATTAGGAGAATGTGTTGATTGTTATATGGTAACTATGAATTTCATAGTAAAAACATAATGAATAATGTAAATAATTCAACGGTGTTCATTTTTTTGCATTATATCACCATTATCATCAGTCTCTTGACCTAGTGTGGTCGTTGAGGTACTGTGCTTCTGAACATCTGACCAGTTCCCTCCACTTGTCTCGATCATTTATCAATGCCCGTGTCTCCACAAATATTTTCCTCGCCCATCTGTGATTTTCTCAGTCAACTTTTTTCTCTGTCTACCTCTCCTTCTGCTCTGCAGTACTGTCGCGGATAGACTGACTGTTGGCTCTAGTGACATGGCCATACCATTTCAGCTTTCTCTTTTTGACAGTGGTGAGGAGGTCTTCATAATAGCATACTTTGTGCGTGATGGTGTTACGCACTTCTTCATTTGTGATGTGGTCCATGTAAGAGATGCCAAGGATGGTTCTGTAGCATCTCATTCAAGTGCCTAGATTCTTCGTTGGAATTCTGCTGTAAGGGTCCAGGCCTCACATGAATACAAAAAGACTGAGATGACTACTGCTATCAATAGTCTGATTTTAGTTTTCAGTCAGATATTTTTGTTTCACCAGATGGGTCTTAGCTTTGACATAGCTGCCCATCTTTGTCCTGCTCGTGAAACAATTTCTGCTCTTGATCCCTCTTTGGTGATTATGGAACCAATATATCGGAAATGGCCCACTTTTTCCAGTTCCTGTCATCTGTCTTTAATCTTGGCTGAGATTTGTTTGCCACTATTTGTCATCAGCTTTGTCTTTTCCGCACTTATCTCAATGTCAAATCTGAAGAATGTTTCGTCCAGGTTCTTCACTGCCTGCCAGCCCATTAATGTCGTTTGCAAAGCGTAGGTTGGTAATATTAAGCCCTTAAATGCTGTCTCACAATGGTTTTTTCGGTCTTTGCTCATGATGCGCTTTAATTAGATTTTGAAAAGTATGGTGACATGAGACAGCCTTGATGTACTCCAACTGTTTTCTTGATTCAGTCCCCCACAAAACCTTAAGTAATTACTGTACTGGTAGCCTTGGCATACAGTTGCTTGATGGTATTGGTCAACTTTTGACCCATGTTGTACTTCTTCATTGTGTCCCACAATGCCTCATGCAACACTCTGTCAAAAGCCATTTTGAAATCTATGAACACATGCTAGATGTCTTGTTGCTGTTGCGAGTACTTTTCACACAGAACCTTGAAACTGAATATTTGTTCTGTTGTGCTTCAAGTACTCCGGAACCATATCTGTTCTTCAGCGATTTTTTCATTATTGCATTATATACTAAAACATTAATAATAATATTCATAATTTCCATGCATGTGTTTTTATCTAGTGTAGAACAAAACATTACAAAGAGCGGGATAGGCATGAATGTTGAAACAGTGTTACAACTCGCGATTAAATATGTGGTTATCAGAAAGTCTCATAAGATCAGAAGATTTTCTTGGATATTCAAAAATAAAACAATCACATTCAAATCTTAAAGTACATGCATAATGACAAGTCCAATTATGGAACTGAGAACTATAATTTTTTATTTAACACCTGTAAGAAAAGGACATGAAAGCAATCGAACTTCCACTGTTGGTCCAAAAAGCACAAGGGGCCGTCCATTTAGTAGGCCCCCCCCCCATACGAATGCGTATGGGGGGGGGGAGGTCTATTGATAATGTACGTACACATAAATGTATGGGGGTGGGATGGGGGTGCAACCTTGACTATAACTTGTATAATACGTAACCCGTTCCACTGGATTACAAGTGCTTCTTTTTTGGGCATTTTAATGGTTTAGCAATACATGCAAATAATGCTATTGACAAAGATGTGAATGCATATGGGTATTGAAGAAAAGCCGTCATAAAAGGAAAACTGCGAGTACGTTTTTTCTTCTTCTTCTTCTTCTTCTTCTTCTTCTTCTTCTTCTTCTTCTTCTTCTTCTTCTCATTGAAGAATAAATATGGAAAATGTAACTACTCTGAAATACGGGCCAAATAATTTGGATGTGATGTAAATTACAAAATAAATACGGAAATGATTTAGCTTGCCATTTTTGCATTTATCTTTGTATTTAGACCATTAATATAATTGTCCGCACATAATTCTTGATAGTTACTAGACCATTAATATAATTGTCCGCACATAATTCTTGATAGTTACAATTCCACTGTTTGGCTATTGAAGTTCATGCATCCCCGCATTATTAATAAATTATTACTAATATGTATTTATTAGTAATAGATTAAGCATTAAAATTATGTATAAACTGTATTAGACACTATTAATAGTAAATGTTATTTTCTTTTAAAAAAAAAAAAATGTAGCAAATTTCATCTATTGCGTTCCGGCGTTTCGGTGCGTTCCGATGTTTCTATAAACCGTAATTCTGAAGCTTTGATCCGTCGCGCGATTCGGTATACTTCCTTTTAAAAATATCGGAGCGATTATTTTGAAGAATTCTTACGAAAATGTATTGTTTTCTAACTGTTTCTGACGGCACACATTGTTCATTTGATCTGATTAAACTTTTATTTCTGTTGTTCATTATAATACGAAATTGCGGAATTAGCAACGGGTAGAACGCAGAATCTTGACTGCATTCCACCCGCTGACAGTTCCGATTGTTACCCGTCACTCGTCATTCGCCAGTTTGGGAAATTCCACTGTCGAAGTTTGGTGTACCACATGTATGATGTCATCATTTCCTGTTCTGAGTTGGTAAGTGTAATCACAGGAGTCTGATGTTGTATCAATAAAGTAAGGTTAAATCTCTGTCAACATGAAATCACCTTAATCGGTAATATAAACGAAATATTACCAAAAAGGTGATTTCATGTTGTCCGAGATTTCGACGGACTTGATTGATAAAACGTCAGACTCTGTGGCGTAATATAACGTTATTTCTATGTATGGTTTCATTTTCTGATTTTAAGAGTAATCTCAGGTGGTGAATGGTATCAAAGGCTTTAAAATAAAATTATGATAATCAAATGGCTGATATGCTGTCTTTTAGCTCTACTGGTCACAGGCAGACGATATTCTCCAATAATAAAGAGTTTTACTTATCTGTCCATTATCCTACTAACCTAGGCTATAGTACAGAATCCAAATTGTGTAACTTCGTATATATCTTCTGTATTATATGTCATGTTTTTTTATTTCCGTTCATACATAATAATTATTTTTTCCATAGGAATATATTCATTCATACATGTAAAAGACAGTAGAAACACTGCTGTCAAGTCAGAATTATTTTAGTTAAATTTTATATTATGCTTAATGTTGTTGCAGTGTTTAACGCCATTTTTCAGCACATGATGGGCTATACATGGTGGCCAGTATTAATGGTGGAGGAAGAACCCGAAAAGAACCACGACCCATGAGAAGTTATTGGCTAGCTTTCTCACATACCCGCATTGGTCGAATCTGAAACTAAATCTGAAACTAAAACCCACAATGACAGAGGTGAGATGGCAGTGATCCATAACGGAGAGCGCTTTAGACCACTCTGCCACTCTGTGCCTCTATATTATGCTAACTTATCATTTTGAAGAAATGTCATATGTTAAAGGTAATAGTTTTTAAATTTATATCAGTAAATGTGGTTACATGACTCGTGTGACTTTTACTGTATAACAAGTGTTTTAATTGCCACATAGGCTCATGTCATTGCTTGTTAGTGTCAATCATACATGTCAGCCCCTTTGGATATACATGTAGCTACTCCTAAACTACTCGAAGGATACAATGGAACTGTACACAGGCATTCATGCCATGGTCTAGTTGGACCTAAATGAAAATTGTGCTGCTAAGACATTTTAAATATATTGTTATTGCTATTCAGGAAGAATGAATGGTCATATAGACATGTGATTTTCACAAAAAATTTTAAAGCATCTTTATGGTGTCATTTTGATCTTAATGAAAACAGTTGATTTGACATCCAATATGGCCACCATAGCAGTCATCAAGATTATAATAGAGCAACAAGTAGATCTCTTTTGTTTTTCTTCTTCTTCTGACATTACAGCACTGTCTGCTACCAGTAATGACACCCACTCCCCCCAAAAACCAACCAAAAAACCACAAAGACAAAAAACTAACAACCAATAAAACCTAAGAAAACACCCCAACCCCACTTGATCTGGTTGCCATCTTGGTGAGTTTTCTCCTGAATAGATAATTATCAGATTTGTTTCCACTCCCAGTAATTTAAAAAACAAAACATATAAAAATTGAACAAAACTTAGTCCTTTCATTCATCCATTTATAATTTCTAACCTAGGGGGGTTACTAGTACTGTCACCTTATGTCCATTTTAAATGAAGCTCTCGATGTAAACATCCAGAGTGTTCAGTCATTTTCTGGTTTTTACAACAGTAAAATAAAAACTTGTTGGAGTCCAATATTTCCATTGACTAGTTTAATATTTTTACAAAATATCCGTAAATATGTGTCCAATAGATTTCATCCCAAAATTCATGATATTGGTGAGATTATCAAAGACAATGAACTGCATCACTTCTGTTGCAAGATACAAGAAAGTTTGTACAATGTTTGTGGTTTGAGGAAAATACATAAAACTCAAACCATATATACGAGCTGTTTTACCAATATAACAGCAGTATTTCATGATTCAATAGATAGGTATACTGACTAATAGTAAATATTTACACTGTAATAGCACACACGCCAATACTACAGTGCCAATGGTAGATTAAAATGACGGCGCAATATTAGATAAAAAATACATTAGATAAAATAAATCAACAGTAGATAAAAGAATGCAACAGTAGATAAAAGAATACAACATTAGATAAAAGACAGTGCAACATCAATTTCAACTACAAGTCAATAGTAGACAAGATGCAGATGCACACTTTTTTAATGAACATATGTAACACATGATGGAGAAGAGTGCACTTAATAAATTAAATATGGAAATTGACAATGTCAGTGATAACAGATGATTAAAACACAAGACTGCAGTATATCACACTCATCCAAAGGTTTTCATTGGGTAAGAAAAGTGACATCAAGAGAAATGAGGATGCTAAAAGTAGTGTTGTTCCGATTATCGATTATAATCGATCATCAGTTGGTTGAGCAAACCAATAAGATAATCGATTGTGAACTCCTTAATCGATTGTGTGTAAGGGAGACTACTTTTTAGGTGTATGCAAAGCACAAAGGTTAGGAAATCTCCCAGCCACAAATTTAGTGGACCTCAAATTTATTAATTCTCTTCACAACTACAACTATGAAACCTTATGATTCATAATTAGGAACATATAGTCATTAATACATGGTCAAGTTGTTATAGTGTTAATAAATTTAAACAGATTTTGTAATTTAGTTTCAGTTAAATTGCAACATCTTTTGTAGTATTTATAAACAATGACAAACAAGAAAAACCTATCCTTCTATACTTTAAATTATAGACACATCACATGTGAACGAAAGAATTTTGGGGGATTGTAGCAGTATTTCAGTTACATGTGACTGATCAGCCATAAAACGTTGCGTCCATTTTACAAAGTTGTAGAACAAAAGTAACACACAATGTAATATTATTGTAAGGTTAAAGTATACATGTCATTTAAAGAGATTAATAATTTATTCCTGTACATTTATAAACATATTGAACTCTTGATCAAAGATATAACCGTTTCACAAAATATAAAATTTGCTCTTAGTAACTGATTATAATCGATCAGTTGGTTAAGTGGAATTGATTATCGATTTTGAATTTCGGACTGATTCCCATCAGTAGTTAAAAGTTAACCCTACAGATGAAGTGCCATTGTCCGCTAGATTGATATAATGCGCATTTACAGTGCAACTCTAACCATGGCTGAATCAGCCTGTTGATTTATTTGTTCTTAGTTCGTTGATTAGGCTGTAACCGACTTTGGATGCTTCGAATCTGAAAGAGAGCGGAAAACAGACTTACCCATTTTAAAATGGCAATGGTATTACTAAAAAACTCTTATATCATTTGAAACACCAAGACTGACAATGTTTTGGATCCTCTGGGGACAGTCACATTAGAAAATTATACATTGATGAATGCAGTGGCTAATAATTTTGCATTTTTTTATATCCTTGATTTTTTGGGGTTTCTAAAAACGGTATGCAAATACTATATATAAGTTGTTTTTGTGATGTTTAGTTTGTTCTGAAGAAGGATGCGCATCCAGTATATGCACACATAGCAGCCATTTTTTCAAAAAATCTTGGTACATGTATTGTTACTCCTTCCGAATGGTCCTAAATGAGAATGATGCCTAATACATGTATAGCTACTATGGTGTTTGGGTAACTCATGGAAACATCAACTTGTTTGAATATCCGGTTAAATTAAATTTTACTTAATTTAATAATTCTTCGAATTTAAAGAAAACCTCAAAGTTTCTACAAACATAAAACAAGACCCATTTTTAAGGGTAATTTCAAGATATTACAAATGAATTACAATGTTTAATGTTGTATATGAAGATTTTCTGCTATAAAAAAATCTGTTTTTTTGCCAATAAGATATTAAACAAATCTCGCTTTGAGAAAGGATATTAAAGATGTTTACTCCATGTGTGAATGTGTGACATAGATTTAAGAGCCTGTTTGAAAAGTTTTTGAAAGTGGTTTGCATCAGTTCCTGTACTCCGTTGAAACGATACTGATTATGCTTGCCTCTATGTATTGTTCACAAATGAGATAGCTTGCTCTATAGAACTTGAGGTATTACAAAAATTTTTAAAGGCTTATTCAAGCTGGATATGATGTTTGAACCTTTTTTAAAAATATGATAATTTTAATGCCTATGGCTTATGAGTCCTCATTTTGAGGCAATACTTTATGGTTGATGAGTCCTCATTTTGAAATAGGAATTTTCTTTAAGTTTATGTCTGAATAGTCCTCATTTTGAGACAGCTTTACTTTTTTTTGTTTATGGCTCATGAGTCCTCATTTTGAAGACTTTTCTTTTTTCTTATGACTGATGATTTCTCAGTTTGAGACAGGACTTTTCTTCTTTATTTTTATGGCTGATAATTGGAATGAAATGAAAGTGTGAATATTTGCAAAATTCTTTACCCTATCTACACTAAATAAAACTTCATTCTGGGCCATGTCTCTATTTGATGAGAATTTAAGGCAGCCTGGGATGTCACCTTATGTCTTCCAGCTCTTGTTAGATTTGCAGACTCAATTTTTTTTCTTCTCCAGAACTCAGTAACATAGAATGAATTTGAGATTAAATACATTTATGAAAATCAACAACTATTGGAAGGTATTGTGAAATGACATTTGTAAAATCAAAGAATATCTCCTTTCACTATTGTTAACATTATTCACAACAAAACAGGCTCCATGTTACAAAGATTAAAAATAACACATACCAGTAACACAAAAGCTAAGAGAATTCCTGAGCAATTTGTTTGAATGATGGGGAATTTACAGAAAATAAGTCATAATTTGACAGAATCAGAATTAAATAAACAAAAGAGCATATTACTTTTCAAAATTTGCATTGCAATCGGCAAAAGGTCGTCAGAAATATATGATTTGATGAAATGAATGTTAACTGTATGGAGAACCGAAGTTTGATGATGGAAAGACACTGCAGGTAACAAGAAACAACACCTAAGATCAGACAACTTTGAAAATCCTAAAAAAATTGGGTTACCTTTGGGTGTCTAAATTATGGGGATAGATTAATCAAACATTCTTGAATTTCTTTAAAAACTTCTTCCTTGTTTCTTAAGACTCAGAATTTATTTAGCAGAATACAAAATTTAAAAAAATAAAATAATATATTGCTTTTTAAATTCAAAACATTTGCTTGTAGCTTTTTTATAAATATTATGTTATGAAATAAAATGGGATAAAATTGTATGAATCAAATTCACATGATGCAGGTAAGTTACAAGATGGTTTATGCAGAATATACAAAAAGTTGATAATTGGAAACAAAATAAAATAACCATAATATCTTTTGGAAGCCCTTAAAAATTCCTGAAGATGTTCTTGTAACACATTTTCTTATTGCTATACATGGATGACTTCAGTTTCCGATGATTCTGTATTGTGGCTATAAATGTTTAATTTCAGAAATAAAACTAAAGTACATTTCTTCTCCATTTCAGCGAATATTGTGCTGCTGATTTAATCATTACAAAGCTAAGGCAGTAGTTGGAAAAAAGTTAATCCATCTGAAGAATAAAGATGCACTAATACAATGTTTTCTACGATATTGAAGAATGAAAAGAGGAGGGATTTTATTTTTTATTTTTTTGTATTGTCTGGTAAGAATTCTGTCTGTAATGTACACAAATTTTGCAATCTGTTGTGTTGTCAGTATATATCTCATTTTTTTATCTTTCTTTCTCAAACATATAACAGTCAATGTATGCATATTGCACAGATTACAGTTTGTATTTATTAAAAATATATTATAAATCTGATTTACAAGATATTTTTTCTTTCATTGATTACATTTTAATTATTTGTACTCCAATAATGTCTCTTTACCAATTAATATTTGTCCCATTAGTCAATAATTATGATCATGCCTTCCAAAGGTTTTGTAAGCTTACTTGCTCAAAGACAAATGAATTTAAGATTTTTAGTTGATCTCTAGGATGATGGATATTGTGCAATTCCCTTGTGTCTGCACATAAAAAAGTATAGAAAATGTGACCATTCTTTCTATACAACATTTTTGAGTTGGGGAGATTGTTGGGTTGGTAAACTTGGTACATGTATATTGGTTACACATTCTTGGTCAACCTTTTGAATTTAGCTTGTTTTTTTCTTGCACATGCTGTTATACATGTATTTAGAATCATTTAACTTGATGAGGAAATACATCTTGATTAATAATGTACCCTCATAAGTGGATCACAGCACTGATATTTCAGACTTTTGTGGCTTTCTGAAAAAGTGTGTTTTAGGTTAGATAAGCTAGATAATTTTATAGATTTTTTTATTTTTTATACCACATACAACAATAAATAGTCCCTGTAATCTTCAATTCATTGGTTTAGGTTATTTTTTGCATTTACTTCTTGAATAAATTGAAATTTGTATACAAGTGAGAGTCATGTTGTTATACACGAGATTTGATAAAGTGATGAAACTTGATGAGTAGTACACTCTGATACTGCACATAGGTTGCTGTTCCCCACATATTATGCTACACTTCATTTCAGTTTTAAAACTTGTGCTGTTCATTTTAAATTATTAAAAAAACCTCAGATTTTATGCATCTCTACTAGCAACATGTCCTTACCGGAAATTACGCACACTCAGCTGCATTTCACATTTGACAGGCTCAGGTCAAGTCTTTCATTTTAGCCGATGTCCATATATTTTACACTTATATATCTTGACTCACAAAAGTTTTTAAAGTGATATTTATTTATGAATACTTTACCTTCAGTACAAAAGCTGATCACTTTGACCCATAATTCATGCTTCATTGACTTAGGTTAAATGTTGTCATTTAATATATCTATCACCCCATGCAGACTTGGTGGTGTAAAATAGCCCCAATGCACCCTCATGTAATAAGAAATTACAAAATGGAGAGAATGTGTTTGTCATAGGTTGTGTCATGCATACTGTAGAAGACGATCCTGGAGGCCCGTTGTTGCTATTCGAATGCAACACCCTGAACTTGCAGTACAGTGTATATGACTACATTGGTCGCGACTGACTTATAATTGTGTATCTTCAAGCTAGTTGTGCATGTTTCCTGACAGCTGTTTTATCTTTTAACGAATGCCAGCAGTGTCAGCAAAATTTGTGACACTGGCAATTCAAAAGCATTTTTGGCAAATCAGATGCCAGCTAGATTTTTCTCCTCTCGCTGGTATAAGTCACATTCTGATATGTATTGTTCAGAAAATCCTATAGTTGATAAGGATGTTTCGCCTTTTCACATTACTTCTCCACTTTGTGACAAGTTGAATCACTAATCCTTCAGTACCATGTCCAAGCTAGTGAGGAACATTAAATCAGTTTCATCGCAGTTGGCCAACATTTTTTAAATTTCTCATTGAAAACAAGAAGTTATCTCCATACTATAAAGGGATATCGATCCATGACCTTGGACACATTCTGATATTGTGGATGAGATGATACTGGATATTAAACATAACGTTTCTAACTTGACATTTTATTTTGCTCTGTCCAGACCATGGTCACTAATGTTTATCTCAAAATGGAATCTCCTCAGGGTGTTGACATGGCTTAATTCATCTAAGTTCAGGCCTCTGTCAACCTCATCCATGAATCACCATCAATAAGACATTTTGATAGCACGTTCCTCAGCATGCACTCAATGAGTTACATACTGTCACTAAGCTATAGGGGTGAAATGATTCATCGATATTATGATGCATCACTATCAGTACCTTTTCTGAAATAATACACATATTAATACAAGAGACAGAGAATTAATACAAAATTATTCTTACTGTATGTATGTTATTTTAGTTGCTCTAAGACAGTGGATCAGGATGAAAGAGAGATATTGAAGTATTAACCTATGACTGTTTCTACCTCCCCCATTTATTTTCTTTTATAAAAGGGGAGGGGGTCTTCCATATGATAAAATCCTCTCATCATCTCTCCTTAAATTGTACATGGGGAACAAATTTAGAATTTCTTTTTTTCATGCAGAGATAGTGAATGTAGGTACTGATATAATAAATGCAATTAGCATAGAATTAGTGATGAGGATGGGTGGGGGAGATTTAAAACTGCTTCAGTTTATCACCTTGTGTAAATTTAAAAAGATGTAGAATAGGATTGGGTGTAGTCAGTCGTTTTTCTTTTTCACGGGCAAATATAAGTACCTGGGGCAACAGCAGCTTTTGCATCTGCAGAAATGACAATGGGATAGATTATGCTGGTATTCAACCTTTTTCTAATCTTGTTATTTGTTCTAGGTGAGATTTTCTTTGTATAGAAAATTGCATGGTTTTTCTGTTTTAAAGATAACATTGTAATGTCTTCCACGTGTAACTAGACATGAAATGGGCAATATATTCTTAGATCATTCATGTTGTACAAAACAAAAGTGAATTAAATGGAACCACCATTAAGTGGCCTAAAATATTGGATAAAAATTGTAGTTATCTTCTCATCAATGAGAATTGCATATAAATATATGATAACTACATTTCTCTCTGTAGTCTGCATACTGGAAATACGACCAGAATATCAACATACATGAAAGGACACTACCTACCTTCCAGTGATGGAAAACCATTCAAGTTCATATATGTATCAATATGTATCATATCACAGTCTTATGTATTGTGAAATGAATTGATATGTAACACAGGTGTTTCATTTCACCCCTACTAGGCAACCAACATTTAACTATTATTCCCATTTCTTTGATTGATAAGTTGAGAGAGGCAGAGCTCCAAAATACCATAGTTCTCAGATATTATTTGAAGTGTATGCAAAATATCTGTCATTGCCATGTCACTAGGCTTTTTCTGACTCACAAGAATAGAAAGCAAGACAAAAGGCCACAAGCATTAGCACTAGTTAAAGGGAGTTATAAAAATCATTGTACACTGACATTATTAAAATCTTGATTCTTTAAAATATGTGCAATTTCCATGAGCCTGACATTTGAACATAATGTGTATTTGAGACATGCTGGAGTTAGTTGATGGCATGCCCAGACCTCATTCTCAATTTTCTTTCTGTGAGACGTTATGTTTTGCTGAATAACACAAAATAATGTTTTACTGAATAACACAAAATAATGTTTTGCTGAATAACACAAAATAATGTTTTGCTGAATAACACAAAATAATGTTTTACTGAATAACACAAAATAATGTTTTGCTGAATAACACAAAATAATGTTTTGTTGAATAACACAAAATAATGTTTTGTTGAATAACACAAAATAATGTTTTGTTGAATAACACAAAATAATGTTTTGCTGAACTACTTTAATGACTAGATTGCAACTGACTGAAACTAAGAAAACACAGGCACACTTGTTTCTCATGCAATGTTATCGTAAGGCATATAGGGTTACAAATGAGCGTGGATCCTGGAACTGACCTTAGGTGACCTGTAACTCCCCTGAAATGAGCTTTGTCTTTTTTATTTAAAAAAATAGTTATTCATCTGGTCATTTCTCCTCTTGTTTTTAATAATTTTGAAAATGTATTAAAATATGCCAAAATTCTATTTCACACATGAATATATATTTATTTAAAATAGTTTCTGGTTGAGTTGAAAATGTTCTACGAAATGTAGTTAAAAATTTAAGTTCAAGCCCTGTAACATTTACAGGCATCCTCACATGAAAACAAATACATGGTACTAAAAAAAATTTTTTGTCTTCAATCCTGATGCATTTTAAGCAGATAACAGGTAGTATTACCCTTTCTAACTTCTACTATCTAATGTTAGAAAGACACGATGTAATATAACAGGTAGTATCACCCTTTATAACTTCTAATATTAGAAAGACAGGATGTAATATAACAGGTAGTATTACCCTTTATAACTTCTGATTTCTAATGTTAGAAAGACATGATGTAATATAACAGGTAGTATCACCCTTTATAACTTCTAATGTTAGAAAGACCCAATCAAATATAACAGGTAGTATCACCCTTGATAACTTCTAATGTTAGAAAGACACAATGTAATATAAAAGGTAGTATTACCCATTCCAACTTCTACTTTCTAATGTTAGAAAGACACAATGTAATATAACAGGTAGAATTACTCTTTTCAACTTTCTACCTTCTAATGTTAGAAAGATGATGTAGGTATTATTATCCTTTACAACATCTACCTTCTAATGTTAGAAATATGCAAAGTAATATGATAACAGGTAGTATTTCCTGCTATAACTTCTACTCTTTAATGTTAGAAAGACACAACGTATTATAACAGGTAGCATTACCCTTTACAACTTCTACCTTCTAATGTTAGAAATATGCAAAGTAATTGAGGAAAATTATCAAGTTCACAGAACAAAATCATTGTATCTTGCAGGCTTTTTATTAGATGTCCACTCCTGGTTTGGTTCATGTATAGCTAATGGCATCTTATCATTCAGTTCAGTGACCTCCTTTAGTATCTTCATATATATCTGGTAATATCTCTTTTGTTTCAAACAGATATCTTTGATTTCTCCAGAAAGTAGCACCATCCAGATCATGCAACCATTTTTTCAAACAATTACAGCTGTTTCCAAAAGATTATGTCTTCTTATTATAACATTGTCTCGAGAAGTCAGGTTTGAAAGCTTTTTAGCTGTGTTATTATAATGTTTTGTTTGCTTATATTTCTCCTCACTAGGCTTCTTTAGTTGTTTTTGCTTTAAAACTTACGGACCTAGCTGTATGTTGGTAGAAGGCAAAATTGATCAGTCTTTGATTCATCAGTACTTGTGGTGGAGATCCTATATCATCAATTTTTGTATTTCTATGCTCAAATATCGATAAATATGAGTCTTGGCTGTCATCATTCTTGGCCTTCTTACTGAGAATTCTTTTGACAGTTTGATTCATTCTGCTAAGACTGTTGATACTTGGACTCTTGACAATGATTGGACCATTATCACTCCTTACTTCTTGTGGAATTCCATGTCTTGCAAAAACTAGCTGTGTGACTACAGTGCTTTTTCCTGAATTTTCTAACTTGACAACTTCAAAATATCTAGAGCATTTTCGACTCTCAAGACATGGCTGTAATTATTCCACATAAAAAATATGTCCCAACAAATTCCCACAGTGCAGTAGGTTGTGTAGGCAACCACTTTTCTTTTTGATTTGCCTTTCTATTTTCTTGACAAGTTGAACAGTTCGATACTGTGTCTGCATTTTGTGTATTCATGCCAGACCAATACATGATGTCTCTTAATTCTTTGCTTTGTCTTCTCAATGCCCATATTCTTTTGTGTAACTCCTTTAAAATTTCTTTCTGAAGAGCATCTGGTATTGCAGTCTTTTCTGCTTTTAGAACTAATCCCTCTTTTTTGAAAACTCGTCGATGCAGTTCCAGGAGATTATGATTTTAGAAGCAAGATTCCATATTACCCCCTTCCGCACAACACACACTACACCACAATGGTTAGTACATGTATGCACAAATTCGGATTACATGTGCGTGGTTTTATTCATTATTCCATGTAGAGATTGACTCATTAAAATTACAAATACATTAACTGTATGAAAATGACCTTTTTAACTACACAATAAAACCACTTGCTATTTACCACACAATCAGACCCCCAGCAAACCTGTGAGGTAATGGTACATGTCAATTGACACTGCTACATAATAAAACAAGTTTTTATTAAAACATTTGACAAAGTCCTATCAAAATATTGCTAATGTTGTTTTCTTATTCCAGGCATGGATTGGATCCATTTTAAGTGTAGAGCCAATACAACTTGACTTTGAAAACATTTGTCATCATCAGTTCACTCAAGGATGTCCAGTGCATGACAGTGATTCATGGAAGTGTGCTAAAATGCAGGCTAATTGTTCTGGCGATAAAAGTTACCATTGTATTCACAATACAACAGGCCAGCCTTTCACAGTTATACATATTTGTGCTTCTCTTTTAAAATGTTCTAAAGGTAATTTTGTTTCCATTTTCAATGTATACTCTTTTCTTCTATTCTCTTGGTATGGCTTTTTTCCTTTGTAAATTGATTTCACCAGCTTTAAGTTGTTTATAAAGGCAGTTTTGTTAAATAGCAATGTTTGATCTTTCCCAATAACAAATTCTAAACTAAATATTTTGGCAATAAATAAGGAAATAATTAAGAGAAAATGTGTCAAAGATTTCGTTTCCCTTTATCCATGTTAAAATTACTTGTCTGCCTTCAGATGAATCATGTCTTGCTTGCTGAATAAGGTCATTGACTTGATGATAGTTTGCAGTGATGAAGGCATAATCACCTGATTGACATTGTTCACATATTCCTCATGCCATTATTATGGTAATACTAATTAATTCATTTCAACAACATCTGTATTGAATATGTAATAAGTAATTAATTCCTAATGAAAGCTTGCCAGTAGGTTCCCTTGGATTGGTGGGTCTTAGCAGGGTGGGGTTCCTAGTTTCTTTTTCTACCATTGTACTGGTAGCTAATGTATAGCCTATCTTGTACTGAGAAATGGCATTAAACCCAAAACAACAACTACTTAATAAAGAGGGAATTAAAAGAGTGAAAATGGAAGAGTGATGTTTCTAGAAAACATCACCGCTGCCTTTAGATTGTACAGGATTTATTTCTTTGATAGGGGCTCCGAGTGGTCTAAAGCGCTCTCCGTGACGGATCACTGCCACCTCGACTCTGTCTGCATGGGATTGAGTCTAAGATTCGGCTAATGTAGTTATGTGAGAAAGCTCGCCAGTAGCTTCTTGTGGGTCGGTGGTTCTTTCCGGGGTTTTTCCCAGGTTCTTACTCCACCAATAATACTGGCAACTAGGTATATCTGAAAAATGGCGTTAAACCCTACAAGAACATCAACAAGATTTCTTTGATAACATGTCCATAAAATATGTTCAAGTAGCAGTCATCCTTATACCTAAATTTAGAGTACAAAATTACAAAGACTTTTTGTATTTGCTAATAATGAAACT
Source organism: Unio delphinus (assembly GCA_029339505.1). Classification (NCBI taxonomy): domain Eukaryota; kingdom Metazoa; phylum Mollusca; class Bivalvia; order Unionida; family Unionidae; genus Unio; species Unio delphinus. The sequence continues at coordinate 3,990,373 of JAQISU010000105.1, forward strand.
CCCAACATCATCTTTAGAAGAGTCTGTACCTTTGACAAATGTGACATGTATTAGAGTACAAAATCCAAGGAGCTTATTAATTGCAAATAGCTGGTGATTGAAAATTAGGGTCATTGTGTTGGACTTTGCTTAAAAATTGGCTTAAAATTCAGGTATTGAGGAGGAAATGTGTTTTAAGGTGTTTCTGCTACCTCTTTGAAGCTTAATGTTTAATTGTATATTCTCATCATGATTGTAAATATTTGATGCTTTAAAACTTAATTTAAAGTGTTCTGCTCTGTACTGACCTTGTCACCATTTCATACCCTATTTGTGCATCCTGTTAAGATTATGTTTATAAATGAAGTAACAGAAAAACCTAATGCAACAAGTTTTGTAAAACTTAACAGATAATTTAATTATCAAAGTTATAAAATCAAAATTTAATAATAACTTACAGTATTGTGAATTAAATCCAAAATAAACCTAAAAAAGTTTGTTCAAGTCCCAAAAAATTGAATGTTCAGAATGAATTTCAGATAACACGAATGTATGTATCGCTATGGCATTGTCCAGAATTCCTTTGAATAATTCAGTTGTCCCAGAATAATATTTTTGTCCAGTGAACATTTTGGAATTCCGGTGAATAATCCTAACTAATCTAAACACAACATTGAAAACATCTAATAAGAATCCAAATTACAGACCACAATAGGAATGAGCTAATTGCTTAGTTTCTCCTTCTGTACATGCATGTGGGAGAAAAACACAGTTCTCTTCTACTTAGTATTTGATATTTTGCAATAACCCATGTTATAGAAGAACTCGCTTGACTGACCCATCCAATGAGAAATAATATCAAACTCATAAACAGGTTTGTTATAAAATTTTGATATGAATGGTTGTAAGCATCTATTTATAGATCCTATGCAAAAGTGACACACAAAATAGATAAAATCATGTACAGAAAGTTATACAAAGTAAGCATAACTCCCCAAACAGATACTATACATCATTTGCCATAAGAGTAGGAGAATCTTATTTTATATCACAGTAAACACAGGATGCTCTATTGTAGGTTGTTTATTACAAAACTGGCATTCATACTATTTCCTGAATACATAATTGGAGATTTATGATAAGTAAGCAAGTTTGGTAACTTTCATTAGAAGGTAAAATATTGTCTTTAAATGATTTTTATTTCTTGGAAAGTACTGATAGAATACACTTTACCAGTGATTAGTGTATTTTGTGATGAATGATTGAAAGGTTGTTTTGTGTCCCTTTTTTATTGTATTTATTGTATCATATGATAGAATGAATGAAAGGTAATTTAGTTTCGCATTTTATTGTTTTTAGTGTATTATGTGATGAATGATTGAAAGGTAATTTAGTTTACCTTTTTATTGTTTTTAGTGTATTATGTGATGAATGATTGAAAGGTAATTTAGTTTTCCTTTTTATTGTTTTTAGTGTATTATGTGATGAATGATTGAAAGGTAATTTAGTTTCCCTTTTTATTATCTTTAGTGTATTATGTGATGAATGATTGTAAGGTAATTTAGTTTACCTTTTTATTGTTTTTAGTGTATTATGTGATGAATGATTGAAAGGTAATTTAGTTTCCCTTTTTATTGTTTTTAGTGTATTATGTGATGAATGATTGAAAGGTAATTTAGTTTCCCTTTTTATTATTTTTAGTGTATTATGTGATGAATGATTGAAAGGTAATTTAGTTTCCCTTTTTATTGTTTTTAGTGTATTATGTAATGAATGATTGAAAGGTAATTTAGTTTCCCTTTTTATTGTTTTAGTGTATTCTGTGGTGAATGATTGAAAGGTAATTTAGTTTCCCCTTTTATTGTTTTTAGTGTATTATGTGATATAATGATCAGATAAATCAAAAAATGATCCAACTTCTCTGAATTGATTTTTTTTTGTTGCTGTCGTTGTTTTGGGTTTAATGCCATTTTACAGTGAAAGATGAGCTTTATGTGGCAGATGGCCAGTATAACTGGTGAAGGATGAACTCGAAGAACTACCAACCCACTGGAAGCTAATGGCAAGCCTTATTTCATGCCCACATTTGGTCAAGCCCTAGACTTGAACCCATGTGGACAGATGTGAGTTGGCAGTGATCAGTTTAGGAATGTACCACACAGCCACCAAGGGCTCCTTGATATTTTATAAAATTGTGCAGAATCCTGTGTTTTTTGACAACATTTAATTTCAAAGTTAGGGCAAATGATATATAGACCCTGTTTATGTATCAGAAAAAATTATATCTTAAATAATTGTGTAGGAATCTAGAAAGTTGCTTGACATCTCTTTGTATTTTTGTGGACAGAATTTTCTTTGGGTCATCATTAGCCAGATAGGGACCTTAATTCAAATATAAGTAGAATGTGTGTCATTTAGATATTTCACGTTGCTTTAGCAATTTATCAGTCATAAGTATACTAATCCAACTTTGTTAAAATTGTGTCAAAGTTGTGAAAAATTGCCAGTTTTTGTATCTGCCATTTCACAGCTTTCACAACATGATTTTGGGCTCTCAGGCATGGTCTTTAGTTCTCCATACTTGATTTCCCCAAACTGCATATGTGACAAATTTGGGGTGATAGGGTGTTTCTTGATTTGTTAACCATTACTATTTACAGGTCACATATTTATAGAATGTTATACAGTAGTACAAGACAGTTACAAACAAGTTAATACAGCATGCATGAATGATACATGTAGGTATATATTGTGTATGAATGCCTTAGCATTTAATTGTAATTTACCTTTCAAAGTCTCAATACATGTTAATGCCTTGATGTTAGTGGGCTGATTGTTCCAGAAAATTGCTCATGACTTGTTAATTCCTTGATGTTAGTGGGCAGATTGTTCCAGAAATCTGCTTCAGACTTATTCTGTTGCATGCAGATGATGTAGATCTTCTGACCAATATGGCCACTGTTATTAAAAATAGGAAAGCCTCCAAAATGATTTTTTTCAAAAACAACTTGATGGTATAAGACCAAATATGAATGAAAGCATATAATGCTGAAGACCATTATATTTTGTATACATGATGCAAATCCACAATCCACTAAGAGGCTGCAATAACAAAGTATAGAAAACCTCAAACCCTCAATGATTTCTGCAATAATATACCTTTTACCAAATTTTATGGACAGCTTCCTGGTATAATATTCTGTAATTTTTGTATAAATGATGGTGATCAAGCATTACAGTAATGTTTTTTTTTAAAAATGACTTAGAGTATTTTTTTTTGTAACCAGCAAATACAATTTGCAAAAATGTAATGAAAAGTATATTAATAAACCAGACTATCTGACTGGCTGCTTTTATATTTGGATTGTTGGTGTATGTTAGCCAGGTGAAATCTCAGTACGATTAAGCCACTGTAATTGGATGAAGATCTTCCAAGTTATAACTCAAACTATGACTAATGTAAAGCAGATTTGTAAGAGCCATAAAATATATCTGCTTATAATAAACATTTATAAAGAACCTGTAAATGGCTCCTTTAAAAAAGAAATTAAAAAAAGGTCTTGAGCATTTTAAGTAAAGTAGATTATCAGGTCAAGTGATATTTTAGGCCAATATTAGCCAGGTGAGCAAATGCAGGTCCCTTTAGGAATCTTGTTTCTGTTTCATTTTTAAAGGACTCTTGTAAATATTGTACTTTTTTAAACAGGCACTATACCTGTATATGACACAAGAAAAAGAGCTCTATCCTGTGAATTGTGTCAAAACGGATTTTATCAGCCAGCTGATACTTGGTCCGATGAGACACCAGAGTGTTTGCCAAAGCATAAATGTGAGGAGGCGGGACATAAAATTGAATGTGACATGGGCACTGGATTGCAGAACATCCAGGATGCATATTGCCGTTGTGATGCTAGGAATGGTTATGTTCTTATATATTGGGAACATCAAGGACAGTGTGTTGAATGGGCCTATGGCACATGCTACTTCAATCCATGCCCTAATGGTCAAGACAGACTGTTGAGTAAGTGTCTTAGAGTAGTTTTGGTTGTTTCACTGCCATTACTCATGCAAATATTCATGTATTTTAGCAGTTATGTTCAAGTGCAGATTGGCTTGTCTTCAGAAATGGAGTGAATTATCATTGGCGACTTTTTTTGGGTGGTGGGGGTGGTGCCTAATGAAATATTAAAAAGGTCCTGCAATGCTATTCTTATATAAAGAAAGCAGCCATTAAGTTTGAAGTTTTGAAATAAGTAAAAGTTATTCTTAATGTTGCTGTAAAATTGTCTCTTTTCCAACAGATGTTATTTACAAGTACAAGCAATTCTTTCTAAATATCATGCCATTTCATTATAAATCCACTGAAGTTGCATGGTGTAACTGCTTTAAATTTGTAATTATTCAGTTGGCAGTGATTATAAAATTAATTATACATTTTTTTCATAATTCTGTGAAACAAAAATGTCAGTTTCTTTGTAGTTATTGGAAGCTGAACAGATGTTCTGTAAATCTAGATTAGGCAACTATTAGCTCCCTGCTGGGTTCCATTTGTTAGTTACTCCACTTTACGATGGTTGTCTACCTAATTGTTGTGAAATTATTACAGCTCCAGACTTTGCACAATGCAAAGAATGTGAGAATACAAAATGTAGCATTACTATTTCTGTTTTGTGTATTTCATTTTTTACCTATCATTATAAGTTTCATGAATAATTTTGAGCTGTCCATTTCTGACACTGACTTTTGCATTCCATATTTTTTATATTATTATGTTATTGTTGAAGGGTTTAACGCCATTTTTCAGCACATGATATGCTATACATGGCGGCCAGTATTATTGGTGGAGAAGAACCTGGGAAAAACCCCGGAAAGAACCATAGACCCAAGATAAACTACTGGCACGCTTTCTCACATAACTACATTAGCCGAATCTTAGACTTGAACCCACGCAGACAGAGGTGAGATTGCAGTGATCTAGAACAAAGAGCGCTTTAGACCACTCGGCCACTTGTGGCCCCCTATATTGTTATGTATATTTAATATATATTGTGAATCTTGTTTGTGATTGAGAGTAGAGGTTTTGCCTTCCACATATTTGCCATATTTACTCAAGCCTAAACTTCTTAATGAGCTTTAAAGGTTCTGGAAGTGCACTTATTGACAATTTGAAGTGACTCACTTTGAGGAAATTCCATAATAATCTGTTATGTTGCAAGGTAAATTTGAATATAAAGTCGTTTGGTAAAGTATTATTCATTTATGTTAAAGATCAGTCTCTGAGAATGCATGCATTGCTCATCAAACAAAAGAAGTTTAAATTTGCATACTTGGAATGGTTACTACTCATTTGCTTTATTGATTGCGGTAGATAGGGTGAAACCGCTGCTTGGTTAAAAAACAGCCAGCAGCTGGCTGCAGAAGTTAGGTCACTGCTAATTATATGACATTTCTATAGGAAATTGCGGTGGGGGAGGAATTAGAATGGCAATTGTGACCAGGTGACTACTGAACTCAGGCTTGTATTTAGTGTCTCTATTATCACAGTGTATAGTGAAGCATAATCTTAAGTGTACACTCTAAATTATACACCTTTCACATTAATTAGGAATTGGAAGAAAAAAACTTTTGATAAAACTTTTTTTTCAGATTACAGCTGTGCCCCACAATGTGATGAAGGTCAGAAACGTAATGACAATGATATGTGTGTTCTTATGTAAGTTATTGTATAACATAGTGATATTGCATTTGTCATTTGTTAATGTTGTGTTTAAGGTCATTTTCTGATATGAAACTTTAATATTAGGTTTATCATGGTGATCAGTAGATCATGCTTTAGATGAAAATTTACTAATTGTATTTAAAATGGCTTGACTTTGAGTACAGTTCAGGTGTTTAATTTAATTAATTTACTAATTGTATTTAAAATGGCATGACTTTGAGTACAGTTCAGGTGTTTTAAAATGACATGACTTTGAGTACAGTTCAGGTGTTTTAAAATGGCATGACTTTGAGTACAGTTCAGGTGTTTTAGTCCAGCCACCCATCTGATTAGTGTCCACTGATTCACTGACCTGAAAAATGTTTTATTCAAAGCCAACAGATATTCTTTGAAGAACCTTGCTTATTTTGTCTAAAAAATATTCATTATTTCAAACAGAAGTTTTTCTTTTGGCCATTGAATTTAGCTCGTACAAGTGTTCCTTAACTGATATTTTAAAAGTACATGGATAGATGGCAGCATTTACCTCAGAAACCAATAGCAACAGCACAACATGCCACCTACCATTCCAGGTCATTTGGCAGCTTTTTAGTTATGCTGCCGTTAGAATTTCACTGGATATGGGAGGGGGTAGAGCCAGTCAGCTGTCTCTGAGCATATCAAGTAATTACTTCAGTCTGGATATTTCTCTTTAGTTGGAAGAAGCCTCATAGCTTATGGTATCACGGTACCAATTGTTTCTCCATAGACCTCAATGCTAATATCTGGAGAGATAAATATATTTTCTATCCTAATTTAGCGTGCATCTCGCACACTGTTATAGAGAACAATGATAGATTGTCAATTTGACGATGACAAAACCAGGTACTCCATTGCATTTAAGAGAGATAACTCTGCTGGAACTAGACAGGGGTATGAGTTATCTAGTCACAACATACCTATTTTCAGTCATGTGTATTACATTTTCAAAAAATCATAAAAAATACAAAATATGATCTATATAGGAATTAACATAAATTCACATGTTGCCAAGAGGCTAAACTATTTTTTAAGCCTAACAGAAAGTACAACTCTTACATAATCCACCAATCAAAGCTCGTGTTGTTGTTTACTTTGGACTGCAATGGACCCTACACCTTATGCACCGCCCACCTGGTCATGCGCAATTGGTACCGTTATACCTTATTACATCATAGATAGGCCTTCTCCAGGCTAAGGGGATATAACTTTTTCCGACATTTCCCTCTTTCCAAAGGTATTTGATCTGCTAATTATTAAAGCAGAAAGCAATTTTTGTGTGAAATATTTCTATGATATTACCTAACTGATTATAATATCGATACACTTTCCCAGCAAATACACCCAACTGGCAGAGCAAGCATTCCACTCCAGTAGTAAATGGAGCATGTTTGTAATTTTGTGCCAATCCTTGTATCCAAAAGTCTGATAATAATAATAATAATAATAATTATAATTATAATAATAATAATAATAATAATAATGATAATATTGAGGACTTTGTATAGCACCTAATCTTTAGAAGCTCTAAGCACTTTACGTCATTAGACAACACCTAAAACAGAGAAAAACTCCATATAAAATGCTGATTAAAGAAAAAACACCATAAAATTAGAAAACATAAAACATACTGAAAATATAGGTAGGAAACATTATTTGGTCTTTAAGTTTGTTCTTGCAGTTGAAATGGTTGAGTTTTAAGCACACTGGAATGAGATCACTGTCTCTTTGTGTCAAAGTTCAGTAGGCAATTCATTCCATGTTGATGGGCCCTGGGGTAAGCAAAATAACATTTTCCATATGACTTAATTTTCATAGTGGGAATAATTTGTATGCGATTGTCAGAAGAGAAGTACCTTGTTGGTGTGTACACATGGGTGAGGTCAGATAGGTATGTTGGACTGGAGTCCGTCAGTGAAACTTAGCACAGAGAACTAATTTTGTGTTTGATTCTGGATTGAATGGATAGCCAGTGTAGGGTATAGAGTAGTGGGGAAGGTGGGCTCTGATCATTGTACTTTAAGGATGATCTGAGCAGCTGTGTTTTGAATTTTTTGAAGTTTCTGGAGTAGATATTGAGACTAACCAGGTATAATTGAGTTACAATAGTCTAGTCTTGAAAGTACTAATGAACACACAAGTATTTTTGTGGCATCATTTGAAAGGTAATGAAGTTGATGCGTCTCATCTCAGGGTGTGCAGCCTTGCATTTGTTTCTAATATGTTGGTGCAGTGTGAAAGTACTGTCGAGAGTAACAACTAGGTTTCATACTGATTGTGTGAATTTAATGTTGGTGTTGCTGATATTTATTGTTTGAGATAAAGGATGTGGATAAGAAAGTCTTTTTGTTGTGATCAGAAAGGCCTCAGTTTTATAATCATTTGTCTGCAGCTTGTTACATGTCATCCATGATTTCACATCGTAAATGCACCTCTCTACACCTGGATGTTATTTTTCAAGTTGGGTGGCTAGATTTGTGTATCTGGGTGTCATCAGTGTACAATTGGTGAGACACTGAATGCTGATCTATGACACTTGAGAGTGGTTGGGTGTATAGAATAAAGAGGACAGGTCCAAGAACAGACCTCAGTGGAATGCCACAACATAAATCAACTGGGCTGGAGTATATTCCATTTGTGGACACAAGCAGCAGAAGGGGCGAATCAGACAACATTTTTAGACAAGTTTTCACTGAAATCACGCTTAAAATCAATGAAACCAATGACATCAGACCCCAAAGTCAATGACATCAGGTCCCAAATGTGTGTGTGAATCATGGATTAGGTCCAAAAAAAAATTATGAAAAATTCAATGAAATTAATGAAATCAAAAACTTTTCAACTATTACATTTTTTGGGAAAAAGGGACTACAACATCGTTGTCACTCGCCCCTTCTGCTGCTATGGGTTAACCGAATATTTGATCCAGTCCGATACGATATCGTGTTCGAGGGTCATGTAAATTTATTGTTACAAATCCGTGTGGGGCAGACTGAGCATGACTAAAGAAATTTCTAAATTGATTGAAGTCCATATCAGAACACCATGTCTGCCAAATATTTCGTAGCGTATGTGTATCAACGCCGTTGAATACAGCAAGCATATTACAGTTATCTCTAATCACTTTTGGAATCTGAGTGTAGCGTTGAGTGACATAGATCACATCCGTGTTTTTATGCCTGCCTCGGGAAAATATTCTAGCAGGATTTTTTTGATTATCTAACATGACATCGTCGTATACAACTAAATTGTTGATACTTCCATCGAGGTCATTCACGGATGGCGCCTCGTCAATATCGGTTATAAATTCAATAACATCCTCGCCAGCAATCTCTGAAGCGTTTTCATTAAAATCTTTTAGCACTTCATAGCATCGTTGATCATCTACGCTAGGGGCAATTAAATACAACTTATCCCACTTCATCCATCTCATTATTAAATTGAGCAACAATTGCGTTTTACCGGATCCAGATGGTCCGATTATAATTGCGCGGATAGAGTTTGGTAGCGCTGCATGATGCTTCACTGGTTCTCTTGTTTTAGTCGCTGAAAAATCAATTATATTCATATCTCTATACATAAATTATGGATCTATATTGCGTGAAGTGTAAGGCGCGTACTGGTACAGATGACTTGACGACGATTACAACTAAAAATAACCGATCAGCGCTTTCTGGTAAATGCGTACAGTGTAGTACAAAGAAATTTAGATTTGTTTCTAAACCCAAGGAACCTTTAAAAAAAAACGAGGAGGTGATATCGCTGCCAAATTAGCAAAACTCCCTGGAACCCCATGGGCAAAATACCCCGGAGAAAAACACCTTCCAGGGTATAGTTATTGTGGACGGGGAACAAGACTTGATATCAGACTCAATGATCAAAATCAGCCCCGACCCGGTGAGGAACCAATAAACGCTATTGATAAGGCCTGTCACCTTCATGATGTTGCTTATAAAAGCAGCAATTTGCAACACAGGCATCTAGCAGATGTGAAATTAATTCATGCGTTGAATTCTATCACTGATAAATCCTTCAAAGAAAAATTGGCTTCATTTTTGATAAAATCGGCAATGAAAAGTAAATTGATGTTAGGTGCTGGTAATTAATAGCAACATGGAATCTATTTACTATTCCCCAAGAGGATACTGGAAGGGTAACGCTGCAATCAGTAAACTCGCTAGCGCCGCAAAAGTGAAAAAAACCACTGCGGCTCATTGGTTATCCAAACAGGCACTATGGCAAATTTATCTACCACCGCCTAAACAAATTCAATTCTCGCATTTTGATGTAACCGGACCCAATGAAGTTCATCAGGCTGATCTATTATTTCTGCCACATGATCGTGGTTACAAATATGCGTTAACTGTAGTTGATATTGCAAGTCGATACAAAGAAGCAGAACCGTTAAAAACAAAATCGGCCACTGAAGTCGCTTCTGCATTTGAAAGGATTTATCGACGAGGTCCTCTGCACTGGCCAAATCTATTACAAGTTGATCCTGGCAAGGAATTTCAGGGTGCAGTGTTATCTACAATGAAATATCACAATGTCGCTATCAGACGAGGGCATACTGCACTGCATCGTGATCAGGCCATTGTAGAACGATTTAATAAAACCCTTGCTGAGCGGTTATTTGGATATCAATATGCAAAAGAATTCATCCAAGAAAAAAGATCCCGTGAATGGGTTAAAAGGTTACCAGCTGTGATTACTGCACTGAATAACGAGATTACTAGAACCATCAACATGAAACCTATCAACGCGATTAAAAAGAAGTCGATACCTGAAAAACCACAAAAAGATTTCCCTAGAAACGCTAGCGTTTCCCAACCAATTCTTGGTAGTAATGTCATTGTGAGGTACTTATATGAACCAGGAGAGCTTGAGGGTGGTACAAAAAGGGCTACTGATCCTATTTGGAGCGTCACTACGCATAAGATATCTAGTATAACACGATCTACGGGTAGACCTCCAATCTATAAACTGGATTCAACTGCCCCTCAACGGGGTTTTACTAGACAACAATTACAAGTGATACCCGAGGATACTCAATTACCACCGCATGGGCTTAACTAGCACCCTTGCGTCTATTGCACTCAAGACAAGTCAACATCACATTATTTCTGACATGACCGAGATTGTTATTTTTTCTGTCTACGGTGAATTGGCGAGGATCCTTATCCGAATACTGCCAACGCATTATACAATTGCAACTTGCGCAGTGATTATTCTGTTGTTTCTTCAAAGTAATTATTAATTCAGCATCAATATCAAATTCTCGTTGTTTTTTTTTGTCCTGTTGTTTGTAACCGGAGAGTTTTTTATCAATAATATCATCTATTGTGGTGTCATTATCATCGCCAATGATTTCATCATCGCCACCAATGATTTCATCATCGCCTGACTCTGTCAGGACAATTCTTCGAAGTTGATTTATTTTTCGTACTCTAGACACTGCGAGATAGACTAAATTCGACCATTCTATGCGATTATCTACCATCCAAAGAGTTGTATCCGATATAGTCAATCCCTGTGAAGAGTGTATTGTTGCTGCGTATCCTAGCGTCCACGGGGATTTATTGGCACGCAATGCATCTTCAACAACATTGATATCAACCAGCACAATATCATTTAATACTAAATTCTGTTTTTCACTTTGTCCTGGAATATCAACTTCGATGTTCTGTTTTCGTGTATCCGATGGCCTATAACAAAGAGGCACTGGAAGTGTTGCAAATTTTTGTTTATGCAATTCAAATAACTTCATCTGAAGTGTGTCCCTGACTATTTTTCTACTTGCAATGATTAAATCGTTTGGTCTCCACGCTTCCCAAAACTCATTCATGGGAGTTTCCGAAATTATTTCACGGGTTATTTCACACTGGATTCTATCCGGTTGTAATCTAATTAGTTTTTTCAATTCTTTTAATTCATTATCAAGTGATCTATGATCAGTATCAATTTCTTCATAATAGTCTACAAAACCCTTTAGCCATTCATGTGGAGATGCACCGACAAATGGTGGTGGTTGGCCGTGATCACCGCACATGACGACTTTTGTATTCTTCAATAACAACCACTCAAGAAATATTTTTAAGACATCTTCTGACACTGTGTCTATTTCATCCCAAATGATTATTTCAGGAATAAATTTCTCTCCCATGCGCTCAGGAGTCCATTTATCTCCCTTCCATCGGAAAAAGCTGTGATAAGTGCAAGCATTTACCCCTCTCTGTATCATTTCTCTTGCAAGTCTATGAGTTGGTGTTAGCACAATCATGTTAGAAACGCTAGCGTTTCCACGACGGAATAACTCAATTGCCCGGGTTGTTTTTCCTGACCCGCCACAACCGTTTAAATAAACTGTTTTATACAGGCATATTGGATCAGAAATCGGTGGTGCATTAGAAAATTCTGAACACTGATTGCTTTCTAAGTAATTATTTTCAATGGTAACATCTGCTGATGGAATATAATCATGAATCATTTCTTTCTTAATTCTCCATGATCCCCATTTCTCGTTGCCAGTAGCCTTAAAATCAGCCATTTTGCTATTTATGTAAAATGAGTCAGTAGCAACTCTAACTGCGGTGGTAGGAAGTCTATTGATCATTGAAAACAGATTGATAGAAGCATAACCAAGCATAGAAGCTCTCAAATGTGTGTACTGCGGATGGTATCCATCATTGTAGGTAACAATTGTACCCAATTTGGTTCCATCGGACATAAATGCGTCCTTACGATTGACATATAGGCCCTTATTCGTTAAATCCGCCATTACAAAATCGTATTCAGCGTTGTCTATAATCAATCGTGAAGAATATTTCGTATTATCATCTTTGCCACCTTGGGTAAATTTACCGATTATTCTTCGTCCAAGATTTTTTGCTTCATTGTTTCTGATTTCAAATAACTGTCTGGACCAATCCATGATTTGTTGTTCATTAAAATCAGGAAACAGTTTTCGCTCTTCGCTAATTATTTTTTCTAGATCAGGTTGTGGTAACCAGACTGATTTCTGTGCTCGATAGGATATAATTGCTTCACTGACAATTAATGATTTTAACATCTTACAATCAAGCATATACCGTAACAACACTATTGGCATCCAGTGTTTTTCAGACATGTGTTTACCAATCCAAAGATAACTACACGGATGAAGTCCTTCAGCCATTTCAAATGATACCACACAAGCGAATCCGGTTAAATCAAAATCAGGAAGTGGTCCATTAATAGCAACGCGGGTCATTTCGTGTGTAGGGTGTCCAAATCGTTTGAAATATTTCTCGCATTCTCCATACCCAAGAAAACTTCCTGGATAACACGCAATCATATCAACTGAAATAACGGAATCAGAGGTGTATTTTCTGTTCCATAATCCGCCGTGGCCGTATTCAAGACAGGACAATTTGACATCTGATAAAAACTCACTTCGTGTTGGTTTCCAAGCGTTTTTCTTTCTAGCAAAATGTGCTGCAATGGATGGTACTGTAAAACAGTTTGCTAATAATTGATCGTTGTCTTCTCCGTCCCCAGAAAACTCACTAGCTAGTTGTTTCATTTGATTCTGCAGTTCTTCAGTACGGTATAATTCTCCGTTGGGCCTTACAAACTGATCAAATCTGCATTCCTCGTCTGAATTACTATGAAATAGCCACGCTGACACAGGATCGTTTTTACTCAAATGGTAAATAGCATCAAATAATTTCTGCTCTGAAAAAAACTCTTCGGTTTGGGATAGATATTTTACGGTTCTATCCCGTGGAAATATTGTTACTGCAGATGACCACGCGTGCGCGTTATGATCAATAATTTCAATGGGAGCCCCCTGTGATTTATATTTCGATTCGTATAATACTTCTCCGGTGATTGTTCTTACCGATATTGGAAATCTTAATGATTTTTCTAATTTAGTTATATCCTGAATTGTTGCTCCATGCTCTTTTACCGTGAACTCCCACTCGGTTATTTTTTTTCGTCTTAGATCAGTGAGTTTATTTCCCCGGGACGCATTTGTGAAGTGTTCTATTATTCGTTCTGCTACACAATTTAGCCCTGTCGAATATTTCATGGGTGCTAGTTTTGAAATATCAGGTTTTTCATTGAGCGGATAGATCCCGTAAACAACTGCTGTGACAGGATAAGATCTTTCGTAGTAGGGTTTATCAATTCCAGTCAAAATTCCCGGTTTGGAATCCTGATTCACGGTGACAGTTTTTTTGCCCCTGAGAATGGGTTCAAATTTATCCTTAATAATCCATTTGCCATCTTCACGGATAACGAATTTGATTCGGAAAAAATGACTTTTTTCCCCAATACGTGAAATGATCACTGCTGCCTTTTCATCATTCATGGTAGCGTCAACAACACCATCAATTCGAAATGTTGACCAACAATAAGATGCTCCATCACGCTTGAATTCATTAAAACAGTCTCTGATGGGTTTATCAAGAATTTTATTCTTGGGTGTATTAGAAACTATATCAAGATTGAATTGAGCATCCTTCCATGATGATCTCATGTTTCCGTCTCTTGGACGTTTTTTGGGTCTATCGCGATTAAATCTAGGATTGATTTTTAATAATCTCTTAAACTCTTTCATGTTTCCGTCTATTGTGCGTTTGTTACGCTTTTTGGGTCTATCGAGATTAAATTTAGGATTGATTTTCAATAATCTCTTAAACTCTTTCATGTTTCCGTCTCTTGGACGCTTGTTACGTTTGTTTCCGTCTATTGGACGTTTTTTGGGTCTATCGAGATTAAATCTAGGATTGATTTTTAATAATCTCTTAAACTCTTTCATGTTTCCGTCTCTTTGACATTTGTTTCTGTTTACTACACGTTTTTTGGGTCTATCGAGATTAAATCTAGGATTGATTTTCAATAATCTCTTGAACTCTCTATCAGCATTGAATTTAGCATTTTTCGAAGTCAATCTCTTGAACTCTTTCATGCTATATATAAAACAGGTGTCTAAATGAAAGATTTATGTATAATCAATCACTGCAATGGGTCAGTCATTGAATTAGACAATAGTGTAGTATATAATGGCCCAAGAATTCAGACTACACCCAGTGATTAAAAATTACGAAGCATCTAGTGATGGTACTGTCAGAAACTGTAGACTGAAGAACCCAATTGGGTGGGATAATGGTATGGGGTATTTGGTGTTTAATGTTGGAAGGAAGACATTTCGCAATCATCGTTTCGTATTTGAATGTTTTAATGGATTGATCAAAGATGGTTTTATTATTGATCACATTGATTCTAATCCAAGGAACAATTCTTTATCCAATCTGCAAGCTATCACACAAGGTGAGAATATCAAACGAGGAAGGAATGGCACTTGTTCAAATAAAGCGAGACCAGTGAAATCTTTGAATACAACAACTAACGAAGAGAAAATATTTCAATCATTATATGAAGCCGGCAAGTATTTCAATATTTGTAGAACTTCAGTACGATTCGTTGCAGAGGGGATAACCAAAACGGCTATTTCAAAAAAGACGGGGCAAAAAGTTCAATTTAGTTATGTCTAATGCGTCATAATTTCCAATTAGAGATATGTCATACTTATAGAATAATGAATTCTGAAAACATGAATAGCATCATAGTTGAAATAGCAAAATTGAAAAATCAGGATATCAAACTATCAGATGGATTAAATCCTGACCAAATTGTGTCTGATTTTCAGGATATTGAATACGGAGTTAGCACTAACAAGTATATGCTACCCAAGAAATATGCACTCATCAAAAAAATTCAGAATTCTATTAAAGACTCTCTTTCATTTTCCAGTGACATCAGTGTGTTCGTCCCGTTGTATGCTATCGTAGAGGGAATACGAAAAGAATTAGGTAACGAATACGAATTGAAAAAAGAAGTCAACTCTAAAATTAGAAACCTACGAGCATTAATTCAGGAAAATGAACAATTATGACTGACCGACCATTGATTGCCCGACCCGTATCATTTTTTGATTGCCCGACCATTATCATTCCGACCCTCATTTTTTTAGCCGACCCTCAAGGGGGATGTCAAAAATCGATGACGATGTGTCAGATTGGTCAAAACTAGAATGTTGAAACTATCAGTATTATTTTATTTATATACAATTTTGATACTTTCAACATCAATGATAGAGCTGTCAAAACAATCAAATAACACTTCCATGACCGTATCAAAAATCATCCGACATGTAACAAAAGTGAGGAAACTGTGGTATTAATTATTTTATATACAATTTCCACACTTTCCTCATCAATGATAGAAGCTGTTATAGAATGAAATAACACTTCCATGACCGTATCAAAAATCATCCGACATGTCAAAAAAGTGGAGAAAGTGTTTTACAATTGAAAAATAGTTTGCGATTTCAAATAATGGTCAATGAAGCATCAACAACCCGATTGGCTCGTGAACGACTGGATGCAATCAGGAGATTTGTACCAATTCGTGACTCTGTAAGAAATAAACTGCAACAACGACAGAGTTTACAAACTGATTTTGCTCTGGGGTCTGAAGAATTGTTTAAACCAGTAACCACAGCAACGAAAGGAGTAGAGCGTGCTTTACTGGGAGATGGTCCCGAGACGGGAAAATCTGTTATTGGTGAACTTGAAAAAATAGCAGCGAAAACTGAACAAACAAAACAAATAGAATCAAAGAGAACAGTAGATGATTTACGCATGAGATTTAACGAAGAAGGGTTAGCAGCAATTGATGAGACTGATCCAACAGAAATTCCTACGCTTGTTGTTACTTCTTATGAAAACAGAAAAAAAATGTTGAAACCAGAACATCATAAATATGTTAAGAATTTAACTCACTGGGCTGATATATTCTACAAAATCAAAACTGGAAAAAGTCAAAAAAAGACGGATAGTGCATCATACATCGAATATATCAGGATGGTGGATCACGTGTATAATCAATATGAAGAACTAAAACAACAACAAAAACCGCCAAAATTGCAAAGAAAGCGAGAGCAACCTGCAAAGAAAATATCTTTTTCACCTAAAAAACAACAAATACCACGTGATGATGATGATGATGATGATTATTTACAAACTACGGATTTAGAAAAACTAGATGAAGCAGCTGGTTATAGCGGAAGTGGATTAGGAAATCCAAGGATTGGAAACACTTGTCCTGATAGTGTTATCAATGATATATCACGATTAGATGTTCTTGTAGGAGGGTTCCGAGCTGGAAATAACTCTCCAGAAATAATTAATGAAGCAGCTGATATCTGTAGACGGTTATTTGCCGGCGGTATCATGGATATCAAAACCTATCGAGATTTCATTGACGAGTTAGCAAATGGGTATCATAGCGATTAAATAACAATTGAAAACACTATTGTTTTTATAATAATGATCATCCATTACAATCATGATAAACCAACCCCAGTCTATGTAGTTAATTCACGGTTTCCAGTTTATAGAGCATACTACGGAGATGGCCTCGGCAATACCATTTTAGGATTCTTTTCAAGAATGGCTCCAAAAGTGATGCCGTTAGCTAAACAGTTATCAATGAAAGCCATTGATGTTATTCGTGATAAGGGTATTAGTACTGTTGGAAATCTTGCCGGGAAAGCGTTTTCAACTGCGAAGGATAAAATAACATCATTAGTGGGGCGAAAAAAGAAACCGTTACCGTCTACAGAAGAAATGCCTGCAAGTGTTAGTAAAATTATAAATAACGCAGTAGATGAAAAATTAGCGTCGATGGTAAATCAAGGAGACCAAAGCAATATTGCAAACATGATAGCGGGAAGTGGCCTTAAAAAACTACGTCGATGAAAATGGAAAAATCGTTTACGATTTCACTATTTAGACTCTGATAAATAGAATAAAATGTTCAAAAAATCATCTGATCCAGCGTTTGATATAGACGCCCCAGTTGGCAAGGATGATTCTGTACGCGATTATCAATATTACGCCTATCATGCCATAGACTCAAATAGTCGAGCAAGAATTGATCTTCAAGTCCATGATACCAGTAAATACTTTTTGCCCTGTGAAGCATTTATTGAAGTAGAAGGAGAAATTGTAACAGCTGCTGATACTACTGCTGTACCAGCACCGTATCCAGCTGGTACTCAAGTCGGTTTTGTCAATAATGGTATCATGGCGTTATTTGAGAGTGCTAGATATCTCATTGATGGAAAAGAAATTGAGTCCATAGATCGTGATGTTGATGTGGCTACAACAATAATCGGGTTAGCGAGATATTCCGATGATTACACAAGATCAGCAGGACCCTCTATGATGTTTGCAAAAGATGGTAAGAATACCGCTGGTGGAAATCCATTTGTTGTAAGACGACCAAAAAAACGTGATAATAGTGATTCTGATGTCGAGAATATGATTATAAACAACGATGCTAATTTCAATCTAGGAGCTGCAACACGAAACGCAATGTTGCAAGGAGATCGTAAATCATTTTCATGCGCGATTCCACTGCATCACATATTTGGATTCTGTAGAAACGTCAGAAAAGTTATCTACGGGGCGAAGCATACAGTATCGCTTGTACGAAAGGGTGATGATAACGACGCAATTTGGAGGATTCCAGCAGATGCTGCAAATCCCAATGCTGATGCCGGTAAAGTCAAATTAACAAAAATATCATTGTGGATGCCAGTGTTGACTCCAGCAATCACCGCAGAACAACGATTACTATCATTTATGGACCAAGGAGGAAAGTCGTTGTTGAGTTGGCTAACCGTGAGTACAGATGTTAAACAATCAACTATCAACGGGTTATTCACTTGGAACCTAGCATCAAAACAATGCGTTTCTGCGCCACGTCATATATTTATTGCGTTCCAAGATAACACACGAGTTGGCAATCAAATCTTCAGTCATATGATATTTGATCAATTAGGTGTGAAAGACGTCTCACTGAGAATAAACGGCCAGCAGGAACCATCTGAGGATATACAACTTAATTACACAGAAAATCATATTGCACGAGTTTATCATCGTCTGTTGTCATTTATGGCACGCGATCAAAATGTCGATACTGGTTTGCAAATATCACAATTTGATTTTAAGAATCTGTATCCGATCTACTACTTCTCACTGGAACATCTCGATTTGACAAGACAGTCAGTTGTTGATATACACTTTAGAGCTAATGTGAATCGTCCTGTTGGTGCTGCTGATTATAGAGCGGTTGCTGTCATTCTCAGTGATAAATCAATGCTACTCGAAGGTGTTGGTGGAAGAATGAGAGTGGTAGATGCCCCAGTAGAAAATCTTTGAACGATTTTTCATTGAATTAGAATCAATCAATTATATATAATGTCATATAGTGTTATTAGTGTTGCGTTAACTCCTGGTCAAATCAAAAAATTGCAATCAGAATCGGCTAAAAAATGCGGAACCACAATCACGTTGAAACCTAATCAAATGACTGGTGGTGAAAATAAATTATCGCTGACAACTCGTCAGGTGAAACATTTCAATGATGCTTTCAGGGATAAAAAGGGAGTTCAGATTACTCTCTCTGCGGCTGCTATTAAAAATATGATGAAAACGGGTGGTATATTTCCATTGTTAGCTGCAATACCAGCATTGATTGCAGCAGCAGCCCCAGCGGTGGCTAAAGCAGCAGCGTTAGGAGCCGTTGGTACTGCAGCAGGAATGGCACTTAAGAAGGCAGCTGGACAAGGATATAAAAAAAAGAGACGATCCGTTCAAGGATTGGGTCTAAGACTACCAGGAACCCCGTATTCTTGGTACAGCGGAAAAGGTCTAAGACTACCAGGAACGGTTTATTAATTCAGAAATCTTCGATTTCCGAACCTATGGTTCCCAAATCTTCGATGATTCCCATGTCCAATTTTGATTTAATGGATGCTGCTAAAAAACTAGCGATTAAACATTTCAGAGGTGTTTTTATGAAAGATCAATTACCACATCAACCAAACAAAACTGAAACAGGTATTATTAATCTCGATAACAGCACCGGACCTGGAACTCACTGGGTTGCATACGCTATTGATCCACGTGGGATTGTCTATTTTGATTCATATGGATTAGCCCCACCAAAAGAGTTTATGCGGTATATAAAAACCCTTCCAATGAAGACTTGGTATTCTACGCTACCAACACAACAAATCAATGACCCACCAATATGCGGCAGTGAAGTATTAAATGTCCTTGATGCTATTTCTAACTCCTTGGGTAACCCAAGGGGAAAACCACCTCATATTGTTGTTAATGACTACACTAGTAATCGCTTTTTAGAGAGAGATATATAAAATATCATGATTGATATTTGGGGAAGACCTCTGAAACCCAAACCCGATGACACTGCAACCTCTGATTCTATCAAGGATATACAAAAAAAAATTAAAGATGAAATCGCTGAGACGTTGAACTTAACAAGTGTTGACCCGAATGAAATAGTTGTATTTCAAGACAAACAGGGTAAATTGAAATCCAGTAATATTTCTCTGGATGATATTTTGGTTAAACAACAAAACGCAATCGAGAACACCGTTGCGCTATTTTCCGATCAGGGTAAACTCAAACCGGGTGTACTTTTTTCGACGATTACAGATCGATTTACAAACCACGATAAAGAATTTGAAGATCATTTAAAAAACTACAATAGTTTCCGTAGAAATGTCGTTCATAAGTTCTTTGGATCCCCAATTGTAGTTACACCATCTATCGCTGAAATTAAAACGTTTGTTGATGATCAAAAGGTTATCAACGAAGCAACAAAAACAACAACCGACGCCATTGATACATTTATTGGAACCCCGTTAGATAAAATTGAACTAAAACTCCCTGATATTAAAAAATCCATTGATGAGACGAAAACTTCCATCGAAGGCATCAAAGGTGATCTTTCGAGGGTGATAACAGCCATTGGAAAAACAAAAATTCCTCATGAGAAAACCAACAACTTAGTATACACAATCCAACACGGATCATTTGAGTGGACACCTACAAACAACACATTAGATATCACTGCAACCGTCAAGGGTATTTATCGATTAACACTAGTAACACCATCGTCTCAATTTAATATTTCATCGTCCAGTTCATCCGGGTTCAATAATACGATTTCAACGATCATCGACAAGAATACAACTGAAAAGTTCACAATCGCATCTACTGATACTCATTTGGTTAGGGTCTCAACAACGTGGTATGTGGAATTCGTAGCGAATTTAAGTAAATCGTAATTGAAAACGCTAGCATATTTAAAATAAAAATGATTTCATCATCGCAATATCGCTATGATCAGGTCAGAGAGTATCAAACTAGACTCAAAACCTTGTCTGAGGAGTATGAATTGAAAATTAAAAAATATCGCAGGAGAATTACCGCAATTGATGTTACTGTGTACGCTGTGAGTGGTGTAATCACCGGAGCCGGTATTATACTGTCTTCAGTGACAATGATGGCCCCGATAGCTGTTCCAATTTGCATTTCTGCGGCAACAACAATAGCTGGAATAATTTCAATAATCACAAAAAAAATATCATCATGCAGCCAACGGAAACTACAAGACTACATAATTCAATTTCATGTTGTGTCCACTGCATACTCGCAATTATCCTCATTGATATCGTCATCGCTCGATGATACAATTATATCAGAGAGTGAGTTTTCAGCGATGGTAGATATATATGATTCTGCGATGTCAAAATTAGAAATACAACATGAGTATAATAACAATGACAACACAGATGGAATTACTTCAACAAATAGTGGAGAACACAAACCCAGTACAAACAAGCATGATCTCAATAACCTCAACGAATCCAGAATTCAGTGTGAATTTCCCCTCTCCGGTCCCAGTGAAGGAAATCGCGCTAGCAAAATTACGAGTATACCACAGCTGGCCAAATATTAGGTCAAAACCATTTGGTGGTCAACAACCGAATAATTCACTGGTATTTGCAAATAAGAATAAACCCGACGGTACCCCAGACTGGAACGTTGTTTCCATACCAACCGGATCATATCAAATTGAACAAATCAATGATGAATTCGCGCGTAGAATAAAATCGATTACTGGAAAAGAATCAAAAATAGCTATAACAGTTCATGTGCCGACACTATGATCTGCCATTGAAATAAGCACAGAGGGTTATGTCGTAGATATCTATCAAAGCTCAATAAGAACAGTACTAGGATGGCCTGAATTACCACCCGGAGGAAAAACCGTTAAATTACCAGAACCACAAAAAACCGATTATATCACAGACAGGACAAAATCTGATAATCCAGTAAGGAGTTATAAAGATTATGATAAGTCATATTTTTTCATTAGAGTAGAATATGATGAAAGAGTACGACTTATTCATCATCTTGCTAACCGGGATAAAATCACTGAAAATTTCACAGCTTTCAATAACGATATTTCGTTGTTGTTTATATCTCTTAGATCCGGCACTCTCACCCGAGATGAATTTATCAGTGTCGTAGAAACATGTAACAAAATCATCAATGACATGGAAACATTTCATTCACAAATTATTCAAGAAGTATTAGGTGACAGTAGTCCTAAAACAAGAGATTTATTTGCAATAGAATATAGGATCCGCATAGGAGATATTCCAACATTCAAACTTCCAGGATATAATATCTCAGAACTACAAAAATCTCTCGATGATGCCATCGATGAAGGTTTCAAAAAAATCCATGATACGTGGAAAAAAACACCATCACAACCACAAACAACTATCCTCAAACATAATAATGACCCAGATGGCAGCGGCAGGCACATTGCTCCGTTCAATGTGAATATTTCATCGGTGATAGCAATCAATTTAGTGTGTGATGTGATCGAAGGAAGCTATCAAATAAATTTAGAACGATCAAATCAAGCTCAGCAAGGATATATTTTGTATTCATTTGCACCAACAGCTCCTCCAGGGTTTTTAATAATTGAGTCCCCGGTGAATCCAGTCTATATGCGATGTCATAATAATTCATTAACCAGAATTAATTTCAAACTCACTGACCAGTCTAATAATCTGATTGATTTACAAGAGGAGGTTTTACAAATTAGTCTGTTTGTGAAATCGTAGTGATTTTCGTCCCCAGACAAGGTCTGGAACACGATATCGTATCGGACTGGATAAAATATTCGGTTAACCCATAGCAGCAGAGAGGGTGAGTGACAACGATGTTGTAGTCCCTTTTTCCCAAAAAATGTAATAGTTGAAAAGTTTTTGATTTCATTAATTTCATTGAATTTTTCATAATTTTTTTTTGGACCTAATCCATGATTCACACACACATTTGGGACCTGATGTCATTGACTTTGGGGTCTGATGTCATTGGTTTCATTGATTTTAAGCGTGATTTCAGTGAAAACTTGTCTAAAAATGTTGTCTGATTCGCCCCTTCTGCTGCTACACAATTTGTGTCCTCTTGACGAAGTAGGACTTGAACCACAGTAAGGCCTTATCATGAATGCCAAATACATGCTGGAGATGGTGAGGTAATATATCATGGTATATGGTGTCGAATGCTGCAGTCAAATCAAGGAAGGTGAGGACTGTAATCTTTCCTCTATCAGGAGCAGAGAGAAGGTCATTAACTACTTTCAGAAGAGTAGTTCAGTACTGTGGCAAGGGTGGTATGCAGACTGTACATTGCTAAAAAAGGACTGCATTCAGATGAGATACAAGCTGGGAGAAAACAACTTTTTCTAAGATTTTTTAGATGAATGGGAGATTAGAAACTGGGTGGTAGTTCTTTAAATTGCTATGATCGAATGTTCTTTTCTTCAACAGACGCTTTACAATGGCAGTTTTGAAAAATGGTGGGAATTCATCAGTTAGTGAAAGATTTACTGGATCTAAGCACTCAGGCAGCAGTGATGCTGGAATCTGATCAAGTTCACTTTGGTGCACTCTTCATCATGATTGTATGTATTAAATCCATTTAGACAGGTTCAATTCATGCTAAAGATTGCCGCTGAAATTCCGGTGACAACAATTTAATTGAAATTTTGTTGTCAAGCTTATCTCGTACGGTTTGTACTTTGTCACAGAAGAAATTTGCAAACAGATCTGGCAGGTCGACTGGAGGGAAGTTGGAAGAGGTGTACATTTCTTCCTTGTTAGTAATTTTGAAGAGCTCTTTGCAGCTGGAACTCTCCATGATCTTGGTACTGTATTGGGCTGATTTTGTTGCATGGACTATGTTTGTGACATTCTCCTTATTGACTTCATAGATTTACTGATGAATAGTGAGTCTGGGGGAAAGCCCATGCCTCATAGCAGTGCGAAGCTGGTCCCGAACACAGCTATACCATGGAGAACACTTTTGAATTGATACTCTGCGCTTGGTTGTTGGGGCATATTTGTCAAGCAATGAACGCAGGCAGTTATCAAGTTTCTTTGCTGATGGAGGTAAGCAAGTTGTTAGGTTTGCTTTGATGTCATGCATTATTTTGATTGTATTTATCATAGAGAGTTTTTCTTAGTAGAAAATAAAGGTGGAGGGTTAAGGTTTGATATGTCAAGATTGCATATAATACAGAGGTGATCTGATGCAAGTTTGTGGGATACCAGGGAAGACCCTAGAATATTATCATCAGGTCTATGAAGAATCCAGTCTGAAATGTGACCATGTTTATTGGAATGTTGGTTAGCTGACTGTTTGAGGTTGAAAACATGTATAGAATCTAGGAATTTTGATGTGTATGGGTCTAAGAATAATCAGGTTGCCACCTATTGAATTTCCATACTGCAGGAGATTCGGAAACTGCTCCACAAAGAGATTCAGTCAGCTTGTTTTTTCTACTTGGAAGAGGGCAGTAAAGGCAGAAAAATGGACTGACCATTGTTCCAGTTTTAGTGTGGTTTGGACTTGTTCAAACGATGTGTGGTAGAAATTGAAAGTTATGGTGTGGTTAAGATGTTTGATAATGGAGTTCTTTGCGATGACAGCCATTCCAGCTCCACTAGAGTGGCAGGGGAATGAATTGATGGAGTAACCATTGGGTGTGAGATCCAAGCATTTGGACTCATTGCCGGATGTTTTTAGCCATGTTTCTGTCAGGAAAAAGATCTAAATATTCTTTCGTTGATTAAAGTATTTCTGTGCGCTTTTCCAGTGGTCCTGCTGATTGGGCATTGAATAATGCGATATGCAGTGTTATCCCTTAGTTGACACAAAGGTTGATGATTTAATAGGACTTTGAATTAGGTTATCTAAATTAATGGCCAAATTTTTAAATTGTTTAGCTGGAAAGGTCACACATGTGAGCAGACATGTTTGGCTTTTTATGCTGAAATCTTAAAACATTAACTTGTGAAAACTGGATTGACAATGTTATGTGATCAGGAAGGTATTATCGAAGAAACAATTTACTCTCATAACTGAATGTCTTGTTAAATGCCATGTTAAATTAAATACCTTTCTTTTTATTTTTACAGAGGTACAGCTAATATAAACCCAACAGCTGTTATTAGCAACAAGACATTTACAGGTAAGATTTCATTATAATTACTGTTTTATGTTTTTTAATTTTCAGCATGTCAATAATATCTGATACATGATGCTATAATAATCAATGTTTGTTGACATGAGTTTTACACTCCTCGCTGAACTACTTAATTTATTTTATACATGTAAGTTTGAAAAACAGTAAGCATAGATCTTTGCAAAGACTTCAGTTTAGACAATATTTCCCATCTGAACTCCTTGTCAAGGTCTTCATCTATTGATGAAGATTGATTCTTATTGATGTCTCGGATCAATGTTCTTGTATAAGTTGTAGAAAATGACATTCAGGTGAACCAGGTAATACATAAAGGTAAATCTCCTTCCCTGATGACATTATCAGTGTTTTATTTTTCCCAATCACTTCACTTTTATTTATCAGCTTATCAGTGGCC
Source organism: Unio delphinus (assembly GCA_029339505.1). Lineage (NCBI taxonomy): Eukaryota > Metazoa > Mollusca > Bivalvia > Unionida > Unionidae > Unio > Unio delphinus. The sequence continues at coordinate 4,015,977 of JAQISU010000105.1, forward strand.
TCCCATAGAAGATGTATCATAGAAGTTTCCACACACTGACTCTGTCTTAAAGTTGATGAGTGTTGGCAAATTTCTTTACTTCAGTAATGGAGACTGATTTATTTACCTAAACAAATGGTTCTCTAGGATGTACTTGCTTCAAAACTTTAGAATGAAAACAATATATTTTGCTATTTCCTGTCTTGATTACATTTTAATTATTCTTTTTGTTTTTCTTGGACATAAAGCTGCCAGATCATAGATACTAGACATCACTATAAACTGCCTCTTTGCAGACATCATAGCGATATGACTGAAAAATTGTTAAAGCTACGTTAAAAATCCTAATAACACACTCACAGGCTACTAAACTATTTTGTAGATGGACATAAAGCTTTACATGTCCCATGCTCAACATGGTTCTAAATGAAAATGGTGCTGCTTGGACATCCACTATGGCTACCACAATGGTTATTTTGAAAATCTTGTAATTGCTACATAATTGTCTGATGTTTGTGGTAATTGAATAAATAAATAAATAAATATATAAATTAATAAATTAATTAATATTTTATGATTTTTATGTGTGCATTAATTTTGTTCCTATGTTTTATTTATGTTTTGTGCATAGTAGAAAATATGTGCATGTCAGATTTAGCTGCTGGACTAGTGCATGTTTTATGCAGACCTGAGAATTATAGGATCATATTGCTCCTGGGCTACCGAGACAGAATTGAAAGTTTTGAGCCCTGAATATAAATGTTTTACCATGAACACTGACACACAATCATATTAAGGTCTAGCTGGTCAAGAATGAAAATGGTATGAATAAGACATTAAATATGGCCACCACAGCAGCTATCCTGAAAATTGTGCTATTTTTACTTCTCCTGCATGGATTGTTACATGAACAGTTTTATCTATACAAAAACTTCTTGTTTTGACTATAGTTGGTCCTGCATGACAATGGTATTTGACAAATGATGTTGATGTGCCATCAAGCTGTAGAGATGGCTTGAGACTTGATTTATATGCAGTCAACAGCATTTGGAAGAAATATATTTATAAAGCATCATACTGTTGACTTCTTTAGCTACTGGGCAGATGTAGCTAGGTGAGCAACTCATTCCAGCTTGGGTCTCCTGTAATGAGAGTTATTGCTTTTTTGACTAGTATCTAAATGCAATTTATGAGAGCATACTTTGAATGCAGCTTGTCTTGTATTCAGTTTGGAAATGTTAGGATCATCTGAAGATGCAGTTGACAATATACTTGACTGCTGTGGTTTTTGTTGGAGTTATTGCCCTTTATGACTTGTAGCCAGATGAAAGCATGACAAAATCTTGTGAATACGATAAATAATTTGATCATTATGGTCATAATTGAAGATGTGCATTGTGACAAATTACTGTCTTCCTACAATTTTAATTTTCTTAAATGGAGTTAATTGTCACATTTTATGAAGGCATTTAGACCCCAGTTTTTGACCAATCACTGCAAAACTTTTATATTTGAGCCAAGTGAGCATACGTTAGGGTCATTTGTCAGTTATGTGTCAGTTAAGAATGATTCCTTTAACTATTGCTGTTTACAACTTAATTTAAAATATACTGACTAGAATTAGACCAAATATGAAAACATTGTGGTGTGAATTTATTTTCTCCATAAGGCAGAGCAACATATGTTATAATGTCCATCTGTTATCAATTTGATGTCTTTACAAGAATACAAGTTGTCCACCATCTTCAATTAAAGATGGCATGTACATTGGATCACACTTGGATTAAGGATACGATCAATTGATATTGGGAAAGAAAGTTCAAAGTTCAAGGTTACTGTGACTAGCAGCAAAATATGGTTCAGCATGTTAGTTTTAGATCATATACCTGGACCAAACTTTATAGATGGCTTACACTTTGGTCTCAGAATGATTCTATTGTATTTAGGCACAAATGATGAATATTCTGAAAGAAAAAAAAATCGTTTCTACTAATTTTTTTATATACATAGAGTGCTTTACCATTGGGTGGACAAATAATGTGCTGTTAATGGTACATGTATTTCATGTTCAGATGACTTTACCATATACCAAAAATACTAAAAATAGATAAATCTTGAAACAAATTCTCAAAAATCATGTAACAGAAATTGACATCATTCACTAATGAAGATATTTAAGATATGCTGATAGATAAACCATTCAACATCGTATCATAAACTGATGTAAATAAAATATCAACAAATTCTAGCATAAAGTTGCTTTTGATTTGTTCAAATGATGCCAGTTCACTTGCAGTTATTACTGCCATTACTAAAAATAGAAAAGATATATGACCAGTAGGGATGTCAACGGGTACCCTGGTACTCGGGTACCTGACCATAGCGAAAAACCCGGGCATCGAAAATTAATGACGAGTACCCGTTCACAAAAATAAGTTGTTGACAACACTATCAAAATATCATATATCAGTAGCAGCACACTGGTCTGAGTAGTCCGAGTTTCCTCTGACCCTTGCCACCCCATTTTTGATATTTGGACATTAATGTTGTGTTGTAGGGTCAGAGCGCATTTCCTATCAAAAAGTTGGAATTCGCCGACACCATTTGATGTCGGCATGGGTTGCAACTTATATGCTGGCCCAGCAAGCTTGAACGATCTTTCATCGAGATATACATGTACCAGCATGAAATCGATAGGATATGATTTATTTTCTCAAAAATCGTGAGCATAGCATTTGTTATGCCTTTAATCTGCTGACAGATGAGACGAAAGTACATCATTGCTGAAATTTGTCCCAGATCTGGCTATTTGCATTCCCTATCATGTGACTACACAAATCTCGCAACCTAGGTCATACAGTCACGTGATATCGACAGTAAGCAAATTTCCAAAAGTTGTTGTACATATAATTTGACATATTATATAGTAGCCACATAAATAAATATAGTCTGTTCTCTCCTCACTACGCCATACAGATGCTATAAATAAAATTCTAGGAAAAGTAGAACAAAGTTTGCTATAAATAGAACATGTTACTGTAGGAAAGTACAAGTTCAAGGACAAGCGTACTCGTATATTTTAGTTACGTAAAGTGGTCTTTTCTAAAATACGGTCTGTGGGATTAATGGAATGTTAATATAAACGAGACTTTTGGAAGGTGGATATAGTGAAAAAACGTAATCCATATACGTTTACGCGTAACGCGTAGTTTAGTGGGGAAAAAAAATTTGTTGCTCAAGGGTTGTACATGTCTTTCTTGTTCTAACGAGTACCCAGGTACCAATTAAACGGTGCAACGGGTACCCGGGTAAATTTTCCATGGATTTTGACAGCCCTAATGACCAGGTTTGAGAGAATCTTGACATGAATACCTTAATAAAAAGTTTAAAAGTATGGCTTCTGTTACTAAATATGCTTTTCACTTGTAAAAAATAAAAGTTGGCTCATCGAGTTTGACCAAATTTGACTTTAAATATGGCAAGTAGATTTGTCACATTTGTTCAACTAATGCAATCTGTCATGAAATATGGTTGCAACTGCAGAAATTAGAAAAACATTTAAACTAGAAACCATACAACAAGTATTTGACTAAATTTGGCACCTTATCAAAACCTCCTCAACAGAATTGACAAAAAGCATCGCAGAATGAAAGTCTTTAAAATTTATTTCACTGTTGCTGCTCCACTATTAAATATGGCCAGCATTGATAAAAATAGAACAGAATATGACCCATTGTAATACATGGTTTTGAATTTTGTTATGTGACACTGATCCTTCATCTAACATGTCTGCTGCCATTACTAAGAGAAGGAAACCTAAAATGGACTTTTACTCAAACACACAAATACATTTGTACACAATTTTACAGAAAGTATATCAGCAATAAGGTATAGACAAAAATGTTGATGACTTGTTAGAAACAATTGTGGAGAAATTAAAGGCATTCTGTTATCATCTGCTTTTAAGATTTATACAAATTTTGTGTATTAATTTGCATTGTTGTTATTTTTGTCTCCATGATTATATGTTATATCTAATTGTATGATGGATTTGACACCTTGTCCACAATCAAGTTCATATTATACCTGACTATGATACTGATAATGTTTTGATTTTGGTATACAAGTAATACATTGCTACTATTTTTCCTGTCGGTGTGGATTATGTATTCAGATTATTATTATTATTATTATTATTATTATTATTATTATTATTATTATTATTAACATATTTATCTTAGTCATATTCTGGGACATTGGAATTCCCCCATAAAATATCCAACTGTACCTGATATTTACCATATTTTTTATTACACATTTATTACACATTTAGTAACAAATTGTACCTTGTAAATAAACAGAATGTTTTAGAATGGAAATTTCTACTAATAAACATAGTATTTTCAGAAAATGCTAATTGTGATCTAGATCAGATATATGGGGTTTATGATCTAGATGAGATATATGGGTTTATGATCTAGGTCAGATAGATGGGTTTATGATCGAGGTCAGATAGATGGGTTTATGATCTAGGTCAGATAGATGGGTTTATGATCTAGATCAGATATATGGACATAGACCACAATTAATTTTACTATATGTTCTCTACATATATTTCTAAGTACTGACCTTTCCACAGTGTGACAATCAATACAAATCATATGTTAATCTAAAATACCTCACTTCTTGTCAAGGGTTGATCTGCATTTTTTTGAGCTTCTGCACTGTAAACAGAGCAGCATGTAAACAGAACATATATTTCACTTCTGGATCATCACCAAGGCCTTATTACTCCATGTGCACTGTCGCCAAATTACACACTGACAACCACTCTCTCTCTGCTCATATTCTCAAGAATAAACAATTACCTTTAAATCCCTACCAAATATGCATCAATATAACTCTTCTATCACCACCAAAATGACAGAGGAAAAAATGTTCTAAAAATAGACTGGAACTACATTCGTGGGTACTGAACTGGAAATATTAATTGTGGTGTGATTCCTGACAGGCCCAACTTTTTGGGGCAAATTTTAGTAAAACTTCAATATTTGAATGCCACACCTATTTTAACTTTATACATGAAGTCTTTTTGAATTTCCTTGCATACAAGACATGTGACACCTACTGGAAAGTGTGTTGTGCAGGTGTTCCACAGGGTGCACATGCTGATCCATGTACTCTTGAGAAACCAAAACTAAATTTGCTATATCTTCCTTAATTATAGGACTTTTTCAATGCTGTAAAAACCTAATTGTACTACAAGATAAGGCCTGTCTGAAAATATGTTTAAAGTTTATACATTTTGATCAATTAAAATTTTAATGGAAATTTAGATAAACATTTAAATTTATAAACTAAATTTTATTGAAAAATTAAATTTTCATAAATGTTTGAAAACAGATTTTGTCAAAGTTTAGACAGAAAAGTTGATCAATCAATGGTCTTTAAAATAAATGGTAGTTTGGGTCTGTGTAACTGAGAACATTTTTCCCAGGGGTAATGAAGTAGCATGACTCATAGTGATTTTGGCAACAAACCGCAATATGCCTGTCAAGGTGCATATAGGTGTACACACTAAAGAAGCTACAATAGGTGCTATGTTCCATATATATTGTGTCAGGTATTTAGGCAGTTATTTGTATAACTAATAGTGCACTCAGATTTAAACATCTGATGGGACTACTTCCATGTTTTATAGGAAAATTGCATTACATTTCAGTGTCGATAACTACAAAAAGCGACAATAAGATAGGAAAATACAGTTTTTATGCAGGCTTTACCTTACTGAACAATGGTGCTAATCTCTCTCATGAAGATCTAAGCCATGTCCTTGAGGTGCTTTATATTAGTGTGGCGATATCATGATCACTTATGGCAGTACACTGCATGTCCTTATGAAACCTTGCTATCACCACCAGACTACTGGAGAGCTTCCAAGCTGATCCACCACTAACAATTTGTTCCAGATAGCAGCCTAGACCTGAAAAGATATAAAATGTTTCACTTATATCTAGAAAACAGTAAGATGTATGCAAATGAATTTAAAATGTGTTAGATATACAGTCGACTCAGATTAACTGCACACCCTTGGGCCCATCACGAGACCGTGCAGTTAAACGGAGTGTGCAGTTAACCGGAGTACGGTACAGTATATTTTTAAGCATTGGGAAAAATCGGGACCAGCGTGATTGAGTGATTGAGTGCAGTTATCCGGAGTGTTCAGTTAACTGATGTGCAGTTAAGTAGAGTCGACTGTAGTGATTTCCAAATAACATTCAGGCTGCAAGCATAGGAAATAAATATTAAACTTGACAGAGTGACACTCAGAAATGTAAAGTAATAGTCATGTATTAAAGTAATAAATTCATCCTAAAAGTATATGAAGTTTCTATAAGCTTATCTGGTCATTTACAGGTTAAATAACTAATCAGGTAGACTATGCATCGCAAACTTTAAGGAAATGCGGGGATGGTGAGGTTTGATCATTGGTGGAAACATTAGTACATGCCAGTATACAGGAAAGTCAAGTGACAATGTAGTAAAAAAGAATATATTACTATAAGCAATCTTATTCATGAGGGAAATAATAATTCTGGATATTGCAAGAGAATACAGCCAAATGTGGCCACACATATCAACTACAGGTACCAATACATCCTATATCATAAACTAAATGTGAAATTCTGATCCCCAAAACTTGTAAACAAGAATGGAAATTTGCATATGTGGGTGTAATTTTTATGATCAAATGTGCAAAAATAATTCCAATGATCTGTTTGAACATTTAAAGTGTATTTTTAAGGGTGTTTGATACCAGTTATTAACCTCAATGGTTCAATAGAATCAGATATCAGCTGATATTACAATACCGCACTCTATCCAAGTACTGAATTGAAATATGTTACCATACATGGGCATATTAATGAAGAAAATAACATTTTGGGATACATTTAGTGCTCACAGCCAGAAATGTGTCTTACAGATTCACTGTAGGTACAATGTCAGCCTATATGATATGCTGAATGGGAATTTTGGATCCCAAACATTCTAAAATATGTGAATATTTGTTCATGTGGGATATGTAACCATGCTAAGATCAGTTGTACAAAGTTAAACTCAAAATATCTGTTTGAATATATCTTATGCAATCTTTAGAGTGTCATTAGAATTCACATAACATCATACAGGCCACAATGCCGCACTTCACTAATCAATATCTTAACCAAATTGAACAATAAAATTGAATGCATTTTGTGTTCAACTTACATCATTTTGCTGTTTTCTTACATCCAAGGGTAAATATACATGTGGGAAGTATATTTTATCCCTTCAGCCTGCATTTCATTCTCAGAAAGTTTAAACTGATTTAGTAGAGAATTTGAGTAGGTTTCATCACTGTCCTCTCACTAAACACCCTGTAACTATATTTGTTAACAATTACTAAAGGCTATATAAGCAGTTATGTGTTACTTAGGAAGTCACCCCATCATAAACACATAAATTAACTGATTGGACCCCTAATAAATAGTTTGAATGATCAATACAAAATAGAATCTGTCTTTCATATATTTTAAATGTACATCTCATTTTGACTTACAAAGATATTTTCTCTGACATAATTTGACAAATATCCATCATTGTAGCTTGTATGTAGAAGTATAAACATGCTGATATCATTTGATATAATTTCCAAAAATATTATCTATGTGCATTTTAAGGGGCAAATTTTAATTTTTTAATTTTTCAAAAAAAAATATTAAAATGTAAAAAAAAAAAATTAGTTTTTAAATTCTAATGTCATTTTTCTATTTTAAATGTTAATATATATAACACCTTCAAATTTCATGTGTTTATCATTAATAATAAAATTTTTATAGCATATTAAAGTTTCATCAATACTGCCTGTACAGAGGACATAGACCACAATTAATTTTACTATATGTTTTCTACATATATTTCTCTGTACTGACCTTTCCACAGTGTGACAATCAATACAAATCATATGTTAATCTAAAATACCTCCAAAGATGACTTCACGGTGAAATTCTTGTCAAGGGTTGATCAGCATTTTTTGGAGCTGCTGCACTGTAAACAAAGCAGCATGTAAACAGAACACGTATTTCACTTCCGGATCATCACCAAGGCCTTATTACTCCATGTGCACTGTCGCCAATTTTCAGACTGACAACCACACTCTCTGCTCATATTCTCAAGAATAAACAATTATCTTTAAATCCCTACCAAATATGCATCAATATAACTCTTCTATCACCACCAAAATGAGAGAGGAAAAAATGTTCTAAAAATAGACTGGAACTACATTCATGGGTACTGAACTGGAAGTATTGTGGTGTGATTCCATATGGGTTTATGATCTTGATCAGATGATGGGTTTATGATCTAGATCAGATAGATGGGTTTATACTATTGTTTATTTGAGATATTACTCACTCCTATGATAAATCTGAAGCAGAAATCATTTTTATTATTGTGTTCAGATTTTGATTTGGGTGGAATTATTTATTCAAATTATTCACTGGAAATACAAAGTGCTTATCTTTAATAATCTTGGACAGAAACGGACAAGAACATCTTGGATTATATTGTTTTCATTCATCAAAAGACTGTTGGCACATCTCATAACAGGCTACTAAAGGTGCATTAACACATTCTGTGTGTTGAATCTTATTTCACACACCACTGGAATTTAATTAGAACTTTATATTCATTGGGACAGGTGTTAGAACCTTTTGTACTATTTGGGATTTAATTAGCAATACTGTTAATTCTTTAAAAAATGTCGCTTTGTATTCAAGGTGAATTATTTGTTGAATTTACAAAACTTTGCTTTTTTCCATAAATTACAGACCATATTATTTTAATACAAATAATGCCACTATCAAATATGTTGCATTAGAAGGATGCAGGAGAGTCAGTTATATTTGCATCAGCATGTTGTTAATATGAGGCATTCCTCCGTGCACAAAGGCTCCATGTTATGCAAATCTAGCAGGACAGTAGCTGCAGAGCTGAAGAGGCAAACCAGAACAGCACATGTCATCAACTTTCCTGGAGATGTCCCACAGTATTTTAGAGACTTGTTTTTCTTCTAAGTATTTTCCATAAAAGTAGGATTAAAAGTTTGAACGTTTCAGTAATTAAGATACAACTGTTTCCGAAGCAAACTTAAGAAAATTTGTATTGCAGTCTTCAGACTACTGTAGTATCGTCAGTATTCGTTGGAGGGGAACAGTTTTCTTGGTTTTCATTGTTGCCATGAATTGAAATTACCAATGAAAAATGGGCCACTTAGGATGACTCCCACCCCCCTTTTTTTTTTCTTACAGTGTTTTATTCCTAGAGATTAACACAGCTACTTTGTATTTGATAATCAAGGTCAATACTGTAATTTGGTAATTAAATATTAGCTTTTGCATGTGTTTGTTTTAATTTTTAAACCTTTTGAAGCAAGAATTATTAATCATTTTATATTGTTTCAATGCACACGTTTGATAAAGTATATTTACTGTATCTGAAAGCTGTCATTTTATACTCACTGCCTTAAATTGATATGTAAGGTAAGTAAGGATAGAGAGAAAATATAGAAAAAAAGCATAATGTATTCAAACAATAGTAATACTAAAAATGAAAGAAAAAAATAGTACAAAATAACAGTATATAAAACTTAAATTTAATACTTATTCAAGGTGATCTTTCATTCGACTGAAGCAGGGGTTCTACTGCATCATGAGCAGCCTGGTAAGCAAGCGTCTGCACCAGGTTCACAGCTTCTGATGTGTTAGGAAGTCCATGAACTGAGGTGGATCGAAGTTGAATTTTACCATTCTTAAGCCACTGTGTTAATGCTATGATAGTCAGAAAAAACTGATGGTGCAACTTGATGGACATTGGTTTTAGTAAGAGAGCATTCATATGTACTTTAATAACTAATTGGTCTGGTTTTGTTGACTGTGTAGGCATCCTATGATGTTGAACACTCAAATGAAAACGTGGTGAAACTGATTAATCATAATGCATGTTTTATTTGTGCTCATAGAGATGGAAGTATTATTTTTCGTGTTGTTGGCTGCATCAGTTTCAACTGATGTTATTCACTTTGTCAGAAACACAGTGTAAGTATTGAACTTGCCAGGTCTTTGATTTGTACTCATACAGGTGGTAGTATTGTTTTAAACATTAATGTGACCAATGTTGGCGTCAGCATAGTTTTATTCTTTTGTATTTTTATTTTGGGTATTTGTAGAGTTAAACCATGAAATTAAATACTAATATGCAAACTTTGACATTCAAAATCACGAATTTAAGTACCCATGAAAAAGCCGTTTTCATTTACAAAACCACAAAAATTGAGCCCAATGAAAATAAATGATTCTATAGTAGTAAATATAAAGAAACTGAACATTCTTAAATTTCAGAATTTTCCATAATTTTGAGTTGTATTAGTGCCTTCTGCCAACAAGCAGTCATCATTAAGCCTTATTAAATGATATCTGATAAATGTCTCTGTCTCTATCTCTCCTAGGTTTATTCATTTCTTGACAGTATTTAACTAATTAGGTGATATATGACCCACATTGTACAATTATGTTTCAAACCTTGATAGAATGGACTCTTGCATTCAGTTGACCTTTGATCACAAATTTGGTCCTTAGTTGGCAAAATATAGAATGGTACAGTCGACTCCGGTTAACTGCACAACCTCGGGCCCATCACGAGACTGTGCAGTTAACCGGAGTGTGCAGTTAACCAAAGTACGGTACAGTACTGCTTTAAATCAGCACGGCACGAACATATGTGAAGAATAAATATAAACAATGATTAGAATCCACTCTTCAACTTTTGCTTAAAAGTTAAGCTTGTTTTCCTTCTTCCGAACACAACTTCATTGATTCAACCAATGGATCAAGGAATTATAGCGAATTTCAAGAAATTCTATAGATCGCTAGTTATTCGAAAACTAATGTCAGACATTGATGGGTCATCTCCCGCAGAAAAAGTGTTCAGCTCCAATGTCGTCTGCATTCTGTTTTTTGTTTTTTTGTTGCCGTGTTGTCGTTGAAATTGAATTCCGTTGCGCATTTTCCATCTTTCCAACCATCCATTTGTTGGTTTGAAATCATTCAAACCCCAACGGCTTAGAGCAATGTTTCCCATGCTGTACATGTACTATGATTTTTCCCACGCTATTGCTCTCTAGTGGGCGCAGATATACATGTATATACCACCTAAGGCGTCCTTTACATGTCAATCATTTACAAAGTCGCATTTACCGGCTTATTTGTCAGCTTATTTGAAGCGCTACAGCATTGGACTGGCAATAACTGATCATGACTATACATTGTGCAGTTAACCGGAGTAAAATTGTAATGAATAATGTGCCACGGGCATAAATTTATCGTGCAATTATCCGGAGTTTGCATTTAAGCGAAGTGCAGTTATCCGAAGTGTGTTCCCATTGAAAAGCATTGGGAAAAAACAGGACCGACGTGACTATGTGCAGTTATCCGGAGTGTGCAGTTAACCGATGTGCCGTTAAGTGGAGTTGACTGTATCTACCCTTATCATTAACTGTATCCCATGAGAATTTGGTCAATCAATTCTGGCAATTCAAAATGCCTTCATAAAACCTTTTCAGGCTTATAGTACTAAATAAATCTGCTCACACATTGTTCACAATTATATGTATGCATGTATGTGCAAATAATCATAAAATAACATTTTCCTAAAGTTTGTGTATTGAAAAAGTTTGATTATTTGCATAATTTGCTGTTTCCCTGAACAAAATAGTAGACCTTAACATTTAATTACAATTTCTTCTGTTTCTGTTACAGATGAAGTATTAACAAAGACAACAAGAACAACACCACTTTCTCCAACAACACCAGCTGAAAAACCACCAATAGAAATAATTGATGGACATATGAATGTACTAAAAACAGTGATTATAGTGATTACAGTGCTTTCAGGTCTATCTATAATTGGTTTCTTTGGTAAGTAGTACAATTCATGTACCTAAAGAAATGAAAATTGGATGCATAGAACTTCACTAATTGTCAATCATATCTTTCCTTTCTGAATTTATAAGCTTTGTATGTTTTCCACAACTTGTTATTCTCACATACTGTATAAAAAACAAAAAATATGTTAATTTGTACACAAGTCTATCGTGCTTATTCCTCCTTCAGTTTGTGCTACAAAGCTCATGAAACATGATGATCTAAATTTATGTAATGTATGTTTAATTTTTTACTTCTCATTCACCCCCACCCCATTGTATCCCATTTATCTACTCCCATATTATTTACTTGTACATCATATATTCATGTGTCATCCAGTCTCATTTTGATTGTACTGTGCAGATTTGTATATTCATATTCCCATCTCATCTACTTTATGATTGTTTTGTATTCTAACTTGATACTTTGCCATGAAATCAGACTGAGTATTTAAAGTTCTTTTACCTGTTCCTTGTTTGTTAGATCTGCACTGGTTAGACCAGCAAGGAATGTAATTCTATCATTTGCATCACAAGTGACAAATATAATCATTTTGTTGACAATTTTTAAAGGACTAGTCATTCCTGCAAGTTTACAGTAAAACTTGAACCACTTTGATAACTGCAGACTAATTAAAGTTTTTAGGGATGGCACTACGGAACTAGCAAGTAAAACTCTGACAAGTTGGAATGTCTGTGCACTTATGCTTTTCAATCTCTCTGAATGGTTCTACAAGTGCTGACAAAGGCATGACATCCACTGACTGGCTCATTCAGGTAGCTCTGCTCAGACCCAAATGGATTTGGTTTAGTGGTCTACTTGACCAGCTGGTAGAAGAACCAAGCAGGTTAGCAACCCGCTGATTCTCCAGCTTCATGCATGGCTCATCTCAAGCATTCAGTCTGTACTGATCAGTTTTCAGGGTATTTTGGCATCTGTATTTTTCAGGCCAGGAGGCATCCATTTCAAGGTGTAGTGAATGCAAAGTGGAAAATGTTCTGTTGTTAATGCAGTTGTAAATATGGTGATCATTGCTGTGAATGCGACTGCAGATTTTCTTCTCTTCCTTCATGATGACAATGTTTAGTCTTCACCATTAAGTGCTACAGTGCAGCCCTTTCAAACATGTTCAATTCACAAAGGGTCTGTCTATTGGGACAGACCTTCATCTTCCCAGTTTTATCAAGTATTCGAGTTGCAGAGGCTGGTATCTCGCTGATGCAGAGATGAAATCTCTTCTGTTTTGTATGCTTTGTTCAAACCCCTGCATGAACTATTGAGTGTTCTTTGAGAACCACTCTGGTAAGCAGGAAAAAGGTTGTTTATAATTCAACTGTAATTATGAATCCATTTTTCTGCTTTTGCAAACTGCCTTCAGTAGCTCCTTTCCCTATTTTGTCCCTATTTTGTCTCTTTTATGTTTGGGCTGTGGATAACCAAGATTTTCTTTTCTGCCCATTAGAGCTTTATGGTTATAATTAAGATTGTCTTCTCTTTCCGTTAGAGCTTTATGGTTCTAATTAAGATTGTCTTCTCTTTCCGTTAGAGCTTTATGGTTCTAATTAAGATTGTCTTCTCTGCCCATGATAGCTTTATGGTTCTAATTAAGATTGTCTTCTCTGCCCATTAGAGCTTCTAATTAAGATTGTCTTCTCTTTCCATTAGAGCTTTATGGTTATAATTAAGATTATCTTCTCTGCCCATTAGAGCTTTATGGTTCTGATTAAGATTGTCTTCTCTGCCCATGAGAGCTTTATGGTTCTAATTAGCAGCTTCAAAAGGAGAAGAAAGGGTCAGAAGCTTCTCTTTCTACTCATTATGGATTTATCTGAACTTTTGTACATCCACCATTTCCAGGTAAATTGAATTAACTAAATGAAGAGTTTTTCAATCCCTCACTGAGAGGAACCACTCTTCGGCAAGAATTGGGACCACAGATGGCTGAGTGGTTAAAGTGATTGCCTTTACTGATCAATGAAATCTCACCTCTGTCCACATAGCTTCAGGTCATGTGGTCGGCCAATGTGGTTTAAATCATGTGCTCAGCCAACGTGAGAAAGCTTTCTTGTAGCTTTCAGTTGGTCTGTGGTCCATACGATGGTTTCCTGGGTTTTTCCTCCACCAGTTATACTGGTCGCAATGTATTGTATATCTTGTTTTGAGAAATGGCATTGGACCCCAAAACGACAATGCATGTTAGGAGAGCTATGTTATGATGTTCACTTTTTACTCATTTTTTCTTTCATCTCAGAAGCACCAGAGCTTAGGTATGTTTTCATTGGCACCAGTAGAAATAGGCAAAATAGGTGGCTCCACCTTTTGTCCGATTACAGTAGGAGCACTCTTGGTGTAAGGGTAGGCATATCAATTTTATGCCATTTTCTCGAGGTCTTCAATTAAACTTCAACTGAACTGTCAAATTCAGCAAGGCAGTAGATACAGATAATGCTTTACTGCTATTCAAATGTATTTGTAGAGGGAGGGCAAAACAACTTTTAATTATTTAATACGTACCTGTCACTGTTACAAGGTTCCCTTCTCTCATCAAAACTAATTTCAGGGAGGTGTAAGTCACATGGCTTATGAATGGGAGTCATCATGTCTTTTTTCTTTCTTAGTATTCTAGAATGTTTTATTATAACTGAAGGGTGGAAGTGTGAGCTTAGATGAGGTAATTTTCATCCCTGCAGAAGTGAGCAAGGCAAAAGTGATAGATAATTCTGAAATTATTAAAGTTTCCCCCCTTTCAGAAGTATTCCATACATGTATCTTATATTTCATGTTTGTTTTTTTCCTTTGTAACCACATTTGCTAACATCCAGATCTGTGCTGTTAAATGTGATTCTTGCTTTTGAGGCTTGTGCTTTTTATTAAATTGCTGCAAAATGTTAAATGTATTCTTATTTTGCCAAAGTTTTGGAAAATAAATATGGTTAAAACTGAGCTATGTTACGGCTGTTGGATTTAAATTATTTATTTTTTTAATTGTTAAATCCAAATTTGTCATTTAGGGTTTAATATTCATTAATTTGGAGATTTTTTTTGGTAAATTCAGGCTGACCTACACTCTAATTGTAAACAAGTTTTGACCTTGGCTTGTTGATCTAATTCCTGACCTTGCTTTGGACATTGTCAACAAGTTTCTAAAACTATTGGTTAATTTCAAGGACAACTTTTTATTTTTAGTAATTCGTGGCTTATTTTCTTCTGGATCATTTTATTATTACATGACTAGGTGAAGGTAGACTCTTCCTCTGACTTTCTATCAATTTCTAGAAAATCACGTGATCACTTGTTTACTTCAGAAAAACAGTTATATATAGCTGTGTTTTGGAAGCTAACATTAGTAGAATCTCTGAGCTGTAAAGTTATTAGTTGTGTATTTATGTTCGAATTATAATTATCTTGTTCCGGACTTTGTGTCAATTCGTTGGAAAAGAAGAATTATTCTATTTATTTGGAAAAAGGACATGTGTTTCATAATTTCATCTGGATGATATTAAAACAAGAACTGCATCACGTGACATTGTCAGCCATTTTGGATTACATCATCAAGATTCGAACCTGGAACTATTAGAACATTTATTTATCAGGACTTGCAATTCCATTAGTGGATTATTTTGTGACTTCTATATTTGTTGGATTTGATTCTCTAAAACTGTAAGTTTATTTATTTTATGAAAATAATTGTACTTAATAAAAATCATTGTTAAAGTTTTACAAGCTTGTTAGTTTTCACTCTTTCTGTGTTGCTGCTTATTCGAGCCTAAGCACGTAACAACTAGTTGAACATGAACATTTGTATATTACAAACTCTTGTCTAATACTGTATTTTTAAATTGTTATGTATAATATGTGTATATTAGAAATCCTGACTGCATCACTGCTCAAAACATAAAAATAATCGTTAATATTTTAATAATAAATACCCAACAGGTTGCAGATGGTGAATTATTTTCATTATCATCAGTATTTACATAAATGTAGCAAATTTCCATCAAGCTTGAAGCTAACATCAGTTGTTATAAAAATGGCAAATAATGACATTTTGTACATTGACTCTAAATAAAGAGTGGCTTCACAGTTATTGTCTGTATTGTGTCAAACAGATAATAAAGGAATTTCTTGAGAGTGAAAGTATTTGGCCAGTTTCTCAGACCTGTTGTACTTCACTTTGTTGGGTTTGCTTTCTCAATGATTGTATTGACAAACACAAGGTCTCAAAAATTCAGTGCATTTGGTGAGATTGTTATTTGTTACACACACATACACACATCGCAATGTAGATTTAAATAGCTTGGTAAATGAGGCCAATTACTGACCACTCTAGCAGATCCTGACCTTTAAATATAGCAAGACCTGCATGCCTGACTTTGACAGATGAATCAGATTTACTCTCCTACATTGAGTTTTCATATATTATTGTGAGTTATCATGTATTATAATCACCTATGTCTTGATGGGTTCAAGTCTTGGGCTCTGCCAATGTGGGTATTTGAGAAAGCTTTCCAGTAGGTTTGTGTTCGTCAGTGGTTCTTATTAGGGTTATCCTAGGTTCTTCCTCTGTCAGTTATATTGGCCACAGTGTATAGCCAGTCATGTACTGAAAAATGGCATTAAACCAACAGCAGCAACTGCCTGTACAAGATTTGTTTCATGTAATGTTATTTCTCATTGCAGTATGTTGGAAATTGAAGATTTTACAAAAATGCAAATGTTCAAAATGCAAATGGTCAAGAAAACCAAAAGTTAGAAGACAATCCAGCTTAGGTAAGTAAAGTTTTCAAAATTCTTAAAACTTGCATCCTATCATAACTGCCAACTGTCCTGTTTTTTTAATATTTGTCCCATATTTTGGACCTGAATATGGGTGTATGTTTTTTTGTCCAAAAATACATGTAATAATTGTAAAAATAATAAAATTTCTTTGGAATTGTCAGTTTAGAATGATACTTGGTTCTATTTTGATAGAATGTATCACATGTATGTATGAATAACAGTTCTACAATACTATTGGTTAATTTGAAATTGAGGCTACCATATCCATCATTATCTGCCATATTGGATTTCGCAATATTCAGCTTCTAATCATGTTATATAGAAAAGTGGAATATTTAGAGTTGTCTCCAGGAAAAATAGAAGGAAACAACTGGAAGGACATTTGTGACATCTTGTGTAGATTTGTGAAACCATATAGTAAAGGAGAAAACTTGATGTTTTACAAATTGTGTAACGTGATTTCGCTTTTGGGCATGGAGGCGCCCATGAAATGCAAGAGTACGAAAAAGCTATAAAAAAACCATCAGCTTCCTGTTTCATCACACACAGCTCAGCCTGAACTTAAAATAGATAAATGCCAGAGAGAACCTTAATGTACATCGATCGAAATTTGATTAATTAAATTTCGTTTAGAAATAAGCCTTTCTTTTTTCAGTTACTAGTGTTGCTGTCGATTTATTTTGCACATGTTTTCCAGACAATTAAAATCACAAAGGTTAACTCTTATGCTTGAACGGAAAGAGTTCAAGAAGAAAATCATAATCAATGAAAGTTGGTACATTGGAATCGATGGTTGAAAAACGAAAGAAGGTGTGGAAAGAGCTTCTATAAACAGCTTGTGTTTGAGTGTGTTGCACTCCTGCACCTTCTGAATGGCACCCATATGGAACATGGTGCAACTTTACTGATAGTTGTATATGTTTTTAAATAGTTACTTATGCATTGAAATTTTAAAAATCCGTATTTGTTCCTGAAAATTGGTATTTTTGTCACAAGTAATCAGTATTGTTGTAGTCAGGGGTTGGCAGCTATGCCTATGGTGTTGAACTGCATTTAGCTATATTCACCCTGTTGTCTTTTACTGCTTAAATATAAAGACATGTGAAATATTGGACTATTACATCATCCTCTCGTTATCATACATACAAATGTATTTCACCATAGTTTGGTAGTATATTCAGTCTGTCTGTTTTACTGCAGCCGTCAGTATCGTACAGATCAGTACATGGGGCTATAGTCGGGCAGTATGTTTCATGCATACACTTGCAAACATGGCCTGACTATTAAAGGAATGGAGAACAGTAAGAAATACAGCGGATCATGAAAATAAAAATGCTTATCATGAAAAGAAAAATGCTCATACCCAAATAAGATTCACCCCTTCTAGGAAGTCTTTTCTCTGAGGAGCCCATTAAAGATGTGTAAACTTTGGAATGGAGATCAAAATGGGGAGGCATGGAGATGAGTGGTTTGCAAATAATTTTTTTTACTACACTTGATTTTCTGATTAAAACTTAAAAGGTTTTGCTTGTAGGTGAGAGTTAATTAGAGCCCCATTTAATGAAGCTGGCAGAGCCCCAAAATAATTACATCCATTCACCCATCTCTTTGTTCTGCAAGTAAAAATGTCATTTCCACTAGTTTGCTTTTCTGGAAATTTATGGTTTTATGAAATTTTAGTATGCAGCTTTTTATTAATAATAACTCAAAGCCAGCCTTATACATCACCATATAGCAGAGTTACAGCCCCTTGATTTTTGTATGTTGCTGATTGATGCATTTCAGCAAATATGGTATGCAGCTGTGTATTGATGATGCTTTGAATGAGTTTGATTTCCAGAGTTGTTTGAAATCATCCACTGTATTTATTTCCCTTGATTATTTTTCCTCCTTGTTTCTTTTTTAGCATAATTACACCAGAGTTTGTTTTGTTTGTTTGTTTGATTAGGATTTTTAACGTACATGTATCTTCAACAAAATTTCAGTTATATCGCTACAATGTCTGCAGTGTGGCAGTTTATAGTGATGTCTAGCACTGGGGCATCATGCCGCAGACATGTAGCATGATGTCCCACCCAGTCACATTATCCTGATACCAGGCCGGCCAGTCCTAACACTAACCTCTTAATGCTGAGCGCTAAGTGAGGCAGCTGTTAGTACCATTTTTGTAAGTCTTTGGTTTTACTTGGCCAGGGATCGAACCCATGACCTCATGCTCCTGTGGTTGATGCTTTAGTCACTAGGCTACCAGAGTGGTCCAGAGTTTGTTGATTTCATCTAAGTTTTGTATGCAGCCATATATTCATGTGACCTTGAATAAGTTTGATTTTCAGTATTCCAGAACGTTGTTTATGGAATTATACTTCCCAATTTCTGGTCTTCTTGACCGTGGTTTAAGCAAAATAGCATTGGAAAGGTTTGTTTGATTTTATTTGAGATGTTATTGATATGTCCTTGAGTTATTTTTTCTCAATATCTAGTTGTCAATAACATTTTCAGTGTTATGCCCCCTGTTTGTCCACTATCATGACTTTGGTTTATGCAGCATTACTTTGCCAAGAAAGAAATCAGTTGCTAGAATACAACCATATTTGACTTGGCAGGTTTATATTAATGAGATATAATCCTTGTAAATTAGGTTGTATTGCATAACTTGACTTAGGATTGTTGAATTTCAGCCAAATTAACATGCATTGCTATATTAATTAGAACTTAATGTGTTTCATTTCTAGCATTCCATTCCATAATTTACAGGAATTGTTCAATTGTGTGTCCTAATGACTTTGGTGTTTGCAGCATAACATTAGCAAGGGTTGTTGGATTTAAACTATTTTTGTTGATGACATCATGAGCAAATTTAATTCCCATTGTTCCAATATTATTATCATTTCAAAGAGTTATGGCCCTTTATTGCACGTCTTGCTTATCTCAGCATAAGTTCCTCTTTGGAGGCCCATCTAAGCAATTTGTTGTGAGTAGGGCTCATTGCAATGCAAAGCTTGCTAACAGCTTTACTTTCTTGAGAAGTTTGTGTATCTGTTTGGTTTGATTGTGTTAATGGCTTATGGATTAATATTCTGTTCTAACCATCTGGCATCTGTACTCAAAATAGGTTTTGTTTAGGTCTAGGTTTACTACAGCCATTAGTGAAATCTAGGTTACTGTGACATTTCATGGTTCGGTGATTTGTGTTTGTGCATTTTGATTTTAGATTAAATCATTTTATCTAGTCTTGGTTTGCATTTAGGTCATGGTCTCAGACAGTTACTCATGGAGTCACATCAGTTGTTATTCTGATGTGTGCAGTGGAGTACTACATGCACATAAATTATTCCAGTTGCAAATTAATGATGTTTGTCCATTGCTGCTTGTCTGGTATCAATAATCAAGTCAAGTTTGCAGTTACATGATTTTATCACTCACTTTTGTTCTTATAATAAGCACAAGTTTGTATTTAGATGTACCATGTGGAGTACTGCACTTTTGAAAAAATAATAAGTACTTGGACTCCAGCCAAGTCATACCAGAGACTTATAAAAATGGTACTAACACCTGCCTCACTGGTACTCAGCATTAAGAAGTTAGTGTTAGGACTGATGAGCCTGGTGTCAGGATAATATGACTGGTACAGCTGTACCGATTAATCGCCCGTACTCATAATCGGGCCGATTATTAGAACAATCGGTATAATCGGTATCGGCAGAAATAATTGGTGCCGATGTAAATGTAAAAAAAAAATTACAAATTTCCAAAATATAAATTCAATCATAACAGTCATCTTGACATAGCTTTGAATTTTAAATCAGAATTAAATACAGTCCTACCCATTTATATTGACATCACTTATATCGACAAGCCATCTATGTCAACAACAAAAAAAAGTTCCAGTCCCTCGGTCTACTATTACTACCAAATTTACGGGCATGTTGACAGAAGCCCTTGGTCCCAGCTTAAACAAATCCTTTGTTTTCTAATCATTTATGCCGATAAGCTGCCAGTTCCAACCCATACTTTGTTCAACAATTAGTTGATCTTGCCGCCAGTAGGTCATATCGCACATTTTCTCACCACTCTGCAGCTAGTCAAGTCTTTGATATTGCCGCCTATCTTGTGGGTCATGTTCTTCACATGTACTTTTATAAAGACCACATGTACATCTGTGGGTCTTTCAGCCACTAAATTTTCTGATTGTAAACAGCTAAAATAATCAATTGATCAACACATATTCCCACTCAACAGGTGGTTGAAGCAGGACTAGTTAACCCTTAAATTTGCCGTCCAGCAAATTGATGTGTACTGAGAACTATGTATACATTATTGTCTGAATCCCAGATATAAATAAGCATCCAAATACGCATGATTATACTTTTCCGAGACCTTTAAAAGTGATCGGTGATTAAAACATGTTTATATTGCTGTGAAAGTTCGTTTTTAACTTTATTTACATTTACGATGGTTACCAACAGCAGTGTAAAACACAAATTAAATTTAGTCTCTGAAAACTAAATATCTGGCTGTTAAGGAAATTGAGGGCTGAACATCTTGCAAAGAGGTCTTTGAAATTTTTTTCGCTTAAAAATTACACCCGTTCAGAAAGGATGAAAGCTGCTGAGTCTATAAAGAAAGACTACATTGAAGGTAACTGTGCTCCCCAAAGGAAGAAGCAAAAGACTGCTACATTTGAAGACATGGAGGAAGCCACAAAATGATTCAATGAAAAATTTGCAAAAAAATCTTTGTGTGGAGACTTCTCTGCAAGAAGTAGTTGGTTCAGTCGCTTTAATGTTCGTAATATCATCCGATTCAAAAGTATTTGTGGAGAATACATGTACTGTTGACAGCTTTTCATTTCCATGTGAATAGCAGCATCCCCTTGTTAGCCTTAATGAGATGGGAAGATATTGACCAAAATCAAGGCCAATTTAAGTACATGTACATGAAGCATGTAAATAACAGCTAACCAACCATGTGCTAATGCCGACATTAAATATCATACTGTTTTTTGTATCAGGATGCGATTGGTGCAATATTTTATTGTGTATTTTATTACACAAAGGTAACCAGAATGTAATTTGTTCAATAATATACCAGTGTATTTCACACTGATTCTCTCTTCATGTACTCAAAATTTCCATTTGTTCACAAAGTGTAAATGCTACTCTTTGCAGACGAATATTAACTTTTCTCTTTTAAATCAATGATAGAACTTTATAACAGTTTAATAACTGTCAGGTCACCAAAAGTTATTTTTTTAACTTGCCTATGTGTTAGGACACGGAAAAAATTTTTGTTTCATGTACCAAGATTTACATCCGTTACAGTAGTTAACAAAAAAGACCTAAAAACGGTAAAATTTAGATATTGGTCAGCAGATAAGCCAACTGCCTCCCCCCACCATTCCAGGCCTTTATTTTTTTCCTAAATTATTCAGCTTATACGGGAGTATATATAATGTGATAATGAAATAATCTGTCTCATAATCGGTATCAGCAATTTTAATAATCGGCTATACGCGGTATTGGCATAATCGGCAAAAAGTGATATCGGTACAGCTTTAATGACTGGGTGGAACATGATGCCACACTGCAAATATCATAGTGATATGCCAATTTTTAAAAAAAAGCTACATTAAAAGTGGAGATCTCACGCAGACATATATATATACACACACACACACACACACACACACACACACACAGAGGAGATCAGTTCCTGATTGTAATGAATTATTACTTTACCTGTTCTGTTACTTTAATAATTGATAGACCACTCAAATATTCTGTTATTCAATCCTCTAAAGACTGAAACACTGTTTGGATCAAATAAAAATTTTGGCTTGAGAGGTTTTCACTCAGGTTCTGTATTATCAATAAAAAAAGATAGGATCAGTTTAACATTGTATCTATGTAAAAATACATATAACTGCCATCTTCATGTATATATACGGGGAGAGAATTTATGTGTGATATATATATATATATATATATATATATATATATGAATGAAACACTATATTCCATCCTTTGTTTTATAATATTCTTTTCCATACTCTTTTAGATGCACGTAGTGGGGAAGAACTAGAGATGATTGCTCCAGGTAAAATGTTTGCTGAATTTTGTAAGATGTATAATAATCTTGGTAATCTTATGCATACTGTATTCCTACCTGAGCAATCTTACACATACTATATTCCTACTGGACTAACCATGCAAATACTATATTCATACCTGAGTAGTCTGGCACATACTGTATTTACACCTGAATAATCTTATGCATACTGTTTTCATACCTGAGTAATCTGACACATGCTGTGTTCCTACTTAAGTAATCTTATGCATACTAGTTTTGTACCTGAGTAATCTTACACACATACTGTTTTGATACCTGAGTAATCTTACACATACTATTTTGATACCTGAGTAATCTTACACATACTATTTTGATAGCTGAGAAGTCTTAGGCATATTGTATTCCTACTTGAGGAATAATAATATATACGGTATTCCTATCTGAGTAATCATTTACTCGCTGTATTTAGACCCATGTAATCTTGCACATACCATATTACTACCTGAGTAATCTTACACATACTCTTTTCTTCCTGAGTAATCTTACTCATGCTGTATTCCTCCTTGAGTAAACATACGCATACTGTATTCAAACCCATGTAATCTTAAACAAGCTATTTTCCTACCTGAGTAATATTAAACATACTATATTCCCATGTAATCTTGCACAGTCTATATTCCCACCTAGTAATCTTACACATTCTATATTCCTACCTAGTAAGTAATCCTACATATACTGAGAGATAACCTTTACCTTCTGCTAACGCATCTATGCAATGCATACATTTATATGAAAAAATATTTTAAGATGGCACAGTAATTGACTTTGGACACTCCCCATTTCCAGGCATCTGAAGGGAAAAAAGACCTTATTATCACTGCTATTTGCAGACTCCTTCTTATGAACATGACACACATTTGTTAAATTTCACCCACTGGATAGACAGTTCTTTGATAAATTAGTATTTAAACAACTCTTTAACTGAATTGTTAAAACTTATTATTCATGCCCAAATTAAAGGATATTATAGACCAGACTCCATTGCTAAATAAGTGTCTTGATCAGCCAGACTGACTAGTTAAATATCTGGAATAAAACTTGAAACGCTGATATGCTATTTAATGACACACACATTTTATGGCCCAGCACTGACCTATTATCTCTATTCAGACAGGTCATAGGCTTCAATTATGTTGTAGTAAATACTTTATATTCCAACTATTATATAAATACAACAATTACTTGTGGCCTGAAATAATAATACAGTTTAAAATATATTTTTCAGGAAATACGGTGATCAATATTGAATATATCGAAAATCTTCAGTTTGGTGATGATAATAGGATGAACATTTTAAAGCAAGATGGTCAGACTGTTCCCAATGGTGATGCAGTAAGTATGTTTGTATTTTGTACTCTTGAAGTGCCTTTGAGAATATCTGTACCCAAATTAGTCCTTCTTGAGTGATGTTTGTTACTCGTACTAAACAATATACACTGCTTTGTTTTAGCAGATGTTGTGTTATACAACAACAAATGGACCTTTCATGAATCTGGCAGGTGTCATTTTGCATACACATCCAGTAGCTACTTGCTTGCAGGAATAAAACAAATGCGCCATAAGGGTGATGCTGCATCAAGTTTAAGTTCTCAAATCAGGCTTTTGCAATTTTGTCAACTAGTATGTTGTATTTTTCGCTGAGTTTCAATATCTACTGTCAATTTACACATGACTGTATGTTACATTATAGTTAATTATCAATATATTTTATAAAATTAAAACATTTCCATTGTTGTTAACATGTACATCGTACATCAGAATAACAACTTTCCTTCTAACAATACAAAATAGAAGAGAAAATGCATTGGATTGACAATTGATCATCCCATTGCCACTTTTGTACAAGTAATAATAATAATAATAATAATAATAATAATAATAATAATAATAATGAGGACTTTGTATATAGCGCCTAATCTTTCAAAGCTCTAAGCGCTTTACACCATCTATAATGATATGACTACACTACAGAACAACAAATGACTAAAACAATGAAATTGGAAAGCATAAAAACATACTGAAAATATATAAGATACAAAATACGATTAGGTCGCCAAGTTTGTCCCTGAAGTCGAAACAGGTGAGTCTTGAGAGCACTCTTAAAAGGGACCACTGTGTCTTTGTGTCTAATTTCAATGGGCAATTTGTTCCACGTCACCGGGCCCTGGTATGCAAACGAACGTTGTCCATATGACTTTGTTTTCACCTTGGGAACAATGAGTATACGATTATCAGAAGAAGATCGCAAGGATCTAGCTGGTGTATACACATGGGTGAGGCTGGATAGGTATGTTGGGCTGGAGTCTGTCATTGAAATATAGCACAGAGAACAAATTTTGTGTTTGATTCTGTATTGAATTGATAGCCAGTGTAGGGTATAGAGCAGTGGTGAGATGTGCTCTGATCGAGGTACTCTAAAGATGATCCGTGCAGCTGTGTTTTGAGCTTTTTGAAGTTTCTGGAGTAAATATTGTGACAAACCAGACAGAATTGAGTTACAATAGTCCAGTCTTGAAAGTACTAATGAACACACAAGTGTTTTCGTGGCATCAACTGAAAGATATTTACGAATGGAACTGATGCGTCTCAATTCAAGATGTTCATGACATGTTGGTGCAATGTGAGAGTACTGTCTAGAGTAACACCTAGATTCTGAACTTACTGTGAGAATTTAATGTTGGTGTTGCTGATATTTATTGTCTGAGGTAAAGGTTGTGAATGAGAAAGTCTTTGTGTTGTGATCAGAATAGCCTCAGTTTTATCATCATTCATCTGCAACTTGTTACATGTCATCCATGATTTCACATCCGAAATGCACTTCTCTACTCCATGGATGGTAGCATCAGCTTCATTTTGGTGGCTAGACTTGTATATTTGGGTGTCATCAGCGTACAATTGGTGCGACACTGGGTGATGATTTATGACACCTGAGAGCGGCTGAGTGTACAGAATGAAGAGAACGGGTCCAAGAACAGATCCCTGTGGAACACCGCAACATATGTCAACTGGGTGTATTCCATTTGCAGATATAATTTGTGTCCTGTTGACTAAGTAGGACTTGAACCACTGTAAGGCTATATTCTGAATGCCAAATACATGCTGGAGACGATGAAGTAATATATCATGGTCTATTGTGTCAAATGCTGCAGATAAATCCAGGAGAGTGAGGACTGTAATCTTTCCACTATCCAAAGCAGAGAGAATGTCACTAAATACTTTCAGAAGAGTAGTTTCCATACTGTGGCGAGGGCGATATGCAGGCTGTACATTACTAAAAAGACTGTTTGAATTCAAATGAGATACAAGTTGAGTTAGAACAACCTTTTCTAAGATTTTTTATATGAAAGGGAGATTAGAAACTGGGCAGTAGTTCTTAAAATTGTTATGGTCCATGGTTAATTTTTTCAGCAGTGGCTTTACGATGGCAGTTTTGAAAAATGATGGGAATTCCCCTGATGAGAGAGAGATATTAATAACATCAGTTAGTGAAGGCAATATTGGTTCTAAGCACTCGAGCAGCAGTGATGTCGGAATTGGATCAAGTTCACAAGACTTTGTTGCACTTCTCATCACGATTGTCCGTACTAAATCTATAGAAACAGGTTCAAATGCTCCTAACGGTTGGCGCTGAAATTCTGCATCATACCTGTATGGTGACGAATCAGTTGAAATTGTGCTGTCAAGCGAATCTCTAATGGTTTTAACTTTGTCATTGAAGAAATTTGCAAATTGGTCTGGTAGGTCGATTGGAGAGAAGATTGTTGGAAGTGGTGTACATTTGTTCCTTGACATTAGTTTGTTAGTTATCTCAAAGAGCTCCTTGCAGCTGGAACTCTCCGTGATCTTAGTACTGTAGTGGGATGATTTGGCTAAATGGACTATGTGACGTTCTTCTTAGCGGCTTCATAGATTTGTTTATGAATAGTGAGTCCGCTGGAAAGCCAAAGCCTCTCTGCTTTTCGGCGATGTCTTTTAGCAGTGCGAAGCTGGTCCCTAACACTGCTATACCAAGAACACTTTTTCATTGATACTCTGCATTTGGTGGCTGGGGCATGTTTTTCAAGCAATGAACGCAGGCAGTTATCAAGTTGTTCCGCTGTTGGATGTAAGAAAGTTGTTAGGTTTTCTTGGATGTCGTGCATGAATTTGGTTCTATTTATCATATGGAGGTTTCACTTAGTAGCAAATAGAGGTGGAGGGTTAGGAACTGATACGTCGAAATGGCATACAATGCAGAGGTGATCCGATGCCAGTTCGTGGGATATAAGGGTTGATTGCAGAATATTATCATCAGGTCTATAAAGAAACCAGTCTAAAATATGACCAAGTTTATGGGTAGGCTGGTTAACTGACTGTTTAAGATTGAAAACATGAATGGAATCTAGAAGTTTTGATGTGTTTGGTTTACCAGGATAGTCATAGTGAAAGTTGAAATCTCCAAGAATAATTAGGTTGCCACCTATCGAATTTCCATACTCTAGAAGATTTAGAAACTGCTCCAAAAAGAGAGATTTAGTCATCTTGTTTTTTCTACTAGGAGGAGGTCAGTAGAGACAGAAAAAAATGGACTGACCTTTGTTCCAGTGAGAGCGTTGTTTGGACTAGTTAAAACGATGTGTGGCAGAAGTTGAAGGTTGTGTTGTACTTGAGGCATTTGATCATGGAATTCTTTGTAATTACAGCAATTCCACCTCCGCGAGAGTTGCGGGGGAACGACTTGATGGAGTAATCGCTGGGTGTTAAATCCGCACACTTACTTTCATCACCTGCAGAATGTAACCAAGTTTCTGTCAGGAAGAAGATGTCAATATTCTGGTCGTTGATAACATTAACAATTTCTGTGCGCTTTTCTTGTGATCCTACTGATTGAGCGTTGAATAATGCAATACGTAGTGGTATCTCTGGGACAGTTGACGATTTAAGAGGAATTTGAACCAGGTTATTAAAATTAACGGCAGAATTTTTAAGTTGTTTATCCGTTACGGGCGAAAGGGAGATAACTGGAATCCTTCTTCCTGTTCTACGATGGCCAGCTTTGAAAGAACGTTTCTTTTTTCGCTTCCGTTTACATTTAAGAAATGATGAATGAATTCCCAGTTCGTTCAGTCTTGAGCACAATGTAGTATATAGAACCATGGTGTGGTCATTTAATCGAATTAATGAGGATTCGTCGTAGTGTAGGTACTCCATTACTACCCGATAGCATCATATCTTGAAAAAGAAAGAAAATTGGAAAATATGCTCAGGGAATGTGAATATCAGGGAAATAAGAAATATCAGTTATCAAACTCATAACATGGCTTTTTCTTTAGTGGCTATTATTACGGTACATCCTCTTGCATGAGGTAGTTTATGGACAGACTAGAATTCACTCCTAGTCCTAAACTTTTCATCAACCAACATTAATAATAATAATAATAATAATAATGAGGACTTTGTATATCCCCTAATCTTTAGAAGCTCTAAGCGCTTTACAACATCTATAATGATATGAATACAAAAAAACACAATAAAGTTGGAGTAAAAAAAATTAAAAAATGATAAAATGGTCAATTTTCTGCTACTGGTAAGGTAGATAAAATGATTAAAGCATGAAAATTAGCACTTGTACAACTTATTTTCAAATAGGAAATAAGCACTTATCCTGGACTAGCTTCTTGCAAAATTTTACTTACTGACCAAGACATCTGTCTATGTGATGTGATCAGCTCTGGATGTATTACATTATCTAGCATTACCGGGGGCCCAGAGTGGCCGAGTGGTCTGAAGCGCTGTCCATTACGGATCACTGCCGTCTCATCTATGTCTGTGTGGGTTCGAGTCTAAGATTTGGCTAATGTAGTTACGTGAGAAAGCTTGCCAGTAGCTTCTCATGGGTTGTTGGTTCTTTGGAGGGGTTTTCCCAGGCTCTTCCTCCACCAAAATTACTGGCCGCCATGTATAGCCTATTGTGAGCTGAAAAATGGTGTTAAACCCCAAAAAAATTTTTGAAAAAAATCTAGTATTACAGTCCTACCCGTTTATCTCGACATCCTCGGGACCAAGGAAATATTGTCGAGATAAGCGGATGTCGAGATAAGTGTTGGGGGGTGGGGGGGGTGTCTGCCAAAAAATGCAAGTTAAATTCTTCAGTAAGGGGTAACCGGTCATCAGTGAGTAGTATTTACACTTTGAAAAAACAATGTAAATTTTTAGTATGTGGGGACAACACTAGAGTGAAATACACTTGTATATTGACAAATAACATTTTGGTTACCTTTGTGTAATAAAGTCCACAATAAAATATTGCATCGGTCAAATCCTGATATGAAAAACGTGACAGATTGAATGTCAGCATTAGCACGTGTTTGTCTAGTTGTTAGTTGCATGCTTCAAGTACATGTACTTAAATCAGCCTAGATTTTGGCCAGTCTGTTCCCATGTTATTGAGGCTACCAAGGGGATGGGGCTATTCACAGGGAAATGAAAAACTGTCAACAGTACATGTATTCTCCACAAATAATTTTGTATCCGATGTTATGACAAACATTAAAGCGACTGCACCAACCACTTGTTGCAGCGAAGTTCTCCACACTAAGTTTTTTTGATAATGCTTCATTGAACGATTTTGATGCTTCCTCCACGTCTTCAAATGTAGCAGTCTTGCTTCTTCCTTTGGGGAGCTCAGTTACCTTCATACTTAGCCTTGCTTTATAGACTCAGCAGCTTTCATCCTTCCTGGACGTGTGTTATATTTAAGGGAAAAAATTTCACTGACCTCTTTGCGAGATGTTCATCCCTTAACTTCATTAACAGCCAGATATTTAGTTTCCAAAGACTGTAAATTTAATTTCCGTTTTACCCTTCTGTCGGTAGCCATCGTAAATGTACATAAAGTTAAAAACGAAACTTTCACAGTGAAAATCACTGATCACTTTCAAAGGTCTCTGAAATGCGTAATCTGTATTTTCACGCAATTTTTATATATGGGATTCAGAAAATCACGTATACAGGAGTCCTCTGTATGCATCAGTATCCTGGACGGCAAATTTAAGGGCTTGCTAGTCCTGCTTCGACCACCTATTGATTGGGAAATTGTGTTCATCAATTGATCCTTTTCGCTGTGCTGATATATTTACAATCAGAAAATTCAGTGGCTGAAAGACCCACAGATGTACTTGCTGTCATTGTAAGAGTACATTTAAAGAACATGACCCACAAGCTAGGCGGCAAGATCAAAGACTTACCTAGCTGCAGAGTGGTGACAAAACGTGCTGCTATTGGTTTGTTTTGTTTTTTTATCCGACCGCGACATTAAAGCCTGGCGACAAGATCAACTAATTGTTGAACAAAGTATTGGTCTTAATTGGCAGCTTGTCGACATAAACGTTTTGAAAACAAAGGATTTGTTCAAGCTGGGACCAAGAGCTTCTGTCGACATATACGTTTTTCTTTTATCTCGACGTCGACATAGGCATGACAATTTGATAGTAATAGTAGACCATGGGACCAGGACTTTGCTTTTTTGTCGACATAGGCGGATTGTCGAGATAAGTGATGTCGATATAAAGGGTAGGACTGTACTGTATTACTATAGTTTTACCTGGTGCAAGTTCCAAGTACAATGAGTACAACTAGTTAGTAGTCTTAAGTCTTAAACATGATTCACGTTTGATACTAAAGTCCATTTCTGACTGAATAAAATCCTTCTTTTCCATGTCTCTTGGAATTGAAAGAATTTTGTCATCTTTTGGCTTTTCTGCTGTCAATCATGTTTTTATTTGGGTTGTGTTTGTTTTCTTCCAGTCTTTATTTTGTTTTCATGTATCCCAATCTATTTATGTTGATTTGTGAAGGTTTTTAGTTTATCGTCTGTTGAAGCAGTACTCACTGTATCTTTCTGATAGAAACTTGTGTCAAGGTAAGCAACTCCTACTCGTTTGTTTTTCTGGTTCACCATGATTGTAAGTTTGCAGTTTCCTTTTAGCCATCAACAATGCCTTAAGTATCTGGCAGCATGGGACACTCACACCACCTGTCTTACATGAGTTGAATCCATAGGAATGGATGTTTTGTCATATTTTGCCCAGCTCAGTACAAACTTGATAGAAAATCATCAGATCTGTTGGGTCAAAAAGAAAGTTGCCTATTCTTCCTTTGTTGGAAGTTCAGGGGTCCAAAGTTTCGAAGTCAACCACTTCAACTCTGTGAGAGGAGGTCTTTAAGTAACTTAAGGGATCCTTGCCCCTTCCTAGCATTGGGAAGTTGCCAGCCCCAAATAGTGAACCCTACCTTACTAATGAAAAAGGAGTATGCTTGTCTTCTTGTGCTAGAAGACTCTGAAATAAAAGCATGATCACATTCAGTCAAGTACTCCAACACATGACTGTCCAGTAAAATCATGTGATCAGTCATTGGCTGGGCAAACTACCACTAGACACTGGGTAAAATGTCAGGTGACAGCAAAGATATGTCACCGGGCACTAGGCACAGATCACTGGCTATTGTATCTACTAAGAGTCATTCAAGTTCTATCACCAGTCACTGGTCATTGGATCCTCGGTGTATCCAAGTTACATTCACTTTGTTGACTCACCAATATCCACCTGCCCCGCCTTTGAATGTGACACAGACATTATAACCTGCAATGTATTTATAGTATTTTAAAATTCTTAAGTATAAATTTTTATTAAAAAAAATATTTTAATAATTTTTAAACCAGTACAATAGGAAAGACATTTTTATGTGGAGGGAAGGGGGGTGTAAAGATACTTTCATCATAGTTTGTAATAAAGCACAAGCTGGGTGTGTGTGATATTTTACTCAAATACTATAAGCAAATGAGTACAAAACTGCAGTATAAGATGAATAGACAGAACTATGAAGATATTCTGAAACAATAAATTGGCCAATATTTTAAAATGAACCCACTTTTTGCATGCTTATCTGAAGGCTTAATCATCATATTGTGGTATGTATAAAACTTTTTTAAATTGAATAATGATAGATTGTTGTAAGTGTTACATAATTTGGTCTGAAATTATACATTTTAGAGGCTGTTAATTGCATGTTTTGGCAATTGCTGTTGGGCAGTTTTGGTTTCATTTCCTGAGCTTCTCCTATTTTGCCTGGTATTTGGATTTTTTTGTTGAAAGTTAATGTTGGACATGGCATGTTTTAATTAAATCTTTATTTTTTTTCAATACATGTACACAGTCTTTATTATATATATATATATATATATATATATATATATATATATATATATATAGTCTTCATAACAATAACTCTTCATTTTATACTATTAATAATGAGATTTGTGATGATTAGAATTTATTAGCATGGGTATGTGAATGTTTAGTTTGGGTGTATGAATGTTTTCATTGGATATGTGAAACTAGCATTGGGTATGTGAATATAGCAATGGGTATGTGAATGTTCCATTGGGTATGTGAATATTGCATTAGGTACGTGAATTTACCATTGGGTATGTGAATATAGCATTGGGCATGTGAATGTACTATTGGGTATGTGAATGTACTATTTTGTATGTGAATATAGCATTAGGTATGTGAATGTAGCATTGGGTATGTAAATATAGCATTGGATATGCGAATGTTCCATTGATTATGTGAATATAGCATTAGGTACGTGAATGTGCCATTGGGTACGTGAATATAGCATTGGGTATGTGAATTTTGCATTGGGTATTATATATGAATATAGCATTGGGTATGTGAATGTACAATTTGGTATGTGAATATAGCATTGGATATGTAAATGTACCATTGGGTATGTTAATACTGCATTGGGTATATGATTATATCATTGAGTATGTGAATGTACCATTGAATATGGGAATGTAGCATTTTGTATCATATGTGAGTGTACAATTGGGTATGTGAATATAGCATTGGGTATGTGAATGTTGCATTGGGTATGTGAATGTTGCATTGGGTATGTGAATGTTGCATTGGATATGTGAATGTACCATTGGGTATATGAATTGTGTGACTGTAGCATTGGGTATGTGAATTACATGAATGTACTATTGGGTATGTGAATATAGTATTGGGGATGTGACTATAGTATTGGGTATGTGACTATAGTATTGGGTATGTAAGTATAGCATTGGGTATGTGACTATAGTATTGGGTATGTAAGTATAGCATTGGGTATGTGACTATAATATTGGGTATGTAAGTATAGCATTGGGTATGTGAATATAGCATTGGGTATGTGAATGTAGCATTGGGTATGTGAATGTAGTATTGGGTGTGTGATTGTACTATTGGGTATGTGAATGTAGCATTGGGTATGTGAATGTAGCATTGGGTATGTGAATATAGCATTGGGTATGTGAATGTAGTATTGGGTGTGTGATTGTACTATTGGGTATGTGAATGTAGCATTGGGTATGTGAATGTAGCATTGGGTATGTGATTGTACTATTGGGTATGTGAATGTAGCATTGGGTATGTGAATGTAGCATTGGGTATGTGATTGTACTATTGGGTATGTGAATGTAGCATTGGGTATGTGAATGTAGCATTGGGTATGTGATTGTACTATTGGGTATGT
Source organism: Unio delphinus (assembly GCA_029339505.1). Classification (NCBI taxonomy): domain Eukaryota; kingdom Metazoa; phylum Mollusca; class Bivalvia; order Unionida; family Unionidae; genus Unio; species Unio delphinus. Next base: position 4,049,444 of record JAQISU010000105.1, read on the forward strand.
GAATGTAGCATTGGGTATGTGAATGTAGCATTGGGTATGTGAATGTAGCATTGGGTATGTGATTGTACTATTGGGTATGTGAATGTAGCATTGGGTATGTGAATGTAGCATTGGGTATGTGATTGTACTATTGGGTATGTGAATGTAGCATTGGGTATGTGAATGTAGCATTGGGTATGTGAATATAGTATTGGGGATGTGACTATAGTATTGGGTATGTGACTATAGTATTGGGTATGTAAGTATAGCATTGGGTATGTGACTATAGTATTGGGTATGTAAGTATAGCATTGGGTATGTGACTATAATATTGGGTATGTAAGTATAGCATTGGGTATGTGAATATAGCATTGGGTATGTGAATGTAGCATTGGGTATGTGAATGTAGTATTGGGTGTGTGATTGTACTATTGGGTATGTGAATGTAGCATTGGGTATGTGAATGTAGCATTGGGTATGTGAATATAGCATTGGGTATGTGAATGTAGTATTGGGTGTGTGATTGTACTATTGGGTATGTGAATGTAGCATTGGGTATGTGAATGTAGCATTGGGTATGTGATTGTACTATTGGGTATGTGAATGTAGCATTGGGTATGTGAATGTAGCATTGGGTATGTGATTGTACTATTGGGTATGTGAATGTAGCATTGGGTATGTGAATGTAGCATTGGGTATGTGATTGTACTATTGGGTATGTGAATATAGCATTGGGTATGTGATTGTACTATTTTGTATGTGAATGTAGCATTGAATATGGGAATGTAGCATTTTGTATCATATGTGAGTGTACAATTGGGTATGTGAATATAGCATTGGATATGTGAATCTAGTATTGGGTATATAGCATTGGGTATGTGAATGTTGCATTGGGTATGTGAATGTTGCATTGGGTATGTGAATGTTGCATTGGATATGTGAATGTACCATTGGGTATATGAATTGTGTGACTGTAGCATTGGGTATGTGAATTACATGAATGTACTATTGGGTATGTGAATGTAGCATTGGGTATGTGAATATAGTATTGGGGATGTGACTATAGTATTGGGTATGTGACTATAGTATTGGGTATGTAAGTATAGCATTGGGTATGTGACTATAGTATTGGGTATGTAAGTATAGCATTGGGTATGTGACTATAATATTGGGTATGTAAGTATAGCATTGGGTATGTGAATATAGCATTGGGTATGTGAATGTAGCATTGGGTATGTGAATGTAGTATTGGGTGTGTGAATGTAGCATTGGGTATGTGAATGTAGCATTGGGTATGTGAATGTAGCATTGGGTATGTGAATATAGCATTGGGTATGTGAATGTAGTATTGGGTGTGTGATTGTACTATTGGGTATGTGAATGTAGCATTGGGTATGTGAATGTAGCATTGGGTATGTGATTGTACTATTGGGTATGTGAATGTAGCATTGGGTATGTGAATGTAGCATTGGGTATGTGATTGTACTATTGGGTATGTGAATGTAGCATTGGGTATGTGAATGTAGCATTGGGTATGTGATTGTACTATTGGGTATGTGAATATAGCATTGGGTATGTGATTGTACTATTTTGTATGTGAATGTAGCATTGGGTATCTGATTGTACTATTGGGTATGTGAATGTAGCATTGGGTATGTGATTGCACTATTGGCTATGTGACTATAGCATTGGGTATGTGAATATAGCATTGGGTACATGACTATAGTATTGGGTATGTGAGTATAGCATTGGGTATTGTCAGATTAGCAACTAAAATTAGATTTCATGATTAATGTTTCCATTAACATTGAATCATAAAGAAAACCTTTGAATATGACGTCTGCCAGATGTAGACTTTTGAGATTTTTTGTACTGGCCATGATCTTTCCATTTGTGTATATTGTGTTTCATGTACTCTGACTCCTGGCTGATTTTGTGACCAATGTTAAAATTTCACTGGGTTTTTGTTACATCTCTATGGTCTTAATTAGTTGGTTTTAAAAAAATATATAAAACAGAACCAACAAGTCTATTAAAATTAACAAATAATTTATTTTTGTTTGTTACAAAGTGAAAATTTAAGAGGAACTTACAATATTATGAATAAAAATCTCAGATAAATGTTCTATAACAAGTTCAGAAGTTTAGAATGCTGTGACCTAATTTCATACTTGAATGTGCTGATGTACCAATAGTCTTGAATGTGTAAGTGTACCAATAATCTTGATGTGTCACACTGATATATTTCAGAATGTCTTTCAGTGAGTGGGTTTTCTCTGGTTCTTCCTCCACCATTAATACTGGCGGCCATGTATAGCCCATCGTGTGCTGAAAAAAATGGCGTTAAACCCTACAAGAACAAAAAACAGAAGTAATAGGTCTATGACACACCTTGGCATAAAGTGAAATATAAGTGACAAAATATTCATATCTTTAAACGTTATAAGCATTGAATTTACAAAAGTGGTCTACCTTCAGTGAGTTTAACATCTTAATTCACACTAGTTGTAGGTACTGTCTGAACAAAGCTATGCATTTAATTTGATGTTAAATGCTAATTTATAGTTTTTGGTTACTAATTATGCACAAATTCAAAATAGATCTGCTGGATGCTGCCTTTTCTGTGACTTTTCATTTTTTATTTTTACCTGTAATGTTAATTTATGATAATTTTAATTTTTCAATTAATTTCTTTTTCTTTTCAATTTCAGGCTGAATCAAACTCCTCATCAGTAGGAAATCAAGGTAATTACACAGCAAAAACAGTTGATATGAACTACAGTAAACCTGTAATTACAGAAAATCATGAATTATTTTTATGGAAATCAAGGTAATTACACAGCAAAAACAGTTGATATGAACTACAGTAAACCTGTAATTACAGAAAACCGTGAATTATTTTTATGGAAATCAAGGTAATTAAACAGCAAAAACAGTTTATATGACCTACAGTAAACCTGTAATTACAGAAAACCATGAATTATTTTTAGACAGCATCGTCAGTGTGCAGACTTGAGTTAATAAATAATATTGCAGATTAATAGTAAAATCATTAAAGCATTTGTTGAAAATAATTGTAATCTCATCCAATACATGAACCATTTATGATGATTTAAAATCAAAGAAAACCCAACGACTTGTTATCAGTTATCTTTAATAGTAGTTTGTATTATATATATGATTAACAATATGTTGCATGCCTTGGGTGGATAGCCACTTTTTATTCTCAGATGCAATTGCAATTATCACCATATTTTTAATCACTGAAAAATTACATAAATTATGCTGATATACACCCATTGGGTAAAAGGCATATGATTGGCTTTAAAATTCAGAAAATTAAACTCTATCCCATGTTCTTGATTGACTGCTCTGGTGGCCTAGTGGTTAGAGCATCTGCCACGGAAGCGGGAGATCGTGTGTTCGATCCCCGGATGAGTCATACCAAAGACTTAAAAGAATGGTGCTAACAGCTACCTCACTTGGTGCTCAGCATTAAGAGGTTTGGCCTGGTGTCAGGATAATGTGACTGGGTGGGAAATCATGCTACATGTCTGCAGCATGATGCCCCAGTGCTAGACATCACTATAAGCTGCATCACTGTAGACATCATAGCAGCATCACTGAAAAATTCTTAAAGCTTCGTTAAAAAAATCCTAATCGAACAAACAAACTAAATGTTCTTGATTACTTTTGGCATTAAACTTGTAAGGCTAATCATACATGTACTTCAAGAGTACCATCCATAAGAAAATCTGATGTAAATTGTGCCTCTAGCGGCATATCTATAGTTGCTTGTTAATCATCTTTCTGAATGCAAATAAAGTATGCCAAAACATGTACAACAGATAGCTCACTGTCCTGTTATGTGCCAGAAATCATAGAATGTATGCTACTACTGACTTTGTAGAATGAATATCAGAAATATGTGCTGGCATACATCAGTAATCTTTTTTTACTTTGCTAAATCACAATCATATGTGTGACACTTATACAGTATATTCACAGCCTGTGTGCATCATACATGTGAGTTTCATAAGGGTATTAGGACAACCTTTTTTTATTATAAAGTTTCAATTTTTTAGGTAGCAAAGCACATGTGGACGAAGAGAAAGGTAATTCAAATGTAAACCCTCCAGATTGCCCTGGAAATTTTCGCAGCATTCATGATGAGACAGATGCAGTGTACAACCTGGAGTTGATAGTAGAGGTGGCAAAATCAGTTGGAATTATTTGGGCCCCAAGTATCCAGGGCACTGGCTTCAGAGTTGGTGGAAGCTATATAATGACAGCACTTCATGTTGTGAGGGGCATCATTAATTCAGGTATACCGTAAGATTAAAAAATGTGTGAAGTTTATTCCCAAATACTAAATTGTCAGCCCCACACAGAATATCTTGATATAATTAAATAAATAGTTAACTCTGTTCCATCTATAATAAGATTCTAAACAAGTATTTCAGTTGGTAAATAATTTGTATTTTCAAGTCTTTGTTTGTATCTGTCTGGCAAACCACTGGCTTCCTTTTCCTTTGGTCCCCTTGGAATATGCCATTACTGAGGTATACTTGTGCAGCTTGACTGGTCAGGAAGTCATCTAGTTTGAAACCCTATAGGGACTTAATTAGCCCAACTACATGGGAGCAATGCCCATTGACCCTGCAATAATACATTTTTAACATTCACATTAATTAGTAAAATAATTTTTATTGGTGTATATATCTGAAACATACTTCTTGCACCACTCTGTGAAATGCCAGAGGAAGTATTTATACATTATTTATTAGACTTACAAATAACATGTGTCAAAGTTACAATTTTGATAATTCTCCCAGTGACATAAATAAAATAAAACATGTCAGATACTACGTTTGTTCTATGTCTTTAGTGCTATTACCTGATATTCTTGAGATATGTGAGCTTAGTATTCTAGTTTACTGTATGTCAGCATGGTCATGTTAGTGAATTTACTCATCTGGAAAAAAATATTAATTTTTCTAAAAATGAGAAGTAATATAGTTTATGCAAAGTCGATTCAATCCCTTCTAATGAAGGCTTTGCACCTTAAATGTCATCAAAAGCATCCAGAGGCCATCCATCTATGATGTTGTACACCGAGGCTTAGTTTTTGTGACGGGGCAGGGTACAAACAAATCCACCCAAATTACTTGACATCATATATGGATCTAAAATTATTAATCACTTTGGACATTTAGAAAGGTGGTCAGCTACTTAAATGGGTAAAGAGAAAGGACCTCAGGTGAAGTCAGCAGCTACCAGGATAATATAATTTTTATTTTCAACAGCTGCAGATTTCATTGTGAGATTACAGCACACTCACACATTTAGATTGACCTAATCCAGTTCCGTAATTTAATGTTTTTTCCAAATGTACTTCTCAAACAATGTGTAAATAATGACTTTTGAAAGTAATATGGATGTATGAATACTTGCCATTTTAAAGTATGTGCAATCAAATTGTAAAAAATAACACACATTATTGAAATAGGCTGTACTGAACACTTACATGACCTGTATGACTTATAATAATTGCCATTACTTCAGAGTATTAAACTGTTCAAACATTAAAAATAGTTCACAAAAAATACAAAACATTAAATCTTACCCTGCTTTACATGTACAGTATGCATCTTCACACTTTTCCTCCATAATTACGATGTGCACACGGTGCGGAGACTGGTTCATCTTCGTAAATGGCCAGCATCTCGCTTCTACGCGAATCTTTTTTTCAAACTCCAAAACTTTGATCTTCTGTATATATTCTTGAGTAAAGTAATTCGAACCCTTCGGCAACACATTGCTGGAAAGTTTCTATTCATCAGGAATGTATTTAAGTGAAATGTTATTGGGAATACGCGATAATCTGACATGGCGCCTGTATTCTGTGATGATTCAGCCATTTTAATGGGAAGCTTGGGGCTCACAGTAACTGTCTCAAAGGGGGCAGGGCTTATCTACTCATTTTGGATTTATGCACTGAAGTGTTCCAATGGCTTTTATAGTTATCAGTGGGGTTCGACATAAACAAGTAGGAAAATATTCAGGATGGTGTGTGTCTAAGGCCCATTGTTATAATTAACAGGAAATATAAAACTCTTCAAATGACACTACCCAAGTACCCAAAGTGTAATATGGACAATCCATTTTATATGTACTGTAGTAGTACACATAGCAGAAATCCTTTTAGAATCTACATGTCACAAATGATGTCTTTATGTCATCAAAGAAAAAGAAAACTTCTAAGACATCCAAATGCATTTTCAAATTAGTCATTGCACTACATTTCTCTAATTTCATGAAATAAGTACTTTTCATCATGTTATAAATATAATCGTACATTTTTGCTGATTTCATATCAGATGTATGAAACTGAATTATTCATTTTTACTCACTGAGGCTTACAAAGAGATACAAACTTTTCTTTTTGATACGATTTTTATTTAAAATGAGTACATTTTGTGAGATCATATATAACCAGGGCCAGCACAAGCTATGTGCGAGCAATGTGCTTGCACAAAGAGCTGTTTTTTAGGGGCACCTAATCAGAAAAGAAATAGGCACAAAAATCAGACAAGGGAGCTAAAATCAAACAAAACCTTTTTGTTTCCTTTTTCATATGAAAATCTTTTCATTTGATCATAAATTACATCAGTTTCTCATGAACATTCTTATTAGCTATAATTTTAATGATGGGTGTATGGCAAATGTCTGTTTCACACAAGACACCATATTGTCTCATGCCAGCCCTGTATATAAAACAGTAATATCATTGTGTGTGTGTGTTCATGTTACTTTCTTCATTTATCATTTACAACACATCATGTTTTTCAGTTGTGCCACCTGTCAGTTATAGAGAAGGTGTACCAAATCTTGAAATCTTGGAATACCCAATGGTCCATATTGATTTTGACTACAGTTTGCCTAATGATACACCACAACATGGGCAAGCTCTGAGCTGGAGCACGCAAAGATTCAATTTTGAACCTATTATCTGCTATGAAAATGAAATACTCGATACGGCTGTGCTGAAACTAAAGCATGGCATTTTGAACTTTCCACGCCAACTTACAAGATTTGGACATTGTCTGAAGAATTTGCCAATGAATTTTGTTGGACATAGTGAGGGAAAAGTGAAACAGTCAGACAAATCAAAACCTAGAGAAGACATCACTTCATTAAAGATCCAGGAATGTCAGATATGGAGTAAGAGGCATCCAGTAGGGTGTAGAAAAGGGTACCGTGGATATGAAGGTGCAGAGAATCAAAGTAAGATTCTCTTTGATTGTACCTTCAGCAAAGGTGCATCCGGCTCACCTGGATTTATTATAAGTTCTCATAATCATATGCCATATATTGTTACCATGCTACTAGGTGGATACCCAGATTGGTTGTATGATGAAAATGTGTCAAAAAAGGAGAAAACAGGTATCCAAGATGGGTATACTTTTGAGCAAGGTGTACGTCTTACAGAAGTTTACAATGACATGAAGGTTCGTAACCCTGAGCTATGTCTGGAGATATTTGGTGCATGAAATAATATGACATGTATTGGAGCTGAACACTGCATGTAATTTACCAAATTAATGTTGTTAATTTAATTCTTTTAATTTATTAAGACACATTTTTTTGTGCCTAAACTGGATAATATGATGGTGATTTCTGTCCATACACTAAATAAATAAAATGTAAGATTTTTAAGACTGAACCAGTTCTTTTAAGAGCCAATTTAAAATTGTAACATCCTCACAGTTTCAAAGAAAGCGGGTAAAAGTATACATGTGGATAATGTCCTTGAACTCCAACTAGGTACATGAAGCAGGTAAATGATTTCCCTCTGGATGTAGACTGGTGCAGTTTATTGTCATATAAAAATTGACATTAATTGGCAGTTCATTGTCATAATTGATATTAACTGGCAGTTTATTGTCATATAATTAATTATTAACTAGCAGTTTATTGTCATAAATAACAATAACTGGTAGTTTATTGTCATATAATTGACATTAACTGGCAGATTATTGTTATAATTGATATTAACTGGCAGTTTATTGTCATATAATTGACATTAACTGGCAGTTTATTGTCATATTATTGATATTAATTGGCAGTTTATTGTCATATAATTGACATTAACTGGCAGTTTATTGTCATATTATTGATTATTAACTGGCAGTTTATTGTCATAATTTACATTAACTGGCAGATTATTTTCATAATTGATATTAACTGGCAGTTTATTGTCATATAATTGACATGAACTGGCAGTTTATTGTCATATAATTGACATTAACTGACAGTTTATTGTTATATATTAAACATTCCAAAGATTATTATATAAATGAACTCGTTATTTGTCTTGGGATACATTTGTAATGTAAAAATTCATATTGAATCTGAGTTTGCTTTTGTTGTTTTTTTTATACATTTTCTCAGGTTGAAAAATAATGTTTCATGTATTTTGTACTTTTGACCTTCAGTTGTATGCCATTACATTTTGTAAAATGGATGATGCAGATAACAAATAATTAAAATATCTGCAATGATTGTATATTTACTGAACAAATATTTCATGGATTGTGATTCCTAATTACTTCTATTAAATTACCCTATATTGTATATATTTTGCATAAGGAGGGTTCAGCCCAATTCAGAATCAGATGGTTGCCTAGTTTGCTACCTGAAAAGAAAGTGATAGCTGTACAACTTAAACCCAGTAGCTCTGAGAATACACTTAAATATGAAAACTTTGAGCTTTAAGGATGGCTTTTTTCCCCATTTTTTTGACGAAAATTAATATTCTCTTTTGTGGAATATTTTTAGTTTTGAAAGTCTTGGAAATAATATGTAGCACACTAAACTGCTTAATTTAATAGTAGTTTGTACATTATCTGCTCCCATTACATTACTACATTATCAGGAATGTATAAAGTTTCAAATCCAAGTTAAAAATTCCCTCCTCCAATTGGTCATTAAAAATAGTGAAGAGTTTAAATTCCAAGTCAATCTTTCTGCCATTTGTTTTGGAAAGAACATTTCAAATGGATAGTAATATAGTATTAATAGTATTAATGAGGACTGTGTAATTCCAGTATATAATTAAAATAAAAAAAAGATCTACCCAAAATAATAACTGAACACATCAATAACAATGATTCTGGTTATGATATTAATATTGAAAAATTGTAAACATGTTGAGGAATTTTCAAGTGAAAAACTAATATCCTACATTAAGATGGGAGTAAACATGTTTACCTCCATTAATAATGAATTGAATAGCATCATGGAGAAACATCAGCAATGTATTATGTTGATTACAAAATATCACTGAATAGGTAAACCTTTTAAGAATCAGTGAAACTTCAGTCAAAAACCTTATCAAGAAAGTCTTCCTTATATACCTTGTCTCAGCGATGAGGAGCGAAATGTCGGGGCTTGTTGGTGACATTAAGTTTTTTACAGTTGAATAATGACTAAGATTTTGTTTTCTGTTCATTACCAATATGGTTTTCTGGCTTATTTCAGCTACTTTTTGTAGGCACTGTTCCTACCGTGTTATTGTTTTTAAAAACAGCCAGCCTCCATCCCAGTTGATAAATTCAGAGCAATAGCAGCAGATTATTTATTACTGCAATTAAAATTTAGTATTTTGGGGTGTGGTTAAATTGTAATTTTAATTTAATACTTGCCTGTTACTTGTTCAGAGAATCTCTTTTACCTCCAACTCAGGTGTCTTAGTCAAATTGATTGGACTATATATTGGATATGACTAAGGAAAAAGATTGGTATAATGATCTTTTTATTTCTGGCCCTACAGTTACTTAATTTGAGGAGGGAATATTTACCTGACTGGAGACTTGGTCTTCTAAAAATTGGTATCATTGGATCAGTAGCAGGTTAGTATTACGTAATTGAAATTAATTTCACCCATGATGAAACTACATGTTCAGCAAATGGTAGAATTGGATCCAGCATTTTGGTAGCCTCAGGACTCCAGGCACATTATCTGGTAGCCTCTGTGCTTCAGTCCGGGGACTAGATGTAGCAGATCTCAAATAAGGATGAGATTATTCAGCATGTGTTGAAATTTATTTTTATATTATTTAAAAAAAAATATGTATTTGCATGCTAGTCTTCAGATAATTTAAATTTGTGTTGCAGATGTATGAATTGAATTCACATGTAATGCAATTATTATGTTATGAGGTTATGTAATGTCACTGTGATAAAATGTACTTAATATACAAGATATTTGGTGGTTTTGGTTATTGCAAGTAGACTTAAGGTAGTGTACACTTGTTTGTGGCATTCTAATATATTGTAATGGTAATTGTATGTGCAATTTTATATTTGAATGCATGTCATACTTGAAAATATTGTAATATCTGTGCAGTATGATACATTTAACATAATCTGTGATATACTATAAGTCGTTTTCAAACTGTCCACTTTTAACTCTTCTGGAGATGGCAAAGGGCTCTAGCATGTCCCTACAATCTGACTGTCCCTACAAGTATTTTTTATTTTAACTGGAACAAAAATTTAAGAATTTTTTAAAATATTATATAGTAGTTCAGTTCAATTTATTTTCATTCGATAAAAGCTGAATGATGGTTTCCTTCAAACTAAATTAAAAGTCTGAAATTCTTTCTTTCTCTCTCTCTCTCTCTCTCTCACACACACACACACACATTAAATATTTTTTTATATCTTTGATACATTGTATTAAAGCAATAACTATCAAGGGATATATATTGTTTTCTTATGTCCCCAAACTTTGTAGTTGGGTAATCTTGATTAAATCTGGTATGTCTGTTTTTCCTTTCCTTGAGAAGCTTATTAACCAGATTTTGCAAACTGCACTTACCTGGGCATAGGCTAAGAGAGCTTGTGATTGTGTCTGACATCTCATTGGTTGTCCAATGGTTAACATCCATCCATCCACAACACAAGTTTGTTATTGCTACTCCTGCACAACATTTTGGAGGATTGCAATGAAACATTCATCCTAATGACTAGTTGTTCCTTAATGCAAATGTTGCTGCTCAGACATCCACAATGGATATTTTGAAAATCTTGTTTTTCACTAATCATCCGGAGTGGATAGTCATATCAAAATAGAGTTTTCACTATATGATATATAGTTGGTCATAAAATGAAATGGGTGCCAGTCTGATGTCCATGACGACTTTCATATCAGCCATCTTTACAATTTTGTTATTGCTTCTCCTTCTGAACAGGAACAGATATGCAGACAATCTTTTTACTAATTCTCCTGAAAGTACATGTCAAATCAGCTTAGGCCAAAATCTTTAAATGGTGTCCAGTTGACATAAAATAAATTGGTGCCACAATTCCATCCAACATGGCTGCCACATTGGCTAATTTCAAACTGTTATTACTTGATAATATCAGAGACACACGGTAGTTAAAAAGGCAGAAATTTTCTTATCTTGAATTCAAGGGAATTTGTGTTGGCCAGTAGAGCATTATTCCCTTGAAGGAACACTTTTAAACAAAAAAAAGCACAAGTAAAACTAATTAGCACATTTAAGTAAAATATAGTATTCAACTGGTAAAGGTTTCTTTCTTGATGATCAGCGCTTAAATTTGGCCAATAAAAATACTGGATACTTTATTTCATAATTTTCCTATATGTTTATGTTTAATGGCACATCAGCATTATTGATATAATATTGAAAGGCCTTTATGCCAGGACAGTCATATTTGATTAAATTCTCTACACGTATCTTTTAAAATCAATTATCTCAATGGTGTTTTGTTTTTGTTTTTAGTAAAATCAGCCATTTTTAGTGGCAGATCAGTACCATTTGTACATATTTGGTAGCCAGTTGTAATTCCAGAATGTATTCTGTCCCATTTGGTAGCCAATTATAATCCTAGAATGCCTTCTGTTATATTTGGTTGCCAATTATAATTCCAGAATGCTTTCTGTCCTATTTGATAGCCAGTTATAATTCCAGAATGTATTCTGTCCCATTTGGTAGCCAATTATAATTCCAGAATGCTTTCTGTCCTATTTGGTAGCCAATTATAATTCCAGAATTCTTTCTGTCCTATTTGATAGCCAATTATAATTCCAGAATGCTTTCTGTCCTATTTGATAGCCAGTTATAATTCCAGAATGTATTCTGTCCCATTTGGGAGCCAATTATAATTCTAGAATGTTTTCTGTCCTATTTGGTGGCCAGTTATAATTCCAGAATTTCCAGAATGCTTTCTGTCCTATTTGGTGGCCAGTTATAATACCAGAATTTCCAGAATGCTTTCTGTCCTATTTGGTAGCCAATTATAATTCCAGAATAATTTCTGTCATATTTGGTTAAATTCTGTTTATCAGCTTCAGAAATTAAGTAAGCTAACGAAAGTTTTCTTTTTTTAGTAATGGCAACCAAATATAGTAACTGATTAGCATTACATGTATTTGTACAAACTTGAAAGCCAATATGCTTTCTGCCAAATTTGATACAAGTCTGTCTTGCAGTGAGTAAATAGTTTAAAATGTGAATAATTTTAGTAATGGAAGTCATAATCATTATTTACATAAACTTGAAAGTCCATTGTCCAAAGATGCTGTCTGTAAAATTTGGTCAACATCTTTGGAGCAGTTTTCATTTATAGTTTTGTTTATTTTTATAATGATGTCCATTTTAGAAGGTGAATAAGTATCAAGTGAAAATTTAAAAGCCATGCATGCCAGTGTGATTCTTTTTTGTCAAAATATTAATAGGTTACATTATTTCTATTTAAAAATAAGGACAAGTTTTTCTGCGCTAAACTGCAAGGCATTAGGAGTGCAGTATCTCAGAAGAAGAAACTGGTTCATGATTTCTTTTACAAATCTAGTATCATTTTTGTCACTTTTATTAAAGACATTAGTATAGTTGGATGTTCCTTACTGTGACTAAATGAATTCATCCACATTGTCAGTTTTATGATATCTACTTTCAGGTGGATCCAACAGCTTGTTTAGTTCATCTACATTAAAAATCGAATATATTGAAAGCTCCTGCATCAGATCTGTTATATGAACATACATATTTGTTTACAATAAAAAGTAGTTCCTTACATATACTATTTTGTATACATGTGTCGTGTGGTATGAAGTAGAGCAGCATGGAACACGATTCTGATAATGTAAAGTTCATAGAGGAAACAAATGAGAATATGGTGAGAAATAAATTAAATTATGTTCATTTTTGTGAAGTTGTTTTTTGTTGTAGTTTAGGGTTTAACACGCTGAAAAACGCTCAACTGAACAGTTTGCGTACACATTACACAAACCACCAAGAAAAATTTCCCCATTATATGCTTTTTTCTAGTTACAATGATGATCGGTGGCAGGCAGACATATTTGGCATGCAAGTATATGAAGACAATAATGGATACCATATATTTTAATGGCAATATGTCTCCTCAAAATACTCTTGGGCAGAGAAAAAATACAAATGGATAGGGAGATAACATTTATAGCACTTTCAGAGAATTTTCAATGTGCAAAAGCATGAAAAGATAGTTTGATGTAGAAAGAGTTTTACAACTATATAACTAACTATTTATAACAAAAGATAAACACTGACCACTTTTCAACTTACTTAGACAAAAACCATATAAAATACAAGGTTGAATGACCAAGTATTTCTCTAAGATGAAAATGGAAAATGGGCTGATATTTTACCAGTGTTAACTCTTTACAATAAAACTAATTGATTTAGAAGAAAGTAAGAAACAAAACATGAAAAGTAAGGGTCAGTCTTTTTCTTTAATTGACAAGTGATATATATGGATCACCAAAATTTACAACCACTGAAACAGAATTTCAAAATTAAAGACCATATTTAAAGTTAATAAATCAGATTATTGCAGAGATTCGGTCATGTATGAACTGAAAGATTAGACGGAAGAGGATATGGAAGGTATAACAAGACTTTTCTGTACGACAAACAAATTGAATTAGATAATAAAGGAAAACATTATGATATTTTGATTGTTCATTGAATGCAACTTATTTCTGTGCAACAAAGATACTTATAAAGTTAAAACTATTTTTAAAACAAAATGATGAATGGAGTATGTAATCACCAAATGGAAAGAATTTGATAAATCGTGTAATAGTTGAAAACCTATTGAATTAATTTACGTTAAATATATGAGCTGAGCACAATGCATCAAGTATTATGGAAAGTGACATTTTTTGAGGTTTTGAAAGATTATGAATCTCTAGAATACGAATGTTGAAAAAAGTTGCATTAGATAATGAAGGAATTAAACCTCATTATTATATACTGACTGTTTATTGAATGCAATGATGATGGCCCCAAGACCTCTGGCACCCGGTACAACCATCCATCTACACCACCCACCCACAGTGGTTAAAACACTACTGGACATGACTCTAGTTGAAGCAAAAGAAGAAGATAATCTATCAAAACCATTGCTCTTTTTTTTTTGGGGGGGGGGGTGTTTGGTTGGTTGTCATCTGATTCATATCGAGTTCATAAATTCAAAATTGTCTGAACTGTCCAAAGTTAACAATCTATTTTTTTTTTGTGGTTGTTACAGAAATGTTCCTGAATGTACCAATAAATATTCAGTCAGTGTTTTGACACGGTCATAGGCTCTGTGTGTGTGTATGTGTGTGTGTATCCCAAGACTGAGGAGACAGATGATTGAATCAAGAATGTCCCTGGAAGGTGACCAGATAGAGTACAGCATCAGGAAAGAAACAATAACATACTCCATGATTGTTGCTGCATGCCACTTTTACTCCAAATTTATACAAATACCTTTCAAAGTTACTGCTATAATGGCATATCTTCTCTCTGCACACTTCCTACATGCTTTAGCCTTACTTTAGATACCTAATGAAGCTTGAAATTTTGGGCTTTGACTGCCACCACACAGAGAGGGCCTGACATCTAGCGCTTTCTGTGTAGCCCAAAATGGAAAGGGGAGGGGGGATACCTGCAGTAATAAAGCTGTAACAGTCTGTGCACAGGACTTGGGAGAAGATGCAGAAAGCAGAACAAGGCAGTAAGGAGTGGAAGTCAATACATCTAAATCAAAATATAAAATAAAAGCATTGTAAATATAAGTGAACCTGTATATCATATGTACAAGTATACAGATGATGCCAAATTGTTTCAACATGTTTTACCATGTGTACCACTGATGAATCTTCTATTCTTGTTCAGAACATGCTGTTTAATCTGGACTACCTCATCTATGTAATGACATCATGGGCCATCACCAAGGTTATGGACATGGTGATAGTGAAAAGAAAAATTTATTAATAGAGGGATGTGTAAATGATGACAGCATTTCTGTAAGGACCACGTGTGTTAAGAAGCTTGCAGAGAAGAATAAAAGTGAAGTTGTGAGGCTCGTGTTACCTAGATACAAGATACAGATGGTTGTCTGCTTAAAATTCATACAACACTAGCTCTGTAAAAGCTATTTTACCGATGTATCAATATCATATCATAATTCAACAGACTGGTACACAGATAATATTTACAGTTTAACAATACACATATCGACATTACAGTGCCAATGGTAACAGCAGCTTCAAGGGTTTATCAGGTAAGAGGTTCTAAAAGTTAAAATAAAAGGAGGTACTTACTTAAAATAGGCATTTTGATAGGATTTAAATCAGACTATCTCATTTTAGAAGGTATCCCTATAGATGATTTGCCATTGAACTCTAAATAGATATGTATAATGTACGTTTCCGACATGGCCCTGAACATGACTGAATCATCCTGTTGAATTCTTTGAAATCAAAGAATGTTCTTAGTTCATTATACAGGCTATTGCTGGCTCTTGAAGTGTCAAATTTGAAAGAGAGCTACAGAAATTTTAAAAAGGAGGCAGTAGTTGAAATTTAATATAAAGCAGTTGTTGAATAGTAGCTTAGAATTAGTGGACAAATAGTGGCAGAGATGTTGCAAGACGTTTATTTACAAAGTGTTAGTCAGATCTTAGATATATGGTTGCTAAAATTCAGTTGAGAATCAATATCCTGGCATGGTATTTCATGTATTTCTATAGCGATAACTGTTACATTTCGCATGTTTTAGCTTGGAATTTTTTAGGAAAGTCTTGCACACTGTTAAGTGCTTAGGCTCGAATAAACATTTACATAGAAAGAGTGAAAATAACAAGCTTGTAAAAACTTAATAAACAATTTTTTGAGCACAAATATTTTCCAGAAAAGAAAAATAAACTTACTGTTTATTAAATTATTTGAATCTTTATAAATGCAAGATATGGTGTTTTCAGCAGCATAAATATACAATGGTGTATATTTTGTGAAGCAGAATATGTCATTTATAAAGATACTAACTATCAGAGGTCCTAAGCAGCAGTGAGAGTATACCAATCCTTTTTTGCTGGAACGTCATTTTTGAAGAAAAAAGTTTCCTTTCCTTTGAAAATGGTGGGGAACAAATAATGTCAATAATGCCAAACTGAAGCCTCTAACTGACCCAGAGTTTCTTCTTTATTGGGTTAGTTTATTTTGTTGCTTAATCCTGTCGTGGTTTTTTTCTTCACATTTTGTATGTGTGTTTGTTTACCCATAGGATATTCCACTGATATTGCACCATCTCTGCTGCTGCAATTATTATATAAATAATAGTAGCTGAATCTTGTACACTTAAATACTCTCAAGAAAGATTCAAAGCAATCAAGAAATCTCTTCCTGTTCGTGAGTCTATAAGGCAAAAATTGCAAGAGCGGCGAGAATCTCGTGGATGTTGCAAAAAGGTCTCTACTATTATTTTAGGCCTGTTACTGAGACGACTAAACATCTTCCTCAACTTGAAGAAAAAAAAACAATAGCTGACAAAACTGAAGAAACATCAAGACTTTCACAAGATCTTCCTTGTCAAATGCCTCAACCAGTAAAACCTATTACTAAAGAGGGGAAAAAATGATGAGGAAATAGTCAAAGAATTACATAATAAATTTACTGAAAATTGCTTTAAACATAATTGTTAAAATTGATCAAGATGAATTTCCAGCTCTTGTTGTTACACACTATAAAATGAGAAAAAGATGTTTAGACCAACACATGGAAAATATTTTTTCCAGTCTTTATTATTGGGCTTATGTGTTTTATAAAAGTAAAACTAAAAAAAAATGAATTGACACAAACAGTGCATTGTATATATGGTCTCGCTAAACACCGCAAGACTCTCAAAGCACACCTTAAATTTTACATAATACCTACTTTAAATTTCAACAACAGCACCCACCACCAACCAAACAAACATACAAAAAATGTGAATATTTGGCGATATTTTTTGTGTAACAGGAAAATTAGTGAGGGCAGGAGCTGCCGAGGGAAATAACTCCCGTTTTTGACGAAGAGTGTTCCGTTAGAGTAACGTGAACATTAATCAACAGTTAGCATAACCACAAATAAGTCGTTAAAAATGTTAAACAAAATAGCAAATTTATTGTATATAAAATTATTTGTTTATCTCAATCACAGGGGCTCGTATCGTTGCTTACAATCGACTGGTCCTACATATACTATATATCTCAATCACTGGGGCTCGTATCGTTGCTTACAATCGACCGGTCCTACATATACTATATAGTAGTTATTCGTCAGCGAAATTGGCGAAGTTAAAGCATAAAGTAAGTATATTTCCCCTCGCTTTATTCGGTTTAAAGTGGAATTTAAGACAGGTTGTGACATTCACTTGTGAACAATGTCATCAAAGTACAAATATAGTATAAACTGTATTAATGACATCTAAAATGAAGTTTCTATATTTTCTAAACTCAACAGCAATTGCTGAGCAGTGATAAAATCTTTGAAACTTGTTTTGTTTATATTTGGAATCAACATTTATAAACCTATCAAATTAATTTTGATGTATGTAAATAATAAAAAAAAATATGTTTACATAACATCTATTCATTTAAGATTGAAGAGAATATGAATGACCCAGCGAAATTATGAAAACAGTTGAATTGTAATAGTGTATTGACTACTGAAGGTAGATGTAGCATCCACCAAAGTCACGGTCATAAGGAAAATCATTTTTAAATATTTTAATATCATATTCCCTGTACATTGGTAACCATCCCAAGGACTTCCTTACAATTATTTTTCAACACAAGTCTTGTCTTCTGTAATTTCGAGTGAACAAATTACATTTTTTTAAAATCAATCATTGCGATTCCCCCTTCTTCATAATTTTTATTTATTATTTTTCACTTTATCTTGTCAGCTGATACTTTCCACAAGTCCTTGAAGATTAAACTATTTAATTTTTATTATGAACCAATCTGGAGGATTTAGAAAATTTATTAATATCTGAATTTATTTGGAGAAAAAAAACAAGCGCTTTTATCACAATGTTTTCCCCATAGTGGATAAGAACTATCTACAACCACGGAGTCATTAGTGTATTGATGTCATCTAATTTACGATCATAATTAATATTATTAAGTGACTTAAATCTGTAGAGATGATAATGCTTCATATTGTAAATGTATCAACTACCCAGCATAAATTATACTCCATACACACATGGATGTTTTTTTTTATACTTCCTATAATATTCTTGTTGTCTATATGTTTACATTAAGGCCTGATGTCTTTGTGTTCATTGTATTTGTAAGAGCATTTTCAGATCCATCCAAAATTAATGTTTTAACATCTTCATACTGATAAATTAAAAATTCATTTTTATCTATATTAATACCATTTATTTCTTTATTCTTTTTATTCAAATCATTTTAACATGTTTCCTAATATACCATCTGCTCTCATGAATAAATTAATCACAACATTTCAAGTTCATTTAGCACCAATGGAACCATGTTTTAAAGAGTTTTACAGTGTATGAAATATTCAACATAATCACTTAGCAACTGGAACCTGTAAATGAACATGGAGTAAAACAGTATATGACTAAATTATGCTAATTCAAGTTGTTATGAGATTTGTCCATCCTACAAGTCACCTCAGCAGTTTCACAGTTTTATACACTGACCTGTGTACAGAACAATTACTTGAACAAACCTACAAAATATTTGTATGAATAGAGAATCATTTTGGCCATGGCTTGATATCCTTCCTTGTGCATTTATTTCACACTTTGGATGGAATTGTTGTTACAACAATACAGAAAATTCCCTGTTACCTGGGCAAGGTGTGCTATAAAACCACACAGACACCATATGGTGTTTGAATTGCAATTAAATCACACACTCTATTACAATTTTCAGGTGTGGTATAGAAGAGGTACACGAGACCAACAATATATTAACAATGTATGTTGAACATCGTACTCATAATAATATAACAATAAATCAAGGAAAACATTTATTTTACATAGACTATAAATACACATATGGTCTGGATTATGTCCATAGATAAAGCCAGAGTTATACTAAAATAATGCATAATTTACATAGACTATAAATACACATATGGTCTAGATTATGTCCATAGATAAAGCCAGAGTTATACTAAAATAATGCATAATTTAATGCAGTAGAAATAACCAACAGATATAAGATGTATAAGGAATTGTATCACGATTTAAGGATAATGAGTGAAATAGGATCAAATACAAATGTTCAAGAAATGTATAAAATATTTATGTATATATGTGTGTATGTATATATATATATATATATACATACAAGTGACCGACTGATTGTAGTACCCATTGAGGACGTTCATTCAACATTAAAGGCACTCCATCAAGCCACAGGCCATGGGAAGGAACGCGTAATGCTACACAAGGTATAATACAATAAAAAGTATTACTAGTATGCTTTCATCCATCCAACACTAAAAACACTCCATCAGACCACTCTATATGGGTTGTGTGTATGTGATTGTGATTTGTATTTTTATCGTAACTTTAACAATATTTCAGTCATATTGCTACGATGTCTGCAATGTTGCAGTTTATCGTGATGTCTAGCACTGGGGCATCATGCCGCAGACATGTAGCATGATGTCCCACCCAGTCACATTATCCTGACACCGGGCTGACTAGTCCTAACACTAACCTCTTAATGCTGAACGCCAAGCGAGGCAGCTGTTAGTACCATTTTTGTAAGTCTTTGGTATGACTCGACCGGGGATCGAACCCATGACCTCCCGCATCCGAGGCGGACGCTCCAACCAATAGGCCACTGGAGCGGTTCTCTATATGGGAAGGAATGAGTTAAACTACACAAGGTATCTGACACCAACATGCATTATATTTTCAGCCAAATTGGAGACTGGGATATTAATAATAATAATAATAATAATAATAATAATAATAATAATAATAATAATAATAATTATTATTATTATTATTATTATTATTATTATTAACTTAGTTTCTTTATGTTTTTGAAACATGATATCATATTAAAAAAATATACTGTAATTTCTATACATAATTTGGTTACATATTTTGAAACTACATTTGCTTGATAAGCTATGTATTTCTTTTAAGCCAGGTTGCTGATCAATATGAAGGCCTTCCAAAAAGTAAAGTACATCAGCATGTGCATGACATGGAACAGGAATAAGGCGCAAGTAACACAAGCCCCACCCAGAGTGATAATCAGCCAAGGCTTGTTCTCCCGTTGTCAGGTGTGTTCAGCAATGGTTAATAACCATGCTGCATTTGTGAACCTATATATGTGTAACAGTACTACCACTAATTGATAAATACATTTTTCTGTATATATCATGTACAAAGATAGTTCTATTATCGCCTGTTTCATACTACTATTAAAGGAAATTCATACTTGTGAACATTCTTCCTGATCACTATGGATCATTATTTATATTTCATATTGCTGTAAAAAAAATACAAACAAAGGAAATATGCAATTTGCTCTTTGGCAGTTTATGAAAACAGCAGAAATACAGGCTTGATGAAAATCATTAATATTTTTTACATTAATATTTGCAGGTTGACCTTGTAGATTTGACTAGGAAGCCATCAGGTGGTTATAAGTATATAATCCACCTAATGGATCACTTCAGTAAATTTCACTTACTTGCACCACTGGTCCAGAAGACTCAAGCAGAGGTCAATCTTGCTTTGTCACATATTCTGTCAAAGGCACAGATTCTGGTAAATAATAATATTGGACTATGCTTCATATGATAAAGGGGTAAGAATTTTAGGGTTGTGCAAGGTAAACCATGCTCATTAGTAGCTGTCTTAAGAGGGGCATATCAAATATACTCTAGTAACACATTCAAAAACATACCCTAAGTTATTCAGATAACTGTCTACTTTGATCAAAAGATAGCTTGTTGCATTCATGGATCGTCATTTTAATAATGTTTTCCTACCTTAAATATTTTTCAGCATGTTTTTATGTCTTCTAAATTTCATGGTGTTTGTTTTGTATGCTATAGGCAGTGTCTAATGTTGTAAAGCACTTAGAGCTTCAAAAGATTAGGTGCTATATAAAGTCCTCATTATTATTATTATTATTATTATTATTATTATTATTATTATTATTATTATTATTATTATCTAGTGTTTACAAATACCTGAAGATAGCTTGTAAAATCCTTGTAAAATTATGGCAAATATTGATGACAGGATATTCAATGAACATTAGGTCCTGAATAAAGAAAAACATAATAAACATGTTTTACTTTGTATTGCTTAAGCCTAAAATGATTTCTATTTACAGCCCAGGTACAGTTCATGTATTTGGCTGGGTTACTCAGGAAAAAGATCACCGTTAGAAACTATAATGAAGACATCTATCCCCAAGAAATATTTGGCATTGGAGAAGAGATCATCCTGCTTAGAGTACCAGTACAGTTGCCATCTGTTGATGGGAATATTCGGTATTCATGCACCTATACATAGATGTCAGACCAAAGATGAATCTCTACATCACACTGCAAACTCTAAATATCACCAACATTTTGGAAGAGATTTTCGTAGCTACCTTCACTGGCGGCCATCTTGTTTCTAATACTTTTATTAATAATACCTCTTCAGTTCCACCATGAATAATGGAGAAACTTCCTCCACCTACTTTTCTGTAAAACTACTATACTCCAACAAGGGCTATCTTCAATAACATATTAATGTGTTGCTGTATGTCATTGACAAGTTTTAATGTTCATATTTGTATCATGTAGATATTTCTTAATTCAAGCAACTGTTTCCCATTGTATGACACATAATGTATACAGTAGATGATAGTGTATGTATGCTTTGATTCCTGTTCCTATTTCAGGCTCAGTCACCTCGTACCAGCCATACCATTCACACCAACAGAAAAAGATGCAATGGAGATGTGCATCTATGAATCTTTTGGAGTATGCAGTGAAGATGACAGCATGGGATGGGTAGCTTGTATTGTGTGCTGTCGATGGTCACACTGCGCCTGCATAGGCAGACACGGCTGTAAACACTACCAAGAAAAGGAATTCACATGTGGATGTGATAAAATCCGTCCATTCCAGTTGAAACAGTAAGTGAGATTAGTAAGAGTTTCAAAGTTACTGTGATAGAATCCATCCATTCCCATGGAAACAGTAAATTGGATTAGTATCTTTCTTGTATATTGCATTGTACACTAAAACTATTGTTGTACAAAGTGGGACAAAACATTACTTGCATAATACCAATATCTTGTTAATGCAGAAGATCCATGATGATAATTAATATGATGATGATTGATATATAAATTACTGTATGAATGTAAAATAGCTACATTTTGTTAACTTTCAGGTTTCCAGTGTTCAATAATACATCCTTGCTCAATGTATTTTTGAAAAAACAGAGAAGTGAACTCAAGGTAGGTAACAAAATTTCTTGACCATGGGTCATAACTTTATATTGCTAAGACATGGATTAATGATAATCAAGATTGGTTTTTCTGCACAAGCCAGTATTTGTCAGTTTTCCACAAAAAGCCGAAAATGCACACCCTAAACATAATATTTTAACAGAGACTTATGCTAAAACTATAGTCGACATAGCACTGTACATTATAAGTACCTATCCAAATGACCTTTGTTGTAAGTGTTACTATCTTTACTTATTTGATAGAATGTTGTGGTCAAAACATGTTCGAAGACATCAAAGTCATGGAGAATGAGAGATTTTGACAGCAGGTCCTCACATATGGTCCGGAGACTGACCCTCTGCTCTGGCCTGAATATTCCGAATGAAAGTGTGGTAAGTTTGCATGTGATAATTTACATCAATAATATAATGACAGCAGATAACTAGAAATTGTGTTGCAAAACATATAAACCCTAGTTATGTAACAAGTTAGTATGGTGATGTTGATATTATAATTATCAAATGATTAACTCATGGCATACTTTAAAAAAGTTTAAGTATAAATTTTGTTTGAGCATGTCATGATCAAGGACACAGCTCAACCTGGACAGTAATGAGATAATAGCTTTTACCTTTCATTATGTGAATAATCGTATTGTTCATGATGGGCAAACAGTGTTTCAAAGTAGTTTCATGACTTTCACTCACTAAACTTTTTTTAAAACAAGAATGAACTGAAGTGAATGATACAATCGTTTTTTTGCTTCCAGGTTACAGCAATACGAAAGTTCATAGAGAAATTGCTTCAGAATCCAATGAACACCAAAATAATTGACTTAGTGCTGTTTCCTGAGGTAAAGAGGACAAAAAGCAAGCAATTATATTTACTATTTTTCCTACACCTACGATGAATGAAACACCACCAGTGGAACCACTTTGTTTATGCATGTTTTTTGGTTGTGAAAAGTACTGAAAGGTGACATGAACACTTGAAAATATCCCTGAAAATAATGTAAAGCATCATAAGGGGGTGCACAGCTCTGCATCATATTGTATTTGGTGTGGGTGTGAAATAGCTCACTGTACCTTTTGGAAAATATATTCATATATTTTAAATAAAGTACATGGATACCTTGGATTAAATTCTTAAGTTTGATAAAATATTTTAATCAACTTTTGTTTAATATTTCTTCATATACTTCAAGGTGCTGATACACCTGATGGCAGCAGCTGAAGGAATCTCCTACCTCGAGGCTGAAATTATCATAAAAGACAGTTGTCATCAAAAACTTTGCTATTGATAAGTGTATATATGTTGTTTTTTAATAAAGTTTATACAGCTGTAAACAATAAACAAATAAAAGAATTAAAATAATAACCTAGTTGTTTTTTGAGAAAAAATTAATTTTAGGCATTTGGCAGACAAAGATCCTCTGTTACCTCGCACATAATACAACTAAATCAATAAAATGTAACAACTATATATAAAATTGGAAACCCAATAATTACTAAAAAAACTAATAAACATAAGCGCCTCTTTCTTTCCTTCCAGTTCTTTTTTTGTTGCTGTTGTTCTTGCTCCTCTCTTTCTTTATGCAACAACTCCCTTGAAGACCTTTCCTAGATTTACAATAATATTTCAAAGGATTAATTTCTAAAGCATGGCATGTATGCATCATACAACATTCACTGAAGTAACATTAAACACCCTAGGCTGTGAAATATTACCCTATTGGGCAACAGTAATAGTCCCTTGAGATGTTTAATATGTTCCAAATATTAATTTTGTGCTACATCTCCACTAGAGACCTTTCCTACCTTTAAATCCATCTTTCTGGGACAAAATTCCAAAATGTTGCATGCAAGCATCATGCAACAACTTGGAATAACCTCGATTAAGTTCAGTGGGACAACAATAACAAGATCCTCAGACCTTCAATATGTTCCAAATAGTCTATTTCTGCAACAACTCCCTTGAAGACCTTTCCTAGATTTACAATAATATTTCAAAGGATTAATTTCTAAAGCATGGCATGTATGCATCATACAACATTCACTGAAGTAACATTAAACACCCTAGGCTGTGAAATATTACCCTATTGGGCAACAGTAATAGTCCCTTGAGATGTTTAATATGTTCCAAATATTAATTTTGTGCTACATCTCCACTAGAGACCTTTCCTACCTTTAAATCCATCTTTCTGGGACAAAATTCCAAAATGTTGCATGCAAGCATCATGCAACAACTTGGAATAACCTCGATTAAGTTCAGTGGGACAACAATAACAAGATCCTCAGACCTTCAATATGTTCCAAATAGTCTATTTCTGCAACAACTCCCTTGAAGACCTTTCCTAGATTTACAATAATATTTCAAAGGATTAATTTCTAAAGCATTTTAATTTCTAAACACCCTAGGCTGTGAAATATTACCCTATTGGGCAACAGTAATAGTCACTTGAGATGTTTAATATGTTCCAAATATTAGTTTTGTGCTACATCTGCACTCAAGACCTTTCCTACCTTTAAATCCATCTTTCTGGGACAAAATTCCAAAATGTTGCATGCAAGCATCATGCAACAACTTGGAATAACCCCAATTAAGTTCAGTGGGACAATATAAATAGTCCCTTGAAATGTTTAATATGTTCCAAGACCTTTCCTAGATTTACAATACTATTCAAAATTATTAATTTGTAAAAAATGGCAGAAGACAGGAAGAAACAATGTATACAAAATTCATCTATATTTAAATATAGTATTATTTTTATTAAAGATTTTTACAAACATATATTTCAAGCACAAATATTTTTTCGAAACATATTTCAAATACAAATATTTTGTGAAACATATTTCAATTAAAGTTATTTAAAAAATACAGAAAACAAAAATCAGGTCAAATCTATATATATATATATATATATATATATATATATATATATATATATATATGAAAACTAATATAAAATAATGCTTAGAATTTACAATTTATTTATGTGTAATTCCAAGTTGTTGCGTGCAATATCTCGAGAAATTGCTATTCCAAGTTGGAGCCATCGGTCATGCAATTTCTCGAGAAATAGCGCAACAATTAGAAATTCCAAGTTGTTGCGCTCAATTTCTCGAGAAATGGCGTATTCCAAGTTGGAGCCCAACAGCATCAAAACATGGGAAATTCCAATAAACATTCGGAGTTACCTCAGCTATTTCGGCATAGAATTGACCTAATTTACTGCACGTAACAGGCGACGATACGAAGGTGCGTATGAAAATATTCTAATGAACTTCTAATATCCTTTATTAGCTGTACCTCATTTCAGAATTTAAATAATTAGTATCTTAATATGTTTTATTTAAGATAAGAATTCATCAGTTGAGTCTGCATGATCCATAAACTTTCTTTCTTATGGGTGTTTACCCTTGGGTGGTTGCATCATTCGCCTGGTTGTTTTTCGTGTTCTTCTTCAATATTAAGCTCGCATGCATCAGGGTGATATGGTGTTGGAGTGTGTTTACCCACCACTTATTGGATTTATCACTTAAATCTCGATTAATTAATTTTTAATTTTTTTTTTAACAAAACCATCAACATAAAATGGAGATAAATAATGTTCGATAATGGTGAAAATACAAGTGAGATTTGCTTGTATGCATGTATGGGGGAGACATTTCAACAAGAAAATTCCCAAGGCATTTGGACCCCAGGCATGTTACAATTGATCCCATTTCGTGCATTCAAGAAGAAAGGATGTCAGCAGGGAATTATAATTAAACTCACATTTGTTAAGTGAATGAATATACGCTAATTTCAATGAAAATAAGTCAAATTTACCACTTACTATAAATTATATATAACGCAGTTTTTTTGTAAAACAATAATTAGCATAATGCTATTTGTGAATCCCACTGATGACATTTTGATTCATTAATGTCAGCAATTAAAGAAAATACCAACACACTGCTAAGTGGCTTTTATTAAGTTAATGAATGGAAAGAAATTAAAAGCTGAAATTTTTTCTAACAATAATTGCCACATTTGTAATGGTCAGTTACACAAATCAAACCATGATTCATTGATGCCTGCAATTAAAGAATATGCAGACAGCATCAAGGTCTTTAATCCTAGGTTAATACCGTTGATACTAGTATTATGACATTTCAATTGGAAATATTTTGGTATAATACTAGCTGAATTGTGTTAATCATACGTTAAGGCAGAATGAATGACACAAGCCATTAAATACCTTTCTACGTCTTACATCGTACATGTATTCAAAAGCTAGTATATCTTTTTAAGTTATTTTTATTTGTTGAAAGTCTACACTAGAACTTTAATGTATTTTTTTCCTTTAATTTATACAAATAAAAACTTGTTCTTTAAACATTAACATTGTTGATGTTTAGCACCAGTTTAAATTCTCGCAATATTCATACAATAACACATGCTTCTATTGTGTATGAATTTTGAATGGCTTACCCAGTTTTCTTGTGTATATTTGACATATCCCATTTATTGACCCTTTGTCACTATTATATGACCTTTATGTTAACATGGGGCACATTAAATTAAGTTTGGGGTTGAATTGTACTTGAGGTCTAAATGTGCAAGCCAAATTGTCTTTGGGGTTGAATGTCTTGGGGTTGAAATGTTTTGGAGCCAGCTGGTAATAGGTGTGGTTATTCCAACAATGTATGACATTTAAGAAACAACACTCGATTTCCACGTCTATCCAGTATCATACCGGTACAGAAGATGTCAACCCTGATAACTATATAATGTATTTCCTTGGAATAAAAATACTCATAATTTAATCTAAAGTTTATTCTCTATTATTTGCCTGTGAAACCAACATCACAAAAGCCAATCACTTTAGGTAATACATGGTCTTCTTTAAAGTACAAGTCATGCAGCTGATGTAATCATTGAGTTCCAACTATTTCAGTAATCAGTTTTTAGATTAAATGTACCATTAAATGGCAATTATTCACTTTATTTTGATACATTTGCATCCAAATGACTTGGAAGTTCAGTATATTCATGTTTTTCGCTTGACGTCGCTTGCGAAGATTTAGGAAGGGGGATATCCACATCTTATGCACGCACGCTTGTGGCTAATAAGCCCAATATATGACATGCACATCCATCCACAAAGACAGCAAGGGGATGTCTGGGTTGTGGTGGATGCTACTGATGGTTCGTTTTTTTTTCTTTGCATTGTTTTTCCTCTAAGCTGGTCAGTATATTTTTTTCAAAAGTGGCAGTGACCTGGTGAACAGTACTTCACCAGCTTTTATGGTCAGAAGCTTGTGTTGCCCATTGGTGGTGATTGATGTCACATATGGTGAGCGTCTTTTTCAAGTAGTCTTTTTATCTCTTTTGAGGTGTCCCTCTATCACTGTGGCCAGTGGACAACTTGCCATACAGTGCAATCTTTGGCAGGGGATGATCCTCCTTCCTGGACATGCTGGTGATCTCTGCTTGTTTGAGGACTAAAGTGATGGTGATAAAATCGCTCCAGTGGATGTTGAGGATGATTCAGAGAAGTACTATAGCTCTTTATATGCTGATCTTTGTACCTCTCTTGCGATGAAGATGTTTGGTGGCCTGTACTCTTCCTTGGGTGTGAGATGGTGAAATACCTCAGTTTTCTTTAGGCTGACCTCAAGACCAAAGAGCTGGCAAGCTTCTGCAAACAGGATGTAACGTGCTGTAAGTCGGCTTCCGTGTGGGCAACAAAGGCATCATAATCTGCAAAGAGAAGTTCTCTCATCAGTTTTTCCAAGGTCTTGGTGTGGGCCTTAAGTTGAAGATGTTGCCATCAGCACGAAATCGGATGTAGATGCCATCTTCATCATTAAGGTCTTCTGTTGCAATTTTGAGCATCATGCTGAACAAGATTGATATCAGTGTGGGGGCTAAACACAGACCTGTTTCATGCCATTTACAATGGGAAGGTCTGTGACAGGTCATTATTGTTTCTGACCTAACCAAGCTGGTCTTTGTACAGTTGGATGACCATGGTAAAGAACTTGGGAGGACAGCCGAGCCCTTCCAAGATTTTCCTCAGTCCACTTCTGCTCACGGTGTCAAATGCCTTTGTCAGGTCCACAAATGTGACGCATAGTCCTTTGTTTTGTTCTCTACATTTCTCCTGGTTTTGTATCAGGACAAACACCACGAAGTTCTTGTTTGGTGAATACAGGGTTTCTTCAGAGGTTTCTGTTAGGTGCCAGTGTTTTAATCTAGGGTGCATAGAGGTTATTTTCAGGCTTTCTGCTGGAATATGGTGTTTGTGATAGTGAGCTGTAATTCTGTGCAAAATTCAAGAAGCAGACACCGATTGTTATTATAGCCACCCATGCCATGTTTACCAAGAACAGTTTTCCAGGCTTCTGTGTCTTGGCCCTCTCAAGCATTGAAATCTCCAAGGATTATTATTTTGTCACTCTCTGGGTATTCACAGGTCAGCATAGAATTTATCTTTTTCAGAAGGATCTGCCTGGAGTGTTGGAGCATATACACTGAAGAGTGTGCTATATTGTTGGTTCCCTAATGGGATAAGCATGGACATGATGCAGTCAGTTCGTCTATGAATCAAAACCAGATGGCCAAAGACCTGAGTTGCCTGCATGTAGAATTGGGACTGTGGCTTCCAATGACATCTTTCACCTGCCATTTTTGACCCTTTCCCATTGTCTACTGCTTAGAATATACATACATATGACAAAACCAGTGTTTAACTGTCTGAAGAGTTTTGGCTGATGTCAGCTTTAAGGTGTGATCCAGACCAAAACCATATTGAATGTTGTGTTCTATGTCTCAGTGGAGGCTGCACAGTTGAAATGACACAATTACTACCCTGTTATTTTCTGCGACCAAACATCCCTTTCTTCTTGACCCATTTAGTGCCTGACCACCTTATAAAAGTCCACAGTGATCAGTAATTTTTATTTGGAAGTTTATCACCTCATACTGACACTTTTAGACCACACATAATATTTCCAGACAGTAGTGGATTTTGTTCTCGTTTTACGATTGAAAAATGGGGAGTGTCATTGCATATAACAGACATGAGTTATTTTTTCTGAATAAATTAAAAGTTGAAGCCTAGTTAGTATATTTTTGTCCCTTATACCCTGCTTTTTTTCAGGGAATTTACATTTTAAAATATGTCAGTACATGATTATTCATATTGTGACTTAAAGAAAAATATATTGTGACCTTTTGGACTTGTTAACAAGAAATGTTACTACATCAGGCTATTATTACATGGTATGCTAGTAGGTGAGTCTTTCTTGCAGGAGAATTGCAGGGATCTTGCAGACCTACGCTTCCAGGTGAAAAAGATGTGAAATTATAAAATGTATACTTGTGACCCCCCCCCCCCCATGTTTTATGTTTGGCTGATAAGCAGAAGAGCTGAAAGTTAACATGCATACAGTCAGTGTGACTAATTAAAAGTTACTCCTTGTCTGATGTGCGACTTCAAATATTCAGATGTTCTATTGTTGTGACTCAGTGAAAAAGCTGAAAACCAAGTTTTATTTGCCTAGAATACACAGTGAAAATTTAAAATGAACTTAGTGCTGTGAATTAAATCCCATATAGTCCTTTCAGTTTTATCAATTGTCTAATAGGTACTCTGAATGAATTAAAGTGGAATTAGAAGTGAATTCCACTCTTTAATGTGCTTATGTGCCAGTAACCTTGAAAACTTCAAACAGTCTTGATGCATCACAGTGAAATAATCCAGAATGTCTTAAATGAATTCATATTAATTTTTAAAAAAAAGAGATTTTGTCAATGAGCACTTTCTAATTCCAATGGATAATTGAAATAAAGCCTCAAATTATAATGGAACACACTAAAAGAATCATTCCACTAGACAGATGTTAAATAAAGCAAAACATAACCTTGATGGAAACAACCTTGTATACCTCCTACACATGATATTTTTTGCAATTACCATTTTCTGAAAATACTTAATGGACATTTCCAATAAATGTATAGAAGAGGTCTGGTCTGATTACTTAAATTTTAGCAGCCATCCTGTAGACTATATAATTTCCAAGGGGAAAACCAGTGTCCTGAACTCGAAACCAAGTAAACATGTAAACCCTGGCAGAGTCATACCAAAGACTTATAAATTTTTATTAACAGCTGCCTCGCTTGGCGCTCAGCATTAAGATCTTAGTGTTAGGACTGGTCGGCCTGGTGTCAGGATAATGTGACTGGGTGGGACATGATGCTACGTGTCTGCTGCATGATACCCCAGTCCTAGAAATCACTATAAACTGCTACACTGCAGACATAGTGATATGGCCGTACAATTGTTAAAGTTATGTTAGAATTCCAAATCATACACACAAATGGATTTCATAAGCAAATAAGTCTTGTTTTAGCTCGTTCTGTTGGAAGAATCCATTTGTTTACGATATAATTCTAATAAT
This sequence comes from Unio delphinus, assembly GCA_029339505.1. NCBI lineage: Eukaryota > Metazoa > Mollusca > Bivalvia > Unionida > Unionidae > Unio > Unio delphinus. Next base: position 4,080,709 of record JAQISU010000105.1, read on the forward strand.
TGTTTACATTAGGATTTATATATTATTGCTACACATATCAGATTTTATGGTCTTTTCCTCTCTAGAAGAAAAGTCATTGGTGGAGTGGTAACATGTTATGTGTTGACATATTGCTTTTATTTCTAGGAAGAAGAAAGCAGAGAACAATAGATTTTAAAAATCTTTTTTTAAGCCATTCTTATTCATGACAATATAAAAAGCATTTCCAAACAGAGTACCAGTTAAGTTCATTGATTTTTAAGAGTGCTCACCTTTTTCGAGTGCAGGAACAAACATAGAGACCTAATAATGTTTTGTATCTTATATGTTTTCAGCATGTTTTATGTTTTTCAATTTCATGGTTTCTGTTTTTCTATAGTGTAGTCATATCATTATAGATGTTGTAAAGCGCTTAGAGCTTTGAAAGATTAGGCGCTATACAAAGTCCTCAGTATTATTATTATTATTATTATTATTATTATTATTATTATTATTATTATTATTATTATTATTATTATTTAACCCTTATTTCATGCTGTTCCAGTTGGTTAGATGCATCTTTGGTTTGCACTGCATGAATGTTTTTAAAAGATCTTACAACCAATTTTACATCTTCACTTAAATTTGGAAGTCAATTCAATGTTATCTTAAACAACAGTGAAATAATGCAGTTTCCTGATGCAAAGGAAATCTTATCTACAATAAGCCTGAGTGTGGGATGACCATATCTAGATCTAAGCTTCCATATTGTACTTTCACCAATGCAAAACCTTTTCTACAGGCACAGACATTCATTTCTACCATTGAATAAAGAAATGGTTTCACAGCAACTACTATTCAACGAATGAACAGGGCGACTTATAATAACTCACGCAGTTTGGAATATGTCCCCTTGATATGTCTGTGTTCTTTTTAATCTGATCAGCATACATGTATTTGTTTGCTGATAACATTTGTCATTATTGGAAATATCAATACATACAATATAAGTTCTTTACATATCATTTTATAGCCACTTTTCTGCCAAGTTTCTCTGTTGCTTTGTATCTAACTTTGTCTACATTGGAATCCAATACTACCACTGTGTCACATAATGAATAAAAAATGAGCTTGGAATCACAGGTTTCAGTGTATCATTAATTTATGCTGATACAAACAAATTTGGGATGAATGGGAAGGGAAATTTTGGCAGGTCCCAAGCAGGGTCAGATATTTCTGGATAGTGCATAACCTGACCAGGTCCTGATGGCCAGGCCAGATACCTGTGCATCCTGACAAAAACTAATATTTCTTCATTTCAGACAAATTTGAAGTTTGATTCTGACTGAATAACTACTGAAATCATCAGTGATTGAGAAGGAATCTATGACAAGATCTGATGTATTAAATATGTGTATGGTACTTGAATCCTGAAGTATGAAAGACCAGTGGTGTTTAATTTGTATCATTTGTCTGGTAAGAATTGTGTCATTCTAAATGTAACTTAAATTGCATTAAAACTAATTGCTCTCTGTTCATTGTTCTGTTTATATATCTCCTTTTTTATACTTAAAAAACAAAATGATAGCAATAAAATAAATAATACATTTTGATTAAAGCTACTAGAACAAAGAATCACTGTTGGGCATACTTTGCTTTATTTGTACTTGTTACTTCTTCTGGATTGCAGTTTATTACTTTTTGATTACTTTTGTTTATACACAATTTTATGAAAGCACAAAATCTGTCTTACACATTTTAGAAGTAGTACATATACATTTGTAATTCAGTATAAAAAAGTAAAAAATTGGATCTGAAATTATGAATATATTCAGGTAGCAATCAGAAAGTAATATTAATTATTGTTTTTTTTTATTACTGTAATTGATTATATTAGATTTATGTCCAAAATATTCATCATTGTAATTGCTGTAAATCTGTAATTGTCACAATGATAACTGTTAAACATTGCTTATCATTGATCCCAATTGGACTGAGAGTCATCTGACAGTCCTACATTGGATCATTGACAAGTCAGTCTGTTGGCCATATGGCAGTTGTACATTGGACAAGTGACCATTTAGACTATTGGCCATTAGATAGTTGTACATTGGACCACTGTCACAGACTATTGGCTTTAGACTGTTATACATTCGACTACTGACCAGTGAGGCTATTGACCAATGGACAGTTGTACATTGGATAAGTGACCAGTCAGACTGTTAGCCATCATACCATTGTATATTGGACAATTGACCATTTAGACTGTTGTCCATTAGACAGTGGATAAAAGTGACCAGTTAGACTGTACTGTTGGCCATTATACAGTTATACATTGGACCACTAACCAGTCAGAGTATTGGCCATTAGATAGTTGTACATCATTCTGATTTATTATGTGAACCAGTAGAAGTTGTAGATAGAAAAAATGAAAATTATCACAGTTGTAACTTACATATTGTGATAATGAAGTTTCTAAACCTCTGTATTGTGATATGTTGCATATTAAAAATTTTACTTGTTATAGGGTTACCGGGTACATTTATTTCTGAGTATTTTAATGTCATATGAAAGTATATTAATATTGTTTTTTCTTATTACAGCTATGGATTGAATTCTGTTCAAGTCTTGTGCAAAGTCAATCACTGCTTGACTATGAAAATATTTGTAAGCACCATTTCTCTCTGGGATGTCCAGTTTATGACGGTGATTCGTGGAGGTGTGCTAAAGGTTTGACAAACTGTTCAGGAGATAAATTTAATCGATATCACTGTGTCCTCAATTCAACAGGACAACCTTTCCAGGTTATGCACATATGTGCTTCCATTTCAAGATGTGTTAAAGGTAATTTAGCAGTTTTCTGTACTTTTCAGTTTTCATTTTCATTGTAATGTAGGTATTAGTATTGAGTGAACGGATTGCAAAATTATGAGGTTTTGCAAACATAAAAATAGTTTACTTAGCCAAAATTAGTATTTTACAAATTTACATACAACTTTTTCATATTTCTTCTTTAAATTTAATAAAATGTTGAGCATTTTTGACTTATTGGCTTCATGTAATCATTTTAAAAACTCCTGACCTATTCAAATATGGGTCAAATTAGATGAATGTACAGATTTGAATGGTTTCTGAACTATTATGTAACCAACTTAAAAGATTATACCAAAAGTTAGAACAATATCAGATTCTATTTTAGACAACACATGTTAGTGTAAAAAGTTAACCCATTTCACCCATTATTAAACTTGAATTTCCTGGTATGAAGACTGTTGATTTGTCATTTAAATACAGCAGTGTAGACTGAAATTAAAAAAAAAAAAATGGCCAACAACTTTAAACTACCATTTTTTGATGTGTATGACTTGCATTGACATCTATAATGAATTTTAATTTTGTAATGATATTGTCCACAAAAAAAACTCAATAAAAAAGTGATGATATTGAAAGTATATTATTCTGACTTTATACTTAGTATTTAAAAAGGCTACTTTGAGGACTGCCTTGTTGATGGACTTCAGTCTGTTGCATCAGATCCCTCAAATTGCTCATTGTCATTCTCAAAAAGTTGCATGCTTAGTGTCCTCATTTTTCATTCTTCTCCTGGTAGAAGACATGGTTAGGATGCCTTGCAAAGTGTACGAGGATCTTACTTGACCAAAAAGGATAGATTGAAGATCAAATACAAGATGTTTTGTGAACGTTCAGGTTCAGTATTTGTACTTATTTGGATTATCATGATACCTGAAATATATCTTGGTGTCCAAGCTTGAATTTGCCCAGACAACACAATTGTGATTGGCCCTTCAGTATTTAGTCTGCACTAATTACCTTTATAAACATGCCACTGAGTCAGTGTTTAATTGATTACAGTATCGTAACAAAGAAGTATCAATTATGCGGTTAAGGACAAGAAAAGAAACAGCAAAGAATCAAGTTAAGGTTCCAAAGAAAAATCTATAAGTTATAAAGTTACCCTGAAAACAATGTAAATATGTTAAACACATCAAGCTTTAGCCGTCGCTGATTACCTTGAAAAGAAAAGAGCGAGTCATTGCTGTAGTGAGAACTGTTTAGTCATGAAGAATTACTCAGTACTGTGATTTAATATAATAAATAAAAGCAAGAATCAAGTTTATTTCTGAAAGAATAATTATTTGTCAATTTCATATGTTATTATTTTGTTTCACACTACATGTATGTGTCACCATAATGGGCATAATAAAGATGTGATGCCTTTGATGAAAACATTAACACTGCATGAATTATAAATATTAATTTATATTTCAATTCAACCATGAATAATGAAATTAATAAATAAAAAAACATTCAACTGTTCTTGAAAATTTACATTTATAGTAATCATTGTTTGTTTCGCTGCATTATGGTATTTTGCTCAGCTTTAAAATAAATATGCTCTTTAATAATGACATTAATTTGCCCTACATTAGCGCTACATTAAAATATATCAATCAAATCCTTAAGTGATTACATACAAGAAAAAAGACTATCAATTTTATCTAAATTTAATGAGAATTATTCTAGCATTGAAAATTGTTTATCCTAGATTACCCAGCCAAGTAATTTATCGATTGGGTTTTATGTATCAGCTAGGTGAGCAATCTTAGATCCACTTTAACTTATTGTTTCTCTGTCACTGGTAATATACTACATGTATATATTGTTCTATATCTTATTACAGGAACTATACCTATCTTTAGTACGGAAACTATAACTTAGTACAGGAACTATAACTATCTTAGTACAGGAACTATACTTATCTTATTACAGGAATTATACTTATCTTAGTACAGGAACTATATCTTAGTACAGGAACTATAACTATCTTAGTATAGGAACTATACTTATCTTATTACAGGAATTATACTTATCTTAATACAGGAACTATATCTTAGTACAGGAACTATAACTATCTTAGTACAGGAACTATACTTATCTTATTACAGGAACTATATCTTAGTACGGGAACTATATCTTATTACAGGAACTATACCTATCTTTAGTACAGGAACTACAACTTAGTACAGGATTTTTTTACAACTATCTTAGTACAGAAACTGTAACTATCTTAGCACAGGAACTGTAACTATCTTAGTACAGGAACTGTAACTATCTTAGTACAGGAACTATATGTTAATATCTTATTACAGGAACTATACCTACCGGTATCTTTAGTACGGGAACTATATCTATTTACAGGAACTATACCTATCTTTAGTACGGAAACTATAACTTAGTACAGGAACTATAACTATCTTAGTACAGGAACTATAACTATCTTAGTACAGGAACTATAACTATCTTAGTACAGGAACTATACTTATCTTATTACAGGAACTATATCTTAGTACAGGAACTATATCTTATTACAGGAACTATAACTATCTTAGTACAGGAACTATAAGTATCTTAGTACAGGAACTATATCTTAGTACAGGAACTATAAGTATCTTAGTACAGGAACTATATCTATCTTAGTACAGGAACTATAAGTATCTTAGTACAGGAACTATACTTATCTTATTACAGGAACTATATCTTAGTACAGGAACTATATCTTATTACAGGAACTATAACTATCTTAGTACAGGAACTATAAGTATCTTAGTACAGGAACTATATCTTAGTACAGGAACTATAAGTATCTTAGTACAGGAACTATATCTTAGTACAGGAACTATAACTATCTTAGTACAGGAACTATATCTTAGTACAGGAACTATAACTATCTTATTACAGGAACTATATCTTAGTACAGGAACTATATCTTATTACAGGAACTATAACTATCTTAGTACAGGAACTATAACTATCTTAGTACAGGAACTATATCTTAGTACAGGAACTATAACTATCTTATTACAGGAACTATATCTTAGTACAGGAACTATAACTATCTTAGTACAGGAACTATAACTATCTTAGTACAGGAACTATATCTTAGTACAGGAACTATAACTATCTTATTACAGGAACTATATCTTAGTACAGGAACTATAACTATCTTAGTACAGGAACTATATCTTATTACAGGAACTATAACTGTCTTATTACAGGAACTATACTTATCTTATTACAGGAATTATACTTATCTTAGTACAGGAACTATACTTATCTTATTACAGGAATTATACTTATCTTAGTACAGGAACTATAACTATCTTAGTACAGGAACTATAACTATCTTAGTACAGGAACTATAACTATCTTAGTACAGGAACTATAACTATCTTAGTACAGGAACTATAACTATCTTAGTACAGGAACTATATCTTAGTACAGGAACTATATCTTAGTACAGGAACTATAACTATCTTAGTACAGGAACTATAACTATCTTAGTACAGGAACTATAACTATCTTAGTACAGGAACTATAACTATCTTAGTACAGGAACTATATCTTAGTACAGGAACTATAACTATCTTAGTACAGGAACTATAACTATCTTAGTACAGGAACTATAACTATCTTAGTACAGGAACTATAACTATCTTAGTACAGGAACTATAACTATCTTAGTACAGGAACTATAACTATCTTAGTACAGGAACTATAACTATCTTAGTACAGGAACTATAACTATCTTAGTACAGGAACTATAACTATCTTAGTACAGGAACTATAACTGTCTTATTACAGGAACTATACTTATCTTATTACAGGAATTATACTTATCTTAGTACAGGAACTATACTTATCTTATTACAGGAATTATACTTATCTTAGTACAGGAACTATAACTATCTTAGTACAGGAACTATAACTATCTTAGTACAGGAACTATATCTTAGTACAGGAACTATAACTATCTTAGTACAGGAACTATAACTATCTTAGTACAGGAACTATATCTTAGTACAGGAACTATAACTATCTTAGTACAGGAACTATAACTATCTTAGTACAGGAACTATATCTTAGTACAGGAACTATAACTATCTTAGTACAGGAACTATAACTATCTTAGTACAGGAACTATATCTTAGTACAGGAACTATAAATATCTTAGTACAGGAACTATATCTTAGTACAGGAACTATATCTTATTACAGGAACTATAACTATCTTAGTACAGGAACTATAACTATCTTAGTACAGGAACTATAACTATCTTAGTACAGGAACTATAACTATCTTAGTACAGGAACTATAACTATCTTAGTACAGGAACTATAACTATCTTAGTACAGGAACTATATCTTAGTACAGGAACTATAACTATCTTAGTACAGGAACTATAACTATCTTAGTACAGGAACTATATCTTAGTACAGGAACTATAACTATCTTAGTACAGGAACTATAACTATCTTAGTACAGGAACTATAACTATCTTAGTACAGGAACTATAAGTATCTTAGTACAGGAACTCAATCTTAGAACAGGAACTATAACTATCTTAGTACAGGAACTATAACTATCTTAGTACAGGAACTATATCTTAGTACAGGAACTATAACTCTCTTAGTACAGGAACTATATCTTAGTACAGGAACTATAACTATCTTAGTACAGGAACTATAACTATCTTAGTACAGGAACTATAACTATCTTAGTACAGGAACTATTACTATCTTAGTACAGGAATTATATCTTAGTACAGGAACTATATCTTAGTACAGGAACTATAACTGTCTTATTACAGGAACTGTTACTATCTTATTACAGGAAATATTCCTATTTATAACAAAGGAAAAGATATCATATCTTGTGAGCCATGCCGTGATGGTTATTATCAGCCTCGTGACACATGGTCTGATGAGGCACCAGAGTGTTTAGAGAGGCATACATGTGAGGAAGAGGGACATAAGATTGAGTGCAACATGGACACAGGATTGCATAACATCCAGGATGTTTATTGTCGGTGTGATGCTAGGAAAGGTTATGTTCTAGCCCGTCATGAAATAAGAGGAATGTGTGTTCAATGGGATTTTGCATCATGTGACCTTGATACATGCCCTCGTGGTCAAGAAAGATTGTTAAGTAAGTGTTTTAGAGTAGTTTCAATTGTCTTTCTCATTATTTATGCAAAAGCATAAATATATAGGCAATATAATATTCATATAGTACAATCTCAGTCGCTTTTACACCCAAGTGAACCAGGTAAATTAAAGACCTTATGTAGGCAGACACAATATTACATGTTTGTACCAGTCTACTTGGAGTTGTCAAGCAACACATTTATATATATATATATATATATATATATATATATATATATATATATATATAATGGTAAAGTGTGCAGTACATTTTACTTGTGAATTAACTGTTCATTTCAAATAAAGAAACACTTTTCTGCTTCAAATACAATTTACCTGATCATTATAGTTTAGTATTATTGCTACGTGCAAATCCAGCCCTCCCAGGCTAAACTGTTTTGGCTTAAAAGCTAGAAGTTATCTGCTCACCTAGGTGGCAGTTAAAATTATTTCCCATTGATACAGGCTTAGCACCAAACGTGAATATTTCAGTTGCCATATTTGCTCATGCATAAAAGTATTGTCTCTTCAGAGAGACCTCACAATCCACATACAAATATTTTGAATAATATGGACCTTAATGTGTCGTCTTTGAAGGGAAGTGTACTCCTTCTTTTAATTTTGAACTTTTCTGTTTTCTTTCATCCCTTGGTAAGTTTCTGGCTGGTATCATCACTTTGCTATGGGGCCCTGAATGGCCAAGTGGTCTAAAATGCTCTCTATTATCAAAGGTCACCAATATTGGCACAAAACCCATACCAAATTCAATTGATGAAAATAAAATTCTGAAAAATAATTATTCCCTCAAGGTAAGGTTTGTACACATATATGAGAAATGGTCGAATTGTTGTAAGGCATATCCAAATATTTCTTGCCTTTAGTCTGTGCCCAAGATTTTATCTGCTCAAGTAATAATTGGGGCTTGCATTTTATCCCAATTGAGAGTTGTTGAACTTGATTGTTATGATCATATTGAACAATCCTTTATGAACAAAGGATTCTCCCATCAAGTGGTCAAGAAACTTTCTTGAGTGACACAGCCATCCACCTGAAGTAGAGAAGAGAAAAGAGGAATTGTTTGCACATTCAATTATGTGAAGACGGCACAAATGACTGTATCAGTACTTTCATAGCTATCTTCCTACTTTGGCTCATTGATGAAAACATTTATAGCAGTCACTGTTAGGTGATCTTCAGCATGATGAGTCATGATGGAAGATAGAATATCAAACAAGAGAGCTATCCAATCTGTTCTCAGACTTTGAGCTCACATGTCAAAAGGCATTGGCTTTTTGCCAAGATTGGATTTATCATGGGTGCTAACCTGGCTGAATAAGACACTAATTTAATTACTCTTGAGGGCTTGATTGGTTCACCTCTAGTAGAGGACATTTTTCTTACCTGTACTAGCAACAGCAGGAAAGACACATGCTTTATCAGTTGATCTGACAGGACAGTATAACTGATGACTCCCCTGCTTTTATTGCTAGAACTGGCTCCTGTTCATGGAAATCAGACTTTTGTCTTTGAAATTCATGTCTTCAATCACAAGGTAATCCCAATGTGGGCTAAAGTGGCACTTAAGAAAAGCCAAGTTAGTTTCTATTTTGACCCCAGAAAGATGTTATGATAAAGGTGTTATGGACACCCTAGTTGCAATCGGATTAGAAATTATAAATCAATGAATGAATTGAGTAAGATTTATGACTTTTTATCTTGTTTATGCTTTTCATTACTGAAAAATCGGCAGGGGGGTACAAACAAATGGGGACGTAGACACAGACTATAGTAGTTCTCCAAAAGCATTCTGATCAAAAACGTATTATTGAAAAATATATTTTGAAATTACGAGAAAAAATTGGTTTGATGGAAATTATAATTTTTTTTTCAGACTACAGCTGTGCTTCACTATGTCCACAGGGTCAAGAACGGGATGATTATGACATGTGTGTTCCCATGTAAGTTATCTTAAAATCAGCTCTCATCTATTATCAACAGTCTGTTTCCATCATAGTGTCAGTATTGCTTTTGGTCTGTACATGTAATTTTAGCATGCAAATTGTTAATAGGCATACTGGATTTCAGCTATTATTCATTCTCAAATCATAAAGAAACATTAATGGGATAGTTTCAAGGTACCTACTCCCCCAGTTAGTGGCTAAGGGAGCTAATGATGTAAGCTTTGTGCTTAGTTGATAACATACAGTAAGGTAATTTAAATAGTAATTTGGTGTGGGGAAACATTTGTAATACTTCACCATTAACCACAAACTTAGTTGACTGCTACCAAGAGTGTATCGCAAATGTTCTGTTTAAAGTCATTTCTTTGGCTTTGTTCATGGTAAATTAATTAAAAGTGGTTGAAGGCATTTTTTTAAGTAATTGATTCTTTCTAGAAGTCTTAGAGTTGCATCCTATGCCCTTCATTTTCAAATTTTTACAAACTACTTAATTTTTATATTTATGGTCAGTTTTTTTAGACTGTTCAAAAATAGGTATGCTTCAATCTTTCTGCAAAAATAGGCCCCGGTGATGTGTTTTGCATGCTTCACAGACAGTTGTTCAAAACTGACTAACTTGACTTCATATTGTGAGTGAAAATGTTTGGCAGTAGAATAAGACTACCCAAGCAATTGCATGACTGTTAATTCAAGGATGAAAATGATTATTTTCAAACCAGAAGATATTGTCTTTTAACTAGAAGTTTGTCTTTTGTTCATTTGAATCCAGCTGATACAAGCCTTTTCTGCTCATTCTTAAAATCTGATTATCACATGGGTAAAGCATACTAATTGCTAATTTGAAATCAGTATTAAATGGTGTTAGAAGGTAAACAATTCAGTTCTGGAAAACATGTTTTACACAAGATTTGTATTTAGATCATCAATCTTGACAACTTTAGTCAGTGGAAAATCAAATCATGTACAGTAGTGTAAAGATATATTAAAATAGAAATTTGAGAGTATGCATCAAGGAAAATATCAGAGCAGTATGAAAGAAAAGAAAACTGAAAATACTATCGAACAAATAGCAATTCTAACTTAAGAAACAAATATAAATTTGTGCAATGTTTTAAGCAGTTTTTTAGATAGAAAATAACATCATGGCAGAGTAGTATGAATTCTTAGAAATTAAAATATTTTGGTACTTTTTCCGAAGTGTATGATTTGCAGGGAATTTTCAACTTCCTGGCTAACATTGCCTAATTTTGAACTGGAGCTTATTTCTCCAGCCCTGTAAAGTTCATAATTCCTTATTTAACTGTTCAGACTATCATTAAACATGAGATTTTGTTTTTTGTTTTTCCATTTAGTCAAATCAAGCCTCTGCTCTGGGCTTAAACCTCTTGGCCCATTTCTACTAAATGCACATAATAAGAATCTTGTAGTCCTTTTTACCAATGTCTGGTCAAATCCCTATATATAACTATTGTATATAACTATGTAATTGCATCCTGAGTGATGCTACAACAGGTGTCCCCAGTCTTGCTGGTATAAACTTTATATTAAGTGACTATTGATTGTTTGCATCAATATCCATGTTGTCCCCAGTCTTGTTGGTATAAACTTGATACCAATTGACTATTGATTATTCGCATCAGTATCCATTTTGTCCCCAGTCTTGCTGTATAAACTTGATACTAAGTGACTATTGATTGTTTGCATCATATCCATGTTGTCCCAATTCTTGCTGGTATAAACTTGATGATAAATGGCTTTATTAAATGTTAGCGTCAGGGTCCATATTGTTCTCAGTCTTGTTGGTATAAAGTTGATACTAAGTTATTATTAATTGTTCGCATCAAGATTCATATTGTTCTCAGTCTTGCTGGTATAAACTTGACAACAAATGGCTATATTAAATGTTAGCATCAGGGTCCATATTGTCATCAGTCATGCTGGTATAAACTTGATAATGAATGGAACATAAAGATTATTTATGAACTCCATTTCTAATGTACTTAAATATTTCACCTGTACTGAAGAGACAGCTGGTCATCAAGGACAATACTTTGTTGTCTTGTAGATATTACCGTATACCAACTTTTATTTTATTTTTAAACATTGATGATGATGAAGACTTAAAAATTCTTGCTGAATATTAACGAGTTTCTTTTCAAATAATTATTTGCTTCTTTTTTATATATAGAAGTTTGATGAATCTAACTACAACACCTGTTATTGACAACAGAACAATGTCAGGTAAGATTTTATTTTCCATGAGCACATTTTTTTAAATGGACTTTTATTTCTTTTGTTGCTTTGGAATTACTGAAGGCTTTAGAAAAGACAACTCTGTTCCCCCCTCTGCAATATGAAAGCATTTTATAGTATTTCTTGTGTCTATCCATCTGCGCTCCAGTCAAAAGTTATGTGTTTAGGTCATTTTGGATTTGCATATGTGTTTTATTAACCTATTTCTAGCTTTTAGTTTCTGATCTGATTTGCTCTAGGTTGATATATGGATTTATTGTACAGTGCCATTCTGCATTTTGTTTGGTAACTAGACCAGATGTAAGAAACTTATGTTGTTTGGAGTTTTTGATAGTGAAGTATGTTATCTATTTACCCAAATAAATCCCAGACAACAGGATGAAGTAGAAATAAACCAAAACCAGCCTAGTAAATAGTGTAGCAGTGGAATATAGGACCATGCACTGTGAAATAGAATTCCAATCACCAAATCAATATCATATAAGGAAGACATTTATAACAGTGATTTTATTACATACCATTCATAAATCCATGAATCACTTGAATAATTAACCATATAATGTAGGTCATGCAGACCTAGTTTAGGATTCTCAATTGTGGAATATGTCCATAGCAGTTTGCTTAAAAGCTTGAAAATTGTGTGTATAGAGTAATACTCAAATTCAAATACACAGAAATGTCACACTGAATAAAAACTATAGTCAGTGATCCAGAATAAAGTATTTGGTTTTCCACAGATGAATCATATATCACTAAATTAAATTTCCTGTCATACAATCACATGTAGTTCTTTTTTACTACTTATTCGTGTTTCAAGCTAAACTCTCAATTTAACAAACATACTGACTTAGTCTCACTTTCTCCTTTCTCGAATCATCTGTTTCAATAAAAGTTGTCATCTTTGTCAAATATTTGCAATGGATAGTTTTATTATTTCCAAAACCAAAGGAACAAATTATCTCACTACAGCTCAAAGATCTTGGAGAGTTCCAGCTGCAAAGAGTTTGTTTGTTTGTTTGATCAGGATTTTTAACGTAGCTTTAACAATTTTTCAGTCATATCGCTACGATGTCTGCAGTGAAGTGAGGCAGTTTATAGTGGTGTCTGGCACTGGGGCATCATACCGCAGACATGTAGAATGGTGTCCCACCCAGTCACATTATCCTGACAGCAGGCCGACCAGTTCTAACACTAATCTCTTAATGCTGAGCGTCAAGCGAGGCAGCTGTTAGTACCATTTTTGTTAGTTTTTGGTATGAGTTGGCTGAGGATCGAACCCAGCTACAAAGAGCTCATCGAGATTACTAACAAACTAATGTCAAGGAACAAATGTACACCACTTCCAACTACCTTCTCTTGAGTACACCTTCCTGACCTGTTTGCAAATTTCTTCTGTGACAAGGTAGAAACCATTAGAGATAAGCTTGATGACACATTTTCAGTCAACTCATCATCACCATACAGTTACGATACAGAATTTTAGCGACAACCACTAGCAGCATTTGAACCTGTCTCTATGGATTTAGTACAGACAATCATGATGAAGAGTGCACCAAAGTCATGTGAAGTTGATCCTATTCCGACATCACTGCTGCTCGAGTGCTTAAACCCAATATTGCCTTCGTTAACTGATGTTATTAATACCTCTCTCTCATTCGGGATATTCCCATCATTTTCAAAACTGCCATTGTAAAGCCTCTGCTGAAGAAACCAACGCTCGACCATAATGATTTAAAGAACTTCCGTCCAGTTTCTAATCTCCCGTTCATATAAAAAAATCATATAAAAAGTTGTTCTAACCCAACTTGTATCTCATCAGAATTCAGTCTTTTTAGCAATGTACAGTCTGCATATTGCCCTTGCCACAGTCTGAAACTACTCTTCTGAAAGTAGTTAATGACATTCTCTCTGTATTGGATATAGGAAAGATTACAGTCCTCACCATCTTGATTTGTCTTCAGCATTTGACACAATAGACCATGCCATATTACTTCACCGTCTCCAGCATGTATTTGGCATTCAGAATATAGCCTTACTGTGGTTCAAGTCTTACACAATGAAAACAAATTGTATCTACAAATGGAATACACCAGCCCATTTGATCTATGTTGTGGTGATCCACAGGGGTCTGTTCTTAGACCTGTTCTCTTCATTCTATACACTCAACCGTTCTCAAGTGTATTAGATCATCACCCAGTGTCTCACCAATTGTAGGCTGATGACACCCAAATATACAAATCTAGCCACCCAACTGAAGTTGATGCTACCATGGAAGGGGTAGAGAGGTGCATTTCTGATATGAAATCATGGCTGACATGTAACAAGCAGCAGATGAATGATGATAAAACTAAAACCATTCTGATCAAAACACAGACTTTCTCATTCACATCCTTTACCTCAAACAATAAATATCAGCAACACCAACATTAATTTTCACAGTCAGTGTGAAACATAGGTGTTACTCTAGACAATACTATAACATTGCACCTACATGTCATGAACATATGCATGGCTGCATATCTTGAGCCAAGACACATGAGCTCCATTTGCAAATATCTTCTAGTTGATGCACTTGAAACATTTGTGTGTTCATTAGTACTTTCAAGACTTGACTATTTTAACTCATTTCTGTCTAGTACATCTCAATATCTACTCCAGATACTTCAAAAAGTTCAAAACACAGCTGCTTGGATCATCGAGTACCGTGATCAGAGCACACCTCCCCACACTGGCTTTCCTTTCAATCCAGAATCAAACACAAAATGTGTTCTCTTTAGTATGTTTCACTGACAGACTCCAGTGCAACATACCTATCTGGCTTCACCCATGTGTACACACCAGCAAGATACTTACACTCGTCTTCTGACAATCATATACTCATTACTCCCACTATGAAAACAAGTCATATGGACAACATTTTTTTTATACCAGGGCCCAGCAGCATGGAACAAATTGCCTATTGAAATTAAACACAAAGACACAGTGATCCCTTTCAAGAGTGCTCTTAAAACTCACCTTTTTCGACTGTAAGAACAAACTTAAAGGCCTGCTAATGTTTCCTATCGTAAATATTTTCAGCATTTTTTATGTGTTCTTATTTCATGGCGTTTGTTTTTGTTTTTGTAGTCATATCATTATAGATGTTGTAAAGCGCTTAGAGTTTTGAAAGATTTGGCGCTATACAAATTCCTCATTATTATTATTATTGGTGCTGTTTACAAACATACATGTACTTGCATAAAAAATACAAGTAATGTATGTGCAAAATAAAACCATGTTACAAATTAACTTTTCCTCATTTTGTAAAGATACATTATTTTGATTTAATTTCCTATTTTACAGTGTACAATATTCATATCTTATCTTCCATTAAAATTTCTTCTGTTTTTATTTACAGGAAAAGCCACACCAAGGACAACAGTTGAAACAACTCCAACAGCTACTGTATCACCTGAACAATCAACAACAGACAACAGCATTGCATTCAAGATTGCAAGTGCAGTGATTGCTCTAGTTGTGATTCTAATTCTTGTTCTTTTGATCATTGGTAAGTATTAAGAAATAGGAACATTCAGTATATCAATTCCATATGATCACCTACCCTTAGAAAAAAGTGTTACATACCAGAAGCTACACAGACTGTCCATGGTTTCTTACTTTCCTGAATTCATAAAACTTTGTATGTTATACAGGACTGTTTATTCCAAACTGTTAGAAACGATGGTAATTAGATGTTTTGTCCAACTGTCGCTCCATCACTCTAACACTTCAATGTTTAACAAAGATTAATGGAGGCTTGACTGAATTGTGTGTTTGTATGTGATTTGTATTTTTAATGTAGCTTTAACAATTTTTCCGTCATATCATTACAATGTTTGCATTGTGGCAGCTTATAGTGATGTCTTGCACTAAGACATCATACTGCAGACATGTAGCACGATGTAAAAACCAATTCGTATTATCCTGACACTAGTCTGACCAGTCCTAACACTAACCTCTTAATGCTGAGCACCAGGCAATGAAGTTATTAGTACCATTTTTGAAAGTCTTTGGTATGACTTGACCAGGGTTTGGAGCTATAACCATCTGCATCTGAGGTGGACACTCTAACCACTTAGGCAACTAGAGCAATCTACATAATTGTAATGGTTCCCTAATTTTGATTACTTGATGCTTTGAAGGTATAGTTTATAAAGAGCAGATTTATTGTTGTTATATGAATTTAAATTGTGCTAAGTTCTACAAAGTTCTTGTGAAAGTTAGTGAACTTCATTTTGTCTCCAAAATTTCAAGCTCATGTTTTTGTGTCCCTCTAAAGAAGCATTGATGCCAAGTTTGATGACCAATGATTGAGAAATTCTCGAGAATCTCACAAATGTGCATTATTAAATGTGTAATTATGTTTTAATTGTGTCAAGAACTTCATCAATATTTCCTTCTTCACAAAGTTGTTTAACAAATGAATGAAGTCATCAATATTCTAAGTCAGAAGGACATTATCAAGGACCTGAATTGACATCGATCCTACAATGATAATTAAAGAATTTTTTCTTTAACAGATCATGTGCTCAATGTACTGCTGTGTTTGTTTTGACTGCATTTTTGTTAATGAACTCCCCAAATCCATATTCAAGTTTGTTCCGACTTCAGGCAAGTATATTTGTCTAGCCCTGGATGTAGGTCAACATCTTCACCTTGTTTAAAGGTACTATGTTTAGTCTTATTTGCTGTTACCTGTCTGGATATTGAAATTCCACTGTATCTTTGCCTTATTGTTCCTTGTCCTGTGATCAGTCTGGATATTGAAATTCCACAGAAAATCTTTGCCTTTTTGTTCTATACCACTTTCCAGTTTGTGATTAATGTGACTTAGTGGTGCACTCGAGCCCACATTTCTTTGACAACTCACGACTTCAATTTAACTTTTTTTGCTAGTTTGTTTTTAGGTAAGGGGTGAAAATAATCAACTTGTGAAAACCTTTTTCTACTAGCATATTTTTAAAAACCAATTTTATTAATTTATACTCTGAGCCAGTAGTTTGCTATTAGTTTCAGTTGTAATTTTACTTTTCTTTGAAAATAGTTACATATACAGCTGTATTGTGTTCATGTCCTCTTGTTTATAAATAGTTTAATTTGTAATGGGCACAGCAATGGACTAATTGATTCTATTTCAGAAAATGAAGTATAATTCTAGACAGCAACAAAACAATTGCACAAACTTAGTATGTCATATGCCTTTCAAGGAACTTCTTTAGAAAATCTCAAACCAAAAAAATATTTATGCATCTCAACATTAGTGATCAGTAAAGAACATTCACATCCAAGATATTACACATCAAGTCAAATCATACTTTATTATGACTGAACTTACAGTTTCGACCACACAATGTAAAAGAATCAGTGTTACTTTAGAAGATATTATTACAGCATGGGATCTCCATTCCAAAGTAGTTGAAAATGAACTTGAAAAAATCCAAAAGCATGTAGCTAGATATGTTATATCCAATAATGACTACACACCAGGAACTGTGGCCCACATAAGTTGTCTTGAAAGCTTTTAAACCAACACAAATTACTAAATGTTAATAACTTTTTTTATGAAAATTTAAAAAAAACACTCCATATTCCAGTCTGATACTTGGCCACATCTGACAATTGGAAGATCTTTCTTTTTTTCATTGGACTTGGTACATTTATACTTTCATGTTTATTCATTTCCTGGGCACTCAACAATTCATAGTTTTATCGTCTTTTGGCATTTCTGCTGAAATATGTATCCTTTTTGTTTTGTATCTTTTGATTTTTCGTCAGTCATTGATTTATTTTCTTCATTATGTCCCTTTTCATTTATTTTGAGGATTTTGAGCACATCACTATCAAAGTGGCACTTCATGTGTTTTATCCCTCTAATAGTAACTTGTGTCAGGGTAAGTAATTTCTGCTCTTTGTTGTTCCAGTTAATTGTTGTAATTTTACATATTTTCCTTTCAGTCTTTTTAACGTCTCAAGGTGTTGGTTGTTGTTGCTGTTGTAGAGTTTGATGCCATTTTGTAGCACAAGATAGTCTATACATGGCAGCCAGTATTAATGGTGGAGAAAGAACCTGGGAAGACCTCAGGAAAGAACCACTGACCCACCAAGGTGTTGGTAAGGTTGGGCATGAAAAGGCAGCATGGAACATTCACGCCACCTATTTTGTTTGTTCATCTTGTGTACTCACAGATGGTTGCCCCATTTGTTGTTTGTGGTCCAACAAGGTTTCTGTACTTAGTGGTCAACAGACATATTGGACCAGAAAAACAGGGTCTCACCTCTTCCTCTTCATCTTTAATGAGAGAGGTGACAGACCTTAGGAGCTCACCCATTTCCCCTAATGGGAGATGTCTGAGGGAGGGATCTTTGGTACTTCCCAGCATAAGGAAGTCACCAGTCAAAACAAGCCCAGCCTTCCTCACACAAGGGAAGCTACTCATACTTGTAGACCTTAAACTAAAGCAAGATCTCATTCATTGGAGTGGAGTTCCTTGAAGCAGAGACTCTCCTTTAAGGTATACAGCATCTAACCTGTAATGGCCTGGTGACCTGACACTAGGTAACCCGTTAGTGTGACAGGTGGCAATCTTTGAAGGGTGACCAGTTAGTGTGCCAAACGTCAATCTGTGAAAATCACCAGGTAATGATCACTGAGTAATGTGTCAAGTGACAGTCATTGAAGGTCTTTCATCTGGTATCAAGCAAGCAACCCACGTGATGAGCTCATAGTATAGCTCTGAATTTGATGTTGTATTGTGTTGGTCAAGCTTTAACTTTAGCCATACATAATTAGTAATTCAGCTTTTGTTATAATTCATGGAACATTCACCTAGTGGTACTGCATGCTTTCACTGTGCAAGAAACGGTTTTCCTCAAAAATTGGAAAATATTTATTTTTATTGCGTGAGGTTTTCATGTTCTGCCATATGTCATGTAATGATATCACTTCATACTTTTTGATTGATGTCACCTTCTAATTAAGATGTGCCTCCTGCAAAGGAATCTGTTTATTGTGCTGCATTGAAGTATAACCTTCAGATGTTTCAGTTTATATTTAGGATAAAAATTGAGTGGGAGAGATAAGAAAAGTGATATAGCGATAAAGAGTGAAAGCGAGAGATCAAGAGAGATGTTGAGAGAGAGAGAGATTGAGGGAAAGGTCCAAATCTAGAGAGTTTAAATGTTTTGTAGAGTCCCTTTGACAGTTTTCCAAATTACCCTTAATTGTCCATTTGACAATATCTTTTTAATATCCATTTGACACAATCATTGTTGTGTCCCTTGATACAGTCTTTGTAATGTTCCTTATGACACAGTCTTTGTATTGTCCCTTTGGTCATATTTGTAGTGTCACTTTGACAGTCTTTGTATTGTCACTTTAGTCGTATTTATAGTGTTACTTTGTCACAGTATTTGTATTGTCCCTTTGGTCATATTTGTAGTGTCCCTTTGACACAGTCTTTGTATTGTCCCTTTGGTCGTATTTTTAGTGTCCTTTTGACACAGTCTTTGTATTGTCCCTTTGGTCGTATTTGTAGCGTCACTTTGTCACAGTCTTTGTATTGTCCCATTGGTCGTATTTGTAGTGTCACTTTGTCACAGTATTTGTATTGTCCCTTTGGTCATATTTGTAGTGCCCTTTGACACAGTCTTTGTATTGTCCCTTTGGTCGTATTTGTAGTGTCACTTTGACACAGTATTTGTAGTGTCCTTTTGACACAGACCTTGTAATGTTGTGTTTGAGGCAGTCTTTGTAATGTCGTGTTTGATACAGTCTTTGTAATGTCTTGTTTGAGACAGTCTTTGCAATGTCTTTTGAGACAGTCTTTGCAATGTCTCTTTTGAGACAGTCTTTGCAATATCTCTTTTGAGACAGTCTTTGCAATGTCTCTTTTGACACAGTCTTTGTAATGTCTATTTGACACAGTCTTTGCAATATCTCTGTAGTGATTATGAGATTTTCAGTATTGCTGAAACAGGCAGAGTGTTAGAAACAAGGATTAAAGAACATATAAGCTAATAGTCATCTGTTAAACATGAACATTGTAGCAAAAAGAGACATTCCATCATTTCCAATCAAGCCATTGTCATCACCTGAGGACAACACATAGAAAAGGAAGGTAATGGAGTCACTTAAAATATGACAGCAGAGGCCAACACTATACAGGGATGAGGCACCTAAATTACCACCCTTCTGCATCAGTCTCATCATATCGCGTGACCATAAGTCATGCAGGGCTAGTGGACTTGGAAACTTCTATCCACTGCAGCAATCTAGAAATACAGGCTATTTTTTCAAGGTTGCGTTCCTCCTGTGCATAGGGGGATTCAAGCTGTCCATTGCACAGCCTCAGGAGATTACTCTCAGAGGAGATCAGAGCAAGAAGTGGTGAACATTTTCAGTAGTAGGCGGGCTTGACTATAGCCTACACCTTCAAGGGCTCTGAATTTTCCTTAAATTTAATTGTCTCCAATGTCATTTATGAGCACATATTCAAGGAGACATTTTTTTTTGATAGCTGGATGGTATAGAGACTGATCCAAATTATAGAGAATGATAAAGTTTGTTTATGAATTAGACATGTTACACAAACTATTACTTGCTGAAAAACTGAAATATCCCAGGCTTTGTGTTTAAACAATCATTATGTTTCTCTATATTGTGTGTTCAACTTTTGTTGTATGAAGATTCTGTTTATGGGTAGAGTTATAAATAGGTTGGATACAAGCTTTAGTTTCAGATTAATAATATACCTATTTACAAGTTTGAGCTAATACATTTATATACATACATTATATATATATATATATATATATAGAGAGAGAGAGAGAGAGAGAAACCATGCACTTATTTCATTCCTGATTTTGTTTCCTATTTCCTATTATTGTTATTATTTTATATACAGTCTGCAGATGTATTTAATGCTGTGCTTGGAATTTGTTTAAACTGTTTGAATTACAAAGTGCTCATATGACAGTTTAAATCAACATTCTGTATTCATTTAGAAATCTTTAGTAATTTCCCTTAATCAGAGCATAAAATCACGAGAGTTTGAAATTTTAGGCAATATCACATCGCATTCATCAGGGACTAAAATAGTCAGTGATGGACTATATAGAGCAAGGAAGCAATGTTTTCAGTTGTCCTTTAAAGACATTTTGTACAATACCATTGAAATATGTGAAGACTTATATGCTCATTCAGGTGTATGATTCATTTGGAAAACTTTGGATGGAACTGTCAAGATAATTTCAGATTTAGTTTGCATTACTGCAAGAGGGGCCCCGAGTGGTCTAAAGAGCTGTCCTTTATTTATCACTGCCATCTCACTTCTGTCTGTGTGGGTTCGAGTCTAAGATTCAGCTAATGTAGTTATGTGAGAAAGCTTGCCAGTTGCTTCTCGTGGGTCATGGTTCTTTCTGGCGGTTTTCCCGGGTTCTTCCTCCACCAATAATATTGGCCGCTATGTATAGCCTATATTGTGCTGAAAAATGGCGTTAAACCATAACAAACAAAAACAAAACATTACCGCAAGTCCTTCATAAAGTTTCATTTTATAAATTAAGGAATAAAATTATTTTCTGAGTTGTACAAAACTTGATGGTTTGTTATATCTGTTACTTAGTTTAAGATCATAGAGTTATGACACCAATCAACATGCTTGAAAGTAAAGCTCAAGCCAATCGAACAATGCTTTTTGAATGAGCATTGTGTTTGAATAGAAATGGTGGCTGAGAAAAATTGAAGTGAAATTATGTGACAAAAATGGATGGTTTGTCCAAAAAATGATAGAAATTAAGGTTATTGATAAGGATGCAAAAAATTACATTCTTACTTAAAAGGCTGGAGTCTTGCATGGAGTACATGACTGGTAAAAATATATTGTAACAGTTAAACATGGCAACACTTTTGTGAAATGTGTTTTAGCTGGACAGGTATTATGTTATTTGTGTGCCAAGCAAATTAATTTCGGCATCTGCATTTCAGTAGTGCTTGAAGATCATGTCTGAAGAACCAGACATTTGAAGCAGAAATGTACCAACTACAACATTGATAAGCTGTTGAAACCATACAGTGATGAACCTAAAGCACCATTATCAATACATGTACTTCCAAAACTGTCTCAACTGCAGAGCTAGTTCCCATGTGAATTTCAAAATGCTGGGGTTTGTATTTATGTCTTTATACAAACAGTTTATTTACAGATCCAGTGCTTCCTTTAGCATAAGGTTAATCTGGTCCAAAAGCTGATTCATTTTGGGGTAAAACAATTATACATTTTTGATAAAATTAAACCAGAACAGACTGTGTTTTTACGTTTCTTGTTTTCTAAAAGTGGACAGCCTTTTTAATTATTTCAACTTGTAATGTTATAATTAACTAAATTTCATTTGTTTTAATTTCAATATAGTTTCAGTAAATGTTTTTTTTTTATTTATAAGCCATGGTGCAGAATTTGATGGCAGAATCCATTGTCTCACACTCCAATATTGGTAGCTGGCAGATGCCTTGTCATGTGACCCAAAAGCCTTGTCATGTGACCCAAAAGGTCTGTCAAATTCTCACCTTCACGGCTGGCTTATATCAAATTATCTATCCACCAGGACCAAATGTACTGTAGGAAATGTGTTGATCTCATCTCTCCCACTTTAACTGCAGTTGCAGATTTTCTCTTTGAAGGAAAATATTGCTCAGTAACCACCATTAAGGGCTAAATGGAGCCCTCTATTAAAATAAGGTTTTCTGTGAGCAGAAGAGGAGTGTAAGTATCTTGCTGGTGTGTACACATATCTGAGGCCAGATAGGTATGTTTGACTGGAGTCCGTCAGTGAAACATTGCACAGAGAACAAATTTTGTGTTTGACTCTGGATTGAATGGAAAGTCAGTGTAGGGTACAGAAAAGCAGGGGGATGTGCTCTGAGTGAGGTACTCTGAGGATGATCTGAGCAGCTGTGTTTTTAACCTTTTGAAGTTTCTGGAGTAGATATTGAGATGAACCAGACAGAATTGAGTTACAATAGTCCAGTGTTGAAAGTACTAATGAAACACACGAGTGTTTTAGTGGAATTTACTGAAAGATATTTGTGAATTAAGCTGATGCATTTCAGCTCAAGATATGCAGCCTTACATATTTTCATAACATGTTGGTGCAGTGTGAGAATACAATTCAGAGTAACACCTTGATTTTGCATTGACTGTGAATTTAATGTTGATGTTGCTGATATTTATTGTTTGAAATAAAGGATGTGAATGGGAAGGTCTTTGTGTTGTGTTCAGATTGGCCTCAGTTTTATCATCATTCATTTACAGCTTGTTACATGCCATCCATGATTTCACATAAGAAATGCACCTCTCTACTCCTTGGATGGTAGCATCAACATCAGTTGGGTGGCTAGATTTGTATATTTAGGTGTTGTTGTTTGTTGTTGTGGGGCTTAACAGCATTTTTCAGCACATGATAGACTATGCATGGTGGCAAAAATTAATGGTGGAAGAAGAAACCGGGAAAACCTCAGGAAGAACCACTGAACCACAGGAAGCTACTACCAAGCTTTCCCACATACCGACATTGGTTGAATCCTAGACATGAACAAATGTACACTACTTCCAACTACCTTCTCTCCAGTAGACCTTCCAGACCAGTTTGCAAATTTTGGGCCCCTATATTTAGGTGTCATTTGCCAATAATTGGTGAGACACTGGGTGGTGATCTGTGACACTTGAGAGCAGCTGAGGGTATATAATGAAGAGAACAGGTCTAAGAACAGACCCCTGTGGAACACCATAACATAGATCAACTGGGCTGGAGTGTATTCCATTTGCAGATACAATTTGTGTTCTGTTGACTAAGTAGGACTTGAACCACAGTAAGGCTGTATTGTGAATGCCAAATACATACTGGAGACTGTTATATAACTACTTTCAGAAGAGTAGTTTCAGTACTGTGGCAAAAGCCAAAAGGCGATATGCAGACTGTACATTGCTGAAAAGACTGTTTGAATTCAGATGAGATACAAGTTGGGTTAGAACAATGTTTCTAAGATTTTTTTATGAATGGGAGATTAGAAACTGGGCAGTAGTTCTTTAAAATCATTATGGTCAAGTGTAGGTTTCTTCAGCAGAGGCTTTACAATGGCACTTTTGAAAAATGATGGGAATTCCCTGGATGAGAGAGAGATATTAATAACATAGTTAGTGAAGGCAATGTTGGATATAAGCACTCAAGCAGCAGTTATGATGGAATTGGATCTAGTTCACATGACTGGTGTACTTTTTATCATGATTGTCCGTACTAAATCCATAAAGACAGGTTCAAATGCTGCTAATGGTTGTCACTGAAATTCTATATCGCATTTCTATGGTGACAATGAGTCGATTGAAATTGTATTGTCAAGCTTATCTATAATGTTTTGTACCTTGTCACGGAAGAAATTTGCAAACTGGTCTGGAAGGTCTACTGGAGAGAAGGTAGTTTGAAGTAGTGTACATTTGTTCCTTGACATTAGTTTGTTAGTAATCTCGAAGAGCTTTTTTGCAGCTGGAACTTTCAATGATCGTAGTCATGTAGTGGGATAATTTGGCTAAGTGGACTATGTTTGTGATGTTCTTACTGGCGGCTTCAAAAATATGTTTATGAATAGTAAAGTCGGGTGTAAAACTAAATCCTCTCCGCTTTACAACAGTTTCTTTTAGCAGTGTGAAACTGGTCCCTAACACTGCTATACCATGGAGAACACTTTTGAACTTATACTCTGCACTTCATGTCTGGGGCATATTTTTCAAGCAATGAATGCAGGCAGTTATCGAGTTGTTCTGCATGAAAATAATTTAAAAATCCGATAATAAACAGGACCACCTCCTCACTCAGTAACATCAAGAACTCCTCTTTCAGTAACATCAAGAACACCTCCTCTGTAACATCAAGAACACCTCACTCAGTAACATCAAGAACTCCTCACTCTGTAACATCAAGAACACCTCACTCAGTAACATTAAGAACACCTCCTCACTCAGTAACATTAAGAGCACCTCCTCACTCAGTAACATCAAGAACTCCTCACTCAGTAACATCAAGAACTCCTCACTCAGTAACATCAAGAACACCTCACTCAGTAACATCAAGAACTCCTCCTCACTCAGTAACATCAAGAGCACCTCCTCACTCAGTAACATCAAGAACTCCTCCTCACTCAGTAACATCAAGAACTCCTCACTCAGTAACATCAAGAACTCTTCCTCACTCAGTAGCATATCTTCAAATGTGAGTAGCAAAGCAAAATGTATGCAGAATAGCAAAGAATGACACGAAAATGAGTTCAGTTTTTCCGAATAAATTACTAAGCTAATTGAATATTTTACATTTTATTTTATGTAATGTATATTTTTTCTTGTCTTTTCATTGCAGTATGCAGGAAATATAAACTTTATAAAAAATGTACAAGGTCAAGAAGAAATAGAAGACAATCACACACAGGTACTTTGCTTTTAAAACAATGTAATCTGAACAATATCATCATGTGGTGCCACTGCATAAGCTTGCAAAGTATAGGATTTAAGCCACAAAATATTAACTACAGACCTGGATTTTTTAATTTACGTAATCTGCATTTTATTTGCATTCCTCTCGTGTGTATTTCAACTATCGCCTCATTGTTTTTTATTAGTGTCTCAGAACTGCAAATTGATTTTATATTTATAAATTCCATTAATTGCATTCTTTTATCTTCACATTTTTTGGAACAAAATAAAATGCATTTACCATGGTCAGGTTTTCTGTATTCATGTGTTAAAAGAGATAACAGTTACTGTAGCTTTCATATCTTGTCTTATCAAAAGTGTTGCAATATAATGGCAAATGATTAAAATGGAAAAGACATTCATAATTATGAGCATAAATCTTATTCCTTTTTTTAATTTAACTTCACAACAGTAAAACCTAATAACTTTAAACTTGTATTAGACACAACAAGCAAAGCATGGCATGTCTTCTTAAGAGAGATGTCAAACTGATTCAGTCATACTTACTCTATAATTTTGGTTGTTTTCTAGCAGATTAAGATATGCACTACTTCATCCGAGTAATAACTGTAATAATGTAATAATAATAATCCCAACTGTAATAATGTAATAATGTTAATAATAATAATATAATGTCCCAACTGTAATAATGTAGGTCAGTCATAGAAAAGAATTTTGATTGCCAACATTGGTATAACAATTAATACTGATGTGGCTTTGCTTCATGTAAAAGTAATGACACAGAAAACAATAGGGTCTACCAGCTGGTTCTTCATGGTAACAACAACCAGTAAAATATATTTCTTAGAGTAAATTCCCACTGATTAAGTTCTGAATAATTACTAAGATAATATAAAAATACATAGCACTACCATTTTCTGCTAAATTATGATAGATTTTAAATATACATGGCAGGTATTTACTATCATGAGTGAGAGGAAGAGAGACAATGTTGATGATAATTTTAACCCAAGAAGGCAAGAACTTAAATGATAAAATATGTTGATGCATCAGAACAGATTAATGAAGGTTTATCTCATATTTAAAGCATTTCATATCAAGAAAAACATTCAGTTTTTATATCACTATCAAATCTAAATTTATAATTTGTACAAAATCATTGCTCTGAAAAGATCAGATTAAATAAAAGCTTATGTGATATAACACTAACATTTCATGATTTTGTCCTAAATTGCATTATGCAATAGTATATTTTAGAATTTCATCTTTTAGGGAGACGTCCTGTTGCTAATCATTATCATTACCATAAGCCGAAAATTTATGAAATTAAGGCAGAATTGGTACAATTTGGTGACAGTAACCAGGTTACAAGTTATAAAGTTTCTGCAAATGCATCAGAGGATAGTCTTTCAAGTTCACAGCTGGTAAGTATTCTTTGTAATAAAGAATTGTAACTTTGTTTACTTCATCACATTTCTCAACATATTTGTTAATAGATAGTCCATTTTTGCAACATCAGTGTTTTCATTTCAGCTGAAAATAAGGCTAATATCACTACATTATGGTTTCATGAGTATGTCTTTTTGTTTATTTTGTACATGTATTGTGGATTGAAGATTGTCCACTTGATTCAGTGGGCGTGGACACATGTATAAGGGATTAAGTGTCCACTGTGAATAGTGGATATCCCCTATGCATGGTGGATTTCACACAAGCCCAGTGGACCTCCACACAATCAGTAAGACTCCACCATAGATGTTATTGCAGTCATAGTGAGTGTTATAGCACCTCTTTCTGATTTTATTGCATTCAGTGATTGAGTCAACACATAAAACAAAGAGATGCAAGAAACCACTAAACCATAATCCTGATCATACATTTCTTGCAGTGCTCATCAATGACTTAACTAGGAACGCACACAGACAAATGTATGTAACATAGACATAATACCATGTTTTAAGTTTCTTTTAATTTCCCTGATTCGTCCACACAGCAGAGCAGAGCAAACATATTGCCTGGATATAATGTAAATTCCTTTGTGTCAATTATATGTATACCTATTATCATGTTTGCATGTAGAAATTACATTCTGCTCTGCATTAGGCAATATTTTCAATATTCTTTCTCAATGTGCTTGTTATATTGGTGACTAATTTGTCATAGTTTCCCTTTAATTTCTATTTTTCAATACCCACTTTAAACAAATTAATGAAAGCATTAATACAAATAAAACAACTTCTATTGAGATCACATGCGAATGATTTACCAGTTATGTCATACATTTTTTCAAAGATTTTTAAACAAGAATAACATGGCATCATATAATAAAATTCATGTAATAAGATAAGTACAATCAGATTGTTTTTTTTTAATTCACTGAATTGTGTATTGACTAGTGCACTCAATCAATAGCCATTAATATCATGAAAAATTTCATTTTAATTTTCATGAATCTATCACCAGGCCATACCTGAAGAATGACATTCCAACTTGGATGTCAGCAGTTATGCTTATTACTGTCACTTCCTACCTTGATACAACAGCGGTCAGTCAGGACAGATCCTAACAACTATAGTTAATTGTTGCCATTCTATTTTTTCAGAATACATTAACTATTGAATGAATATGTTGGCACAAAATAAAACACTTTAAAATTAGTAACATATTAATTTGTTAAGAACAAGTCTAGACTCTCATATATCATGTAAGACATGTTTCTTGTAGTATATAAAACAAACCATGTAATTATGTTTTTGCCCAAATAGTGACTAACCATTTAAATTTACAAAAAAACATTTAAAAAAACAAAAAATAATATTTTGGTGGCCCTGATTCACATGTAATTTTTTTTTAAAGCAACTATTTTCTTTTCAAGCCATTTTCTCATTCTTTCTCTACCCACCCACCCATATCAAGTGTATGTAATAGATTTATAAAGTGAACTGTTGGTGGCAGCTATGGGTCAGTGTTGTGTTTTGATGTTTTAAAAAAAATTTAAAAAATGAACTGTTGAATGAAAATGTTTCTTCTTTTTGTGCTATTCATATTAAACCTAAGAAGACTTTAGCTTTTGAAAGACAAAATTTAGACTTGTAATATGGTTTGAGAAACACAATGAGGTCAAGTGTGATATTTTTAGGTAAAAACATGTTTCTAGCTGTATATGAAGCAAACTATATAAACACAATAAACTAATAATACAGAAAATGAACCAGATATCAGTGGCAAGAAGCACATAGTTAGGAAATGTGTCACAAAAGTTTAACTAAACTGCAGGTCTTTTTTTTTCTTCTCAGAGAGAGAAAGAGAGAGACTGTTACACATGTAACCAGTAGCATTTTCACTAACTAGAAAAATGACATCCATCATTAGTCAGCTTGCATTTTTTAATTGTGCTGCATTTATCTTCATTTCAGAATTTGTCTACAGACAAAATTTAGCAAAACAAAATACACTACCAGTGTTTTATCTACAAATAGCTTCATGTAAGTCATTTGACGCATCAAGTCAAAAATCAACGAGTCAAAATCCAAATCCTTGAGTCTTATTCAAGCTGATGACTTCAGTAGTTCAAAAAAATTATTATATTGTTTAAATACACAACAAAAATAATAGACAAAAGCCAGTTAGGCAGTTCCCTTGCCAGAAGTATCTGAACATTCCATTTTTTTAAAAAGCAATTTCAGGTGATGTATAAATAATACATTATTGATAGATATGATGTGTTCAGCTTGTGCATAAAACAGTTAAATCAACAAAACAGAAAAATATTAAGAAAAAATTCCACTTACATGAAGCTAAAACTAAACCAACATTTAAAACTAGAGGCTTTTTGTTGTAATGTTTATACACTAGTATGGATAGTCATTTCACAACAAAGTTTGCATAATTGTAGACATTATCATCCAGTTTAAAAAGATGATGATGATATACAGTGACATTTATCCGCTGACAAGGCCAAGGCCAGTAAATTTTATGATTCGTCAAAAGTTTCAGCTGCATAATTTAAAAGGGCTCAATATCTTGTCCCTCCAGCCACATCAGTCCTTTCTTGAATGCAAAGATGGCTTGGAAGCAGCATAAGATGTTTTATGGTGAACCTCTTGGTCATTGTCAAATGTAGATCCAACTTCCTGTTTATCAGAAATGAAATTTTCTCTCATGTAGCATCAGTCTTTATAATGAATTAAAATTTTCCCATAGCTGTAGCCTCTGCAATATTCTCATCCTTGAATCCTGTAAAATCACAATCTTTTTTATTTTCTTTTTCTTGGACATCACCATTATGAGATTAAACATCTTAATTCACTTGTAAATACTGATAAGACAAAACTTTGATTTCACATGAATGTGAAATCTAATTGGTAGAGGAGACCTTGTATGTAATGTATCTATATTATGCAAATGAACATCTATCTCTTCTGAGCTGCACTGCAACAGATTACAGAAAGCAGCAGTACGTTCAAAAGACATGCCACTGCTAGTCCAGTCTGTGATCTGTTGCTGACATGGTGTCAGTAAACAATGGTTGACAGTAGGTTGGTGTTCTGCATAATCAGTGATCTGTGTTTTCAGAATCAAATCACTAATCTGCTGGGGTGGCTTTAGTGCTTAAAGACAAATTTGACCATCATGTGTACTTCAGTCAAATACTAATTAGAGTTAAACTGTGAATACTCACGACAAATGAAACAATAAGTATGCTGATGTAAAAGTTTCAGCTGAAAGATGTTCAAAATATTTTAAATTTGTAAAATGAAATCATAATTTTTATAATTTAGATTTTGTGGTTCATTGCGATACCACATTTTATCTGGAATAATGTCATAGTTAAGCATGTTGTAATGGGGGAGAACTGTATGAAGTCCCATGACAAGAGTGAAAAACATAAAAAGAATGAACTGTTGACAACAGGAATGACTTGAGAATATATTTTGCTTAAACTTAACCTTTCAGGAGTAGAAAATGAGATTGCTGTTTCCCAAACTGATGTAAATGAAAATGTAGATGAAATGACTGCTTCACTACCTCAAAGCCTTTTAAACTTCAGTGTCTTCTCCTAGGCCTAGTTTTTAAAAAATTATTCCAGATTTGTTCTTTAAGAATGAAATACCTAATTCTGAAAGTATGTGGACTATAGATACCATAACCAACAGTTTTCCTAAGTATATATACAGTTAATTATAATGCTTGAAAGTTATGCTTTTGGCTTTGAAAAATCTTGTAAAACTGCTTGATTTCCTGATGAAATACCAGATTGAATCATGTGAATGGCTGGATATGTAGTCTGCACTGAAAGATTTCTTATGAAGTCTGAAATGAAAATGGTGCTGATCTGATGGAAAAAACATATCACTGCATCAGCATCTTGAAAATCTTGTTAATGCTATATTTTCCTGAACATAAAGTCATATTGACATGGGATTTTTACCAGAAGATTTCTTATGATATCCTAAATGATAATGGTGTCACTGAAACATCTAATATATCTGACACAGCAGCCATCTTAAGAATTGTATCACTGCTTCTCCTGAATAAATGGTCATATCAGCATGGAATTTTCACTCAATGACTGTTTATGAAGTCTAGTTGGTAGTAAATGAAATTGATGCCAATCTGACCTTGAATATAGCATAGACATTGGTCATCTTGAAATATTGTTATGACTTCTTCACCTAGATGGTTAGTCATATCAACATTGTGTTTTCACCAGAAGACTTTTTATGATGTCTGGTTGGTTTTAAATGGCAATGGTGCCAGTCTGATATCCAATACAGAGTATCCTCACTTAACGACCGACCTGTTTAACGACCGCGCAAACTTACGACCTGTTCTCTAGCGCGGGAAATCCGATTACTCCATCAGTCACGTTGCCGCAGTCGGTCAGCAGTACAAGTACACGAATCATTCTTAGTCTCCAGGACTAAATATTTTGTTTATAAATTTGTACTTTATTGTACACCCTATAGTACAAAATGTCAGCGAGAAGGAAGAACACGACATCATCTTTAGGAATCGCCAAGAATCGAAGGAAGGCCATCGATCTTGAGATGAAAATGAAGATCATAAACGATTTTGAAGCTGGTAAAAAAGTTAACTCGATAGCGCATGACTTGGAGCTGGCGCATTCGACCGTTTCCACCATCTTGAAGGATAAAGATAGAGTGAAGGAGACAGTGAAAGCATCGGCAGGATTTAAAGCCATGATAACTAGGCAGCGGAAAGGACTCATTCATGAAATGGAGAAATTACTGGCGATTTGGTTTGATGACCAGATGCAAAAACGAATGCCGATGAGCCTTTTAATAATTCAAGCCAAGGCACGCAGTATCTTTGAAACTCTGAAGGCGCGCGAAGTCGAAGAATCGACGGAAACATTTACGGCAAGCCATGGATGGTTTCAACGGTTTCGTCGGAGATTCAACCTGCATAATCGGAGTATCAGCGGTGAGGCAGCAAGCGCTGACGTAGAGGCAGCAGAAAAATTTGCTGATCAATTTGAAGAAATTATCAAAAAAGGCAGCTACAGTCCGGAACAGATCTTCAATGTAGATGAAACTGGACTTTTTTGGAAAAAAATGCCCGAAAGGTCCTACATACACAAAGAAGATAAAACAATGCCCGGTTTCAAGGCTTTTAAGGACAGGGTTACATTGTTGTTGGGAGGAAATGTCGCTGGGTTCAAGTTAAAACCTTTTTTCATATATCGCTCTGAGAACCCACGTGCATTGAAACAGGTTAATAAGAACACGCTGCCCATTTACTATCGTGCGAATAAGAAGGCATGGATGACGCAAGCTTTATTTGAGGATTGGTTCATCAACTGTTTCATACCCTCGGTCAAGCCTTATTGTCTGGAAAAGGGCCTTCCCTTTAAAGTTATCCTCCTGCTTGATAATGCCCCAGGCCATCCCCAGCATCTTGATGATTTAAACCCAGATGTAAAGGTAGTGTATCTGCCAAAAAATACGACTGCTATCCTACAGCCGATGGACCAGGGGGCTATTGCTACGTTCAAAGCATTATATTTGCGCACAACTTTTTCCAAAGCTGTAGCAGCAACAGAAAGTCGTGAAGTAACCCTTCGTGATTTTTGGAAATCGTACAATATTCTACACTGCATACAGAACATTGAATCAGCTTGGGAGGGAGTGACAGAACATTGTATGCAAGGCATATGGAAAAAATGCCTAAAGAGTTCTGTGAATAATTTCGAAGGGTTTGACAAAGACAATAGTATTGATCTCATACATAAAAGAACTGTGGAACTTGCCAACATCCTTAATTTAGA
This sequence comes from Unio delphinus, assembly GCA_029339505.1. NCBI lineage: Eukaryota > Metazoa > Mollusca > Bivalvia > Unionida > Unionidae > Unio > Unio delphinus. The sequence goes on from JAQISU010000105.1 coordinate 4,113,695, forward strand.
TGCTGATGTGGAAGATATTGAAGAACTAGAGGAATATGCCGAGGGAGAGCTAACTAACGAAGATTTAATAGAGTTGGAAGCGCAGCAACACTTGGAAGAAGAAGAAGAAAAAGAAGAGGAAAGAATGGAAGAAGTACAAAAGAAGTTCACTGCAAAGGGGTTAGCTGGTGTGTTCTCGAAAGTGAATGCGGCTTTGCTAGAACTAGAGGCTATGGATCCCAATGTTGAACGGTTCACGAAAGTCGAACGGCAAATGAATGAACTTTTACGATGCTACCGTGAAATTTATGAAGAAAAAAAGAAACTTTCGCAGCAGACCACACTGACAAGATTCTTCTTGAAGGCTACAACATGTACCACTACCCCTACAAGTACTTTAATTTCCTCACCGTCATCTCCTTTACCCGGTCCTTCTAGAGCTCCTGATACCCTTGCTGATAAGTCTAATGATGACACTAATGACATGGATCCACTACTTCACTTTGAAGGATTCGATGACTAGAATGTTATTATGAATGTCTTTTTTTAACGAATAAACTGTAAGAGTTTGGTACATCATTTTCATAATTTTTGCTGATTGTATTTGTATGTTCTGTAATACATGTACATCGCTCCCTCGATAACTCGCGCACTGATAACTAGCTAACCCGCTTAATTCACGTTGTCCGGCGTGAATCACGTTTTTTTAAAAAAAGAAAATATTTTTAAATTTAAAAAAGAATCGTGAACAGAACTAGCGAATGAAACCTTGATATGTCGCCCGTTTTATCGTCAGCATCGGTAAATGTGATCATCGAGAGCAATGGAATCAAGCGAAAGGTGTTCTCGGGGAATGAAAAGCTTACTGTCATAGAAAGGGTTCGTAATGGTGAATCAAGATCAAAAGTTTGTAGTGAACTTAAACTTGCCGAGTCGACACTCAGAGGTTGGCTCAAAAATGAGCATAAATTTCGGGATTATTTGCACGAAGTTGATTCTGATGAGGGATTTAAACGGAAACGGGCACACACTGCAAATGATACAGAATTAGATGATGCTGTGTACACCTGGTTCAGTGATAGCAGATATATATTTTGTTTTAGAGCAACACAAGTTTCGACGTCGTTTTTCGATATGAATGTTAGCTTTTTTGATAAAAGAAATCTTGATTCATGTTGAAAGAACGATAAAACTAGAATGTATCCAAATGAACACACACAAAAAATCAGTGACGTAATACACAAAGAGTTTAACGATGCACATGTTAAGAGCACTGATACCTTGTGGAATACATGTACATGTAATGTTCGTTTTTACGATCTTTTCAAGTTAATTTATCCAGAAATTAAAGTTAATTTATAAAGAAAAACGAATAACACCTTTATAAAAAAATATTTATTCACAGTTGTTTTCGTTAGGCCCCTCGGTAACTCGCGCCCTCGCTTATAGTGCATTCGATGTTTTTAACCCCTCGCTTATCAACCAATTCGCTTTACGACCTAGTCGTAAGAACGAAACCTGGTCGTTAAGTGAGGAGACTCTGTATAGCCACTATGGCAGCCATCTTGAAAATCTTATTATTGTTACTCTGCCATACTGGAGCAAAACATGGGGTTCTTAACAGGAGATATCCTATAATGTCTTGTTGGTTTTAAAGTAAATTGGTGCTGATGCCGTCTTGAAAAAGCTTGTTATAACTTCATTTCTTAAGGCGTCTATGTGGTCTGAAATGAAAATGATGAAGACTGACCCTTAACATGGTCACCATGATTTCCATCTTGAAAATGCTTAGTCTTGAATGCTCTCAAATCATGAATGGTTATATTCAAATCAGCTTTTCACCAGTATAAACTTTTAAAGATACATAGCTGGTCATAAGATGAAAATGGTGCCAGTTTCACTGTCATTACTCCCCCTGAAAGCATAATGTAAGATTGACGTGGAGTTCTCACAAAAAGACATAATGATGCATATCTTCTTGGTCCTGATATAATGTTGCCAATCTGAGAGTAAATAATTCTCAATTTTATGACATTTATTTAAATCACAAACACCCTTTTGGGATCAAAACATATCTTTTTAGCCTCAGAAAAAGAATTAACAGTGCCTGGAAGGTTGACAGGTATGATTATTTTTTAATGAGTTGCATGGTTTAATAAGCTGAAATTATCTGGATTAAGGGACTGAAACATTTTTATTATGAATATTATTATGTTGCATATCAGTTTCATAAGATGAATTACATATTACTTGTGAATAATTGTGACAAATCTCAGAATCAATATTATATATCTCTTTGTAGGGAATATCACCACGCACAGGAACACAACATTAGATCCATCAAGTGACTATAACATGTACAGTATTGGACATGACCCTTATCACCTTAGGACAGTGAAGAAACATTCCTGAAAATTCTGTTTGTACAGTGGTGATATTATGTGCAGATGTCAAGACATTGGAGGCGAAACCAATTGTTGGAGGCTGAAAAACATTTTGTGGATGTGCTAATCTAATTTCATTGCCATTGTTCAATTTTATGTTGATATAGACCCATTTATCAAAATGTCATAGACATCTCACATCCACAATACCGTGTCATGCATGTAGAATGTTTCGAAATCAAATATGCCATCACCTTTGTTGATTACAAGATACAGCAACATAAATTAAAAGTTAAATGCATTGTTAAATATTTTATATTTTTATATTGAAAGATTGATATGTTTTGATGTAAGTAATAATTACAAAAAAAGGGAAAAGAGAGGGCTTTATTCTCCCAAAAGGTTAACTGGTAGGTTCTGGAATGTTAGAATGCCACTTGCCTAGCCCACTAATACTTTGCCCATTCACACTGTCTGTAATTCTTATTCTGGTTTCAGACATAACTGTTGCTTTAATATTTATTTTAAAGGGAAATTGTCTTCACTTCATGTTGCAATTTGAGATTATTCTTGATATGCCATTGCTTGTTAATTTATACAGATTTGGTGTGTTTTCTTTTATATTTTCATTTCATTGAAACCTATCAATAAACTGTAATAAAATGAAAGTTCCAGGTCCAGAAAGATACAGACAAGTTGTGCCTTGTGATACAAAATGTACTTTGTTAGTACCATGCATATGGTCTGAGAGTGAATGGACTCTGGTTTTGTAATAGTTGACTAATGCAAAGAAAGAGGGTAACAATGACAAATTTTCATTCCTACAAGATTTTTATATCTAAAAATTCATCTTGTATTACTGTTTTGCTTTCCAGAGCTGTCTGTGATTGTCCAACCATCTTGGCAGGTTGGCTGGCCAATCCAGTCAGCTAAATCAAGGATCTTACTGAAGTATCTGGTTATCTTGCCAGACCTTTGGTTTTGTTTTCCTACTACTACTGAGATCTTAATGATCAATTCATCCATCTCACCAAGTCAAGAGCTTCATCACTCTACAATAACAGATCTGTCCATCCTAACATGCCTTTGGCTTCATATTATTACAATTATGGGGATCTTGGTGATAGATCCCCCCCCCATCTTGCTGGTTGTAAGGTTGCACAAAAATATTTTGACTGAATCTGGGATTTTAGCAATATATCTGTCTAGTCATGCTCATGGCATGGCCACTTACTAGATTGCCCTCTGCACGGCCAAAAATATACTGGCTATACACCTGGTGAATCAGCTGTCGGTACCAGTGTGACCAAAAGTCCGGCAGAACCAGACTGTCCTTTATTTATTACTTTCCCACAGGGTATTAGCAATGAATTATACAGATACTATGAAATTTCATCAACACTGCCAAAGGGAATGATTTATCCTGAAATGGAAGCAGTCTGTGACAAGGAGACTAAAAACACAGTGAGTGTGAAGATACTCCTAGGCAAGAGTCCCACTCTACTTTGACCACCATGGAGAGTTTAGTTTTAAGGCTGCTGTTGAGGATCTTTAGCAGGTGCATCTGGCTTTGTAATGCTCTCCATCCACTACCACCAGCTGCTTCCCGTTTGATAAAAACCAAGGAGATTAACAATTGGCTGTCAGAACATATGAGACCTGGGGAATGCTAAGTCTTTATTTTCGGAGATAGATTCGAGGGGTAGCAGGCTTATATAAACTGGTAAAGGTAAATATTTTTGACAAAAAATAATTTACTAAAATTTGCTTTACTGTAATTCCTCTAAATCTGTGTGATGTTTACCTGTTCATATTGCCAGATTACCTCATCCTAACCCCCACTGTAGTTTCACTAGTATAGGCAATGTTCTGAAAAAAATGAAGGACACTGCTCATGGGCAAGGTATATTTGGGTTAGACCAAGTGCTTTCCAAAATCCTTCCAGTTCACCCAATTGGGGTGGGGGGAAGATCCTATGATCAGAATATTTTTCATTGAGTAAAGAGACAACAGTATAATAGTAAGATGTGTGTATTACATTATTAAAATTAGTTCCCCTCCCCGCAACTTTTAATGAAACTAGAGAAAAGGCAGGCGCATCTGGGGCTATTTTAATCAAATAATCAACCACATTCTCCAACTCAGTGGGTTGTCGAAGTAGAACTGGCAAGTCTTTGAATTTGTTGTCCATTTACATGTATATGGAGGACTCCTGCATGGGTCATTTTCTGTGTCCCAGATTAAAAAAATTATGTTTGTAACATGTACAACTTTTGCAATAAGTCCAAATCAGGACTTGTATATCAGGATATAGTCTTTCATTTTAACTACACTTGTAAACTATGGACCTTTTATTAAGTGCTTTAGTATTAGTGAGGGTTCTGTGATATTGACCTGTGTCAATGACGAAAAAATTGTGCCAATAAATATGAATGTGATTGAGCCCTTTTATGTTGCTGTTCAATTGATCTCATATTCATTATGTTTCATATCAGAAGCAATACGGTGAGAAACATAACTGCCATTGTTTTTGCATGTGGTAAATATGGTGCCTATGTTGTAACTTAACAACAGAAAGTGTTTGAAGATGACATTTATATTTTTAAAAAATTTTGATTTGTTGGACTAGATTTATTAATATATTGTTTGTTTGGTACAGTTTTATGACTATTAATTCAGAGACTCAATATGAAAGCTATTGCCTTGTTTGTGCTCATTTTAAACTTAAATATTGAAAACAGCTAGAATGAAATCAATAATTTTGCTCAGCAGATCTTGCAGAAGATGTATTTTATATTCCATTTGTTTCTTTTAAAATAGGCACACATCTTTATGACATTCTCTCTCTGTGTATATATTCACATGTTCATAGCATTTTGTTCTTTTGCTAACCCTTGTGGAATATGTTAAGCCATCAGTAGAGATCCTGTAACAATTGGCTGAAGCCATATTTCAGTTAAGCAACTCTTAACACAAATCGATACTTAATGTTGGATGTAAACATCAATTTGATTGGTACATTAGACCATGGAACAAGCATTGTGTTGTAGCTTTACCATACATTAAGCAGAATAGCTTTACAAATGCTGGTTAAAACTCGCTACATGGAAAACTCGAAATGGCTAACTCCTTATTCAATTTATCATCAACTGATTTAATTTGGCAAATACTGGCTGATGATATTGTTGAAGAAAATGATTTTGAATGTTCTGAAGTATATACAATTATTTGGGCCTGAAAATTATTACTGGATATACCAGCGAGTAATTTTAGCCCAAAAATGAATTTGAATTGGACTCTGCTGTAATTGGTCATCATGCTGGTCAACACCCAATGGAGTTGTATTTTGAAAATTCAATCTATAACTGCAGATTATCAAGCATATAGACTAATTAAAGCCATTTTTTGATGAACATTTTTTGCATTTGACCTCAGATGAAACAAATCTATATGCAGATCAGAGTACTGTATATGGGTCAAGCTTGTTTCACAACAGAGGCATGCACAAGCAAATGGAAGCCTGTCACAAATTGAAACTCTTTTAGCAATGGTTATGGCCATGGGTGTGTTGCATAAATCTGATATCAGTTTTTACTGGACAGAATATGATATCAGTTTTTACTGGACAGAATATGATATCAGTTTTTACTGGACAGAATATGTTATCACTTTTTACTGGACAGAATATGATATCAGTTTTTACTGGACAGAATATGTTATCAGTTTTTACTGGACAGAATATGTTATCAGTTTTTACTGGACAGAATATGATATCAGTTTTTACTGGACAGAATATGATATCAGTTTTTACTGGACAGAATATGTTATCAGTTTTTACTGGACAGAATATGATATCAGTTTTTACTGGACAGAATATGTTATCAGTTTTTACTGGACAGAATATGTTATCAGTTTTTACTGGACAGAATATGATATCAGTTTTTACTGGACAGAATATGTTATCAGTTTTGACAGAATATGATATCAGTTTTTACTGGACAGAATATGTTATCAGTTTTACTGGACATAATATGTAATCAGTTTTTACTGGACAGAATATGTTATCAGTTTTTACTGGACAGAATATGATATCAGTTTTTACTGGACAGAATATGATATCAGTTTTTACTGGACAGAATATGTTATCAGTTTTTACTGGACAGAATATGTTATCACTTTTTACTGGACAGAATATGATATCAGTTTTTACTGGACAGAATATGTTATCAGTTTTTACTGGACAGAATATGTTATCAGTTTTTACTGGACAGAATATGATCAGTTTTTACTGGACAGAATATTTTTTCAGTTTTTACTGGACAGAATATGTTATCAGTTTTTACTCGACAGAATATGATATCAGTTTTTACTGGACAGAATATGTTATCAGTTTTTACTGGACAGAATATGATATCAGTTTTTACTGGGCAGAATATGTTATCAGTTTTTACTGGACAGAATATGATATCAGTTTTTACTGGACAGAATATGATATCAGTTTTTACTGGACAGAATATGTTATCAGTTTTTACTGGACAGAATATGATATCAGTTTTTACTGGACAGAATATGTTATCAGTTTTTACTGGACAGAATATGTTATCAGTTTTTATTGGACAGAATATGATATCAGTTTTTACTAAGCAGAATATGTTATCAGTTTTTACTGGACAGAATATGATATCAGTTTTTACTGGACAGAATATGATATCAGTTTTTACTGGACAGAATATGTTATCAGTTTTTACTGGACAGAATATGTTATCAGTTTTTACTGGACAGAATATGATATCAGTTTTTACTGGGCAGAATATGTTATCAGTTTTTACTGGACAGAATATGATATCAGTTTTTACTGGACAGAATATGATATCAGTTTTTACTGGACAGAATATGATATCAGTTTTTACTGGACAGAATATGATATCAAGTTTTTACTGGACAGAATATGTTATCAGTTTTTACTGGACAGATTATGTTATCAGTTTTTACTCGACAGAATATGATATCAGTTTTTACTGGGCAGAATATGTTATCAGTTTTTACTGGACAGAATATGATATCAGTTTTTACTGGGCAGAATATGTTATCAGTTTTTACTGGACAGAATATGATATCAGTTTTTACTGGGCAGAATATGTTATCAGTTTTTACTGGGCAGAACATGATATCAGTTTTTACTGGGCAGAATATGTTATCAGTTTTTACTGGACAGAATATGATATCAGTTTTTACTGGACAGAATATGATATCAGTTTTTACTGGGCAGAATATGTTATCAGTTTTTACTGGGCAGAACATGATATCAGTTTTTACTGGACAGAATATGATATCAGTTTTTACTGGACAGAATATGATATCAAGTTTTTACTGGACAGAATATGATATCAGTTTTTACTGGGCAAAATATGTTATCAGTTTTTACTGGGCAGAATATGTTATCAGTTTTTACTGGGCAGAATATGATATCAGTTTTTACTGGACAGAATATGATATCAGGTTTTTACTGGACAGAATATGTTATCAGTTTTTACTGGGCAGAACATGATATCAGTTTTTACTGGGTGGAATATGTTATCAGTTTTTACTGGGCAGAACATGATATCAGTTTGTACTGGGTGGAATATGTTATCAGTTTTTACTGGGTAGAACATGATATCAGTTTTTACTGGACAGAATATGATATCAGTTGTTGCAATATCTAACATGGTGGAGAGGTGTTTCAAGGTAATTGATCTGATATCTGGTTTGTAATGTCCAGTTTAGTGATGTTAATATGTAGTTATAAACAAAAAACTAAAATGTAGGTAACTTTCTGCACTGAAATAACCGTATATTTTTTGCAATACATTCATGTGCATACAGATTTTGCCCCTGAATATCTTTCAAATAGGCAATCACCAAAAAAAAACGTTTTAACGCACGAGTGGCTAATGATTATCTCCCTTTAATTGTATGACAGGCAATAGGAAGAAAAAAAACTTTTTGTAGATGTGAATCCATACTTAATCCTTGCAGTATGGTTTGAAACATTCCTGTCTTGTTCATATGATTCTTTATGCAGTTTTTAATTATTTTCCATCCACATGTTGTGATATTCATACTCATTTTGTGTATAATGTATTATTTTGTAGATAAAATTTATACATTTTTATTCCAGTGATTTAAGTGATTGTTTATATTTATAAACTTGTTATATTAATATATTATTTATTTTTATGAAAAATGTTTTAAACTGAACGATATTTCTAGAAGATTACAGTAATGATGAGGATTGCCATATCGGATAGTAAATTATTTTAAAAATATCGAACTCTCTGTATTCTATTTTATATTAGTTGATATCAATACAGATGACTGGTAGGCATGTTATTGTTGTGTTCTAATTAGAATTATTCATTTTGTAATAAGGAGTACATGTATACACAAGGTGAAATGGGTGTATAATTATAATACGTTGATTTGATTATTCTTGTTTAAGCTTGGGACCCCGAATCGCCATGTGGTTTAAAGTGCTTTCCATTACGGATCACTGCCATCTCACTTCTGTCTGCATGGGTTTGAGTCTTGGATTCGGCCAATGTGGGTATGCGAGAAAGATTGCCACTAGCTTCTCCTGGGTCGGTGGTTCTTTCCGGGTTCTTCCTGCACCATTAATACTGGCTGCCATGTATAGCCTATCTTGTGCTGAAAAATGGCGTTAGACCCTACAACAACAACATGTACATATGGCATGCAGGTTTATTAAAACCAAGGGACCTACTTGTAATGCTTCTATATCTACCATCTTTCTAAATTTCTCCTAATTTTTGTGGGTTTTTAATTTATTTTAGTAGGTTTTTTTATAAAAGAAAACATAACTCTGTTAACCGTATCTGCCGACGTCAGAGATGCCTGAATTATACCGATAATCTAGACAAGATGGCAGTTTGACAATAGAATATTTTCATTACACGTAGATAACTGCTTATTGGAAACTAGAACAAAATGTTAAAATTGATCAAAACAAAAAATAAATAATGTGAGGCCATTCATATCATATATGATGCAATGCCAGCTTCAGATTGCATCATTTATTGTTTTGCCTACAAAGCAAGCACTGTCCATACCCAGTCATATATTTATTTTTAGATCCAGTCAAAGATGTATTTTAGTTATTTCGGGTTAAATTGAGATCCCTTCCCTTTAAAACTCTTTTATCCTCTGCCATTCACAAGTTAAAGGTCGTATTTACCGACCCAGTCTCATAGCCAATCAATAATTGTAAGCATCATGTTCGTTTTCAGTGACACAGAATTATAGGTAGTCACGTTTGACAATACTTATTTCAGAAGCATTTTGGCTGTAGACCAGTGTAATTGATTCTTTGTAATAACGAGAAACCAATTAACGTCTCATTAAAATCTGAACTTAGATTGCTTTGGTTTTACATTATTTCTCTTTACGTCTAGCCAGTTCTATTCAAAGAATAAGGTTTGACATCTGTTCTTATTTATTTTAAGTTATCCTTTCCACTGGTCATAGTAATTGGAATAGTGGCATGGACTGATTGTATGGTTAATACTAGTATTATATTACTTTCATAAGTTTATTATATCATCATTACTGTATAATAACTACAAGTTAAGCTGATATTTGTCTGGATTACAAACTAAATCTGCGTATAGATTGATGTCATTATGCCTGGCTGTCTGTTTGTTTGGATCAAACCCCATGATCAACCGTTGTGTGCAGCTTAGTTTCCCGTACACTGCTTGCTGAAGGATCAAACACAGGTAACTTGATCTGGAAAGACACTAACCCTTTATATATACACTGGTCTAACATGCACATATAGGGGTTTGTATGGTTTTTCAAATGGTTAATGGGTCGAAACGGACCAGTCCAAAAAGGCCAGTAACGGGTCAGAAAGGACCTGGACTGAAAAGGCCCAGGTCAGAAAGGACCTGGACGGAATAGCCGAGGTTAAAAAGGACCTTTTACAAGATCGATTAATAATAATAATAAGAAGAAGAAGAAGCAGAAGAAGAAAGAAGACAGGTTTTCTACAATTACCCATATCCACTTCCAGGTCAATGCCATTTTTTACATGTATTATTAAAACACTTAGCTGCCAAATCTGAAGCACTGGTTAGTAATGATTAACACCTTGAAGAAATAAAGCACGGATAGCAAACAGCAGACCTTTGCCGATTACGCAAATTGTAGTACCGATAGTACGAAAGAATAAGCGATCACCATGTACTTTTCACGCCTCCTTTACCTGTTTTTGTCTAAGATTTATTTAATATTTCAGCAAACTTTGATAATCACAATTATGACGCAAATACAAGTCTCTACAATCACAACTCTTTCCCATGCTTTCGGTCTCAACAGCACTTGACGTGTCATATGATTTTAACAGCATTTTTTTAACGATTACCAAGACAATCCTTACTAAACTACCTCCGGCGATTTTCTGTAAACTTCTATAGGTCCAAAAAATATCTATTACCATGGGAATGCGCACGCGCAGCAACAAATATTAAGATAAATACAACATGTAACACCTATATAAACGGCAAAGTCTTTACAGTTTATTTTAAACTATAACTTGTATGCCATCACCTAGAATATTTTTATCTAATACAAATATCACCTCTTATTTACAACATTTTATCATCAACACCATTTACATCTCCCGTTGATTGGGAAGCTTCATATTTTCCTGTCACCAACATCTTACCATTTTATATTTAACTATTATGGTTTTTTTATATCGCTGGTTGATGTTAAACCTTTCTTATTTTTGAACATCTAACCTATTGTATGGCGCTAAATAGCCTAAAAGTGCTGGTGCACTGTTAAAATTCAAGCAAACAAACAAACTTTACAGTTGACAAATTCAGATGCTTACGGATTTATTTGTATGCTAACTTTATTACAATATATTTATTTTAATTTTAGAATTGTTTTACTAAACTATCTGTTGTGTTCAATTTGTCTCAGCGACACACAATTATGTATTTAGTAATTATTGTTTCATCTTGTTTCACTATAATCTTTCTATACCCGTCTATGAATTTATTACGACTTATAAAAAAAGCCAAGCAATTTGTATAATGGCATATGTTCACTGTAATCATTGTGCTCGAGAAGTTAGGCCGCAACAGCATGCGATTGCTTGTGACGTGTGTGAGTTTTGGCAACATCACACGTGTAGCACTGGTAAGTACACTTTTAAATATATTCCCAAAGTTTCATATTAATAAGACTATGCTTAAGCTGTAAGGTAATATACAATATTGCCACCGACATCTACTATATTTGAAAACATATATGCGCTTTACCCTTAGAATTGGTTACTGTCAGGCATATTATGTGAAATAATCGTAATGCTTAAATCTCGCGCTTATGCACTAGATATATATATAATGTGCATGTGTCACAAACTTCACATTCACTTTTATGTGACAAATCTTCAATTGGAAAAAATGGAGCACGGGTGAACACATTTATTCTTACGTAATAGACCAATTCTTGAAGTCACAAAAACTGAAAGGAACCATAAAGATGGTGGTGCAAGCCATTGCTAAAAAGCTTATCAATGCGACTTCAGCATATTGATGACTTTTACAACACAGGGCACACTAAAAAAGAAACAATTCTTTAGGTAAGAAAACTCTATTTACTACAATGAAGACAGTTCTCTTCTATTGATGACGATATCTAGCTTCATGTGTTTATCATACAGAGTATGAATCGCAAACATTTATCGAAGAAGATTATATAATAAATTATTTTTCTAGGAATCGGTTTTACACGCAGCTAGGCCATGCAGAAAACTGAATCAGGTGAGATATAAAGCAACTAAAATAAAAGAAATCATTTTTACCACGTGTAACCAATGTGGTGATGGGTGAACACAAAAACATGCCGACGAACCCAAATTTGTTGCATATATAAACATTTAAAATACAGTTGATTTTTTTCTCATAAAACTGATGGCGCTTATCCAGAAATGCTGCTGACAGGTCGTAACACTATCTTGTTCCTGATGAACGTTTATCGCGGGAAATTTTGCATTTAACAAATATACCTTAATCGTTTACAAAAAGTTCCAGTGACCATAGATGTTACAGATCAAGACAAAGATGATTCAGTAGACCAGCCTTTCTTGGATTATAATTCCAGAATGCTTTCTGTCCTATTTGGTAGCCAATAATAATTCCAGAATGGTTTCTGTCCTATTTAGTAGCCAATAATAATTCCAGAATGCTTTCTGTCCTATTTGGTAGCCAATAATAATTCCAGAATGGTTTCTGTCCTATTTAGTAGCCAATAATAATTTCAGAATGCTTTCTGTCCTATTTGGTAGCCAATAATAATTCCAGAATGTTTTCTGTCCTATTTGGTAGCCAAATATAATTCCAGAATGCTTTCTGTCCTATTTGGTAGCCAATAATAATTCCAGAATATTTTCTGTCCTATTTGGTAGCCAAATATAATTCCAGAATGCGTTTTGTCCTATTTGGTAGCCAATAATAATTCCAGAATATTTTCTGTCCTATTTGGTAGCCAATTATAATTCCAAAATACTCTGTCATACTTGGTTAAATTCTGTTTATCAGCTTTAAAAATTAAGGAAGCTGAGGGTTTTTTTTTTATTTTTAGTAATGGCAACTAAATGTAATAACTGATAGTATTATTTGTACAAACTTGAAAGCCAATATGCTTTCTGTCAAATTTAATAAAATTCTGGTTTGCAGTGTTTGAGTAGTCAGTTAGAGATTGTTGCTGCATGCCACTTTTAGTCCAAAATTATAAAAATGCCTATCAAAGTTAATACTATAATGGCATATCTTCTCTCTGCACACTTCCTACATGCTTTAGCCCTACTTTACATGCCTAATGAAGCTTGACATTTTGGGCTTTGACTGCCACCACACAGAGAGGGCCTGACACCTAGTGTTCTCCGTTTATCCCAAAATGGAAGGGAGGGGGATACCTGCAGTAATAAAGCTGTATCAGTCTGTGCATGATATTAGCTTAATTGTATTTTATTTGAGAGATTACTATTTGAATTATATTAAATTGTTGTTATTTAAAATTTCAATTGGTCTATTCATTAATTTAACCGTCGGCACAGGTGACTGGGGGCTCAGAGCTTTGCATCTCTCTATCACTACTTCAATTTCTAACAAAAATGAGCCAGTGTATTCTATATTAATTTAAATAAATTGGAAGCACCCCACCACAAAAATGGAAGTAACCAAACCTTTACACCATGTATGCGAAGAAGTTTGAGGAGAAGAATAAATGTGAAGCTGTGTGGCTTGTGTTACCTAGATACAAGATACAGGTGGTTGTCTGCTTAAAATTCATAAAACACTAGCTCTGTACAAGCTATTTTACCGATGTATCAATATCATATCATAATTCAACAGACAGGTACACAGTATTTACAGTTTAACAGTACACAGGACAACATTACAGTGTCAATGGTAGCGTCAGCTTCAAGGGTTTATTGGGTAAGAGGTTCTAAAAGTTAAAAGGAGTACTTAAAATAGGCATTTTGGTTGCAGGATTGAAATCGGACCCTCTTATTGAAGAAGGTATTCCTATAGATGATGTGCCATTGAACTCTAAATAGATCGGTAAAATGCACGTTTCCATTGTGGCCCTGAACATGTCTGAATCATCCTGTTGAAGTCTTTGAAATCAAAGAATGTTCTTAGATCATTATACAAGCTGTTGCTGGCTGTTAAGGTATCAAATGTGAAAGAGAGCTACAGAAATTTCAAAACGAGGGCAGTAGTTGAAATTTAATATAAAGCAGTTGTTGATTAGTAGCATAGAATTAGTGGACAAATAGTGGCTGATACGCTGCAAGACTTTTACTTCCCTAGCAAACATTAAAACAGATCTTAGATATGTGGTTGCTAATAATTCAGTTGAGAATCAATGTCCTGGCATGGTATTTCTATAGCGATAATGGTTACATTTTGCATATTTTAGCTTGGAATTTTTTTATAGTTGTCTTGCATACCATTTGCTAAGAATCAGTCAGTCAGATCTTGCTCATTTTGTAGAACATATATATTAAATTATTTGAATCTTTATAAATGCAAGATATGGTGTTTTCAGCAGCATAAATATACAATGTTGTATGTTTTGTGAAGCAGAATATGTCATTTATAAAAAATACTAACTCTCAGAGGTCCTAAGCAGCAGAGAGGGTGAACAAACAGTTTGCTACAACGTCATTTTTTAAAAATAAGGCTTCCTTTCCTACAAAAATGTAGGGAAAAAATAATGTCAATAATGCCAAACCAAAGCCTCTAACTGACTGAGAGTTATCTAATTCGGTTTGTTTATTTTGTTACTTAATCCTGTTGAGTTTTCTTTCTTCTAATTGTGTGTGTGTGTGTGTGTGTGTGTTCGTTACTCATAGGACGTTTCATTGAGGTCGCACCATCTCTGGTGCTGTTATTATATCATTATTATATAAATAATAGTAGCTGAATCTTACACATCTAGATTAGCTCCAGAAAAATTAGAAGCAATCAAGAAATCTCTTCCTGTTCGTGATTCTGTAAGACGAAAATTGCAATAACGCCAAGAGGCTCGGGTGGATTTTGCAGAAAGTTTTTAACTATTATTTAAGCCTGTTACTGAGATGACTAAACCTCTTCTTCCTCAACTTGACAAAACTGAAGAAACATCAAGACTTTTACAAGATCTTCCTTGCTGAATGCATCAAAAAGTAAAACGTATTACTAAAGAGAAGGGGGTGGGGTGAAAAAGGAGGAAATAGTCTAACAATTACGTAATAAATTTACTGAAAATGCTTTAAACGTAATCGTTAAAACTGATCGAGATGAATTTCCAACTCTTGTTTTTTTATACACTATGAAATGAGAAAAATGTTTAGACCAACACATGGAGAATATTTTTTTTCCAGTCTATATAATTGGGCTGATGATGTTTTATAAATGTAAAACTAAAAAAATCGAATCGACACAAAAAGTGCATTGTATATATGGTCTCACTAAACACCCCATGAATCTCCAAAAACACGTTAAATTTTACATAATACCTACTTTAAATTTCAATAAGAGCAAAAAAAAAAACCCGATATTTTTGTGAAACAGGTAAATTAGTGGGGTAAGGAGTTGCCAAGGGATATAACTCCCGTTTTGACGAAGAGTGTCCCGGGAGTCTCATTAAACACACCAACACTCTCCAAGAACACCTTAAAATTTACTTATTACCTACTTTAAATATCAACAAGAGCCTCACCCCCCCAAAAAAACAAAAAAAAACTGCGAATATTAGCGATATTTTGTGTAACAGGAAAATAAGTTGGGTCAGGAGTTGTCAAGGGATATAACTCCCGTTTTGACGAAGGGTGTTCCGGTAACGTGAATAATTATCAACATTTAAAACTAATTAGCAATACCACAGATAAGTCGTTAAATGAGATAAACAAAATAGACAATGTATTGTATATAAAATTATATGTTTATCTCAATAACAATTTAACTATTCCTCCATTCCTTTATTTTGACAATTATTAACATAGAGCATAAACAATTAAATTCTTCATTTGTTGGTACTTATTTAGCGTTTGTTGGTCCTCTCTTTCACATGCCTTCTTCGCTGACCAAGTTTTCGTGCAGTTGTCTAGCCTTATGGGTACTGAACTGAAAATACTAATTGTGATGCGATTCCAGGTACCATTCTAGTATTAAGATGGGAAATTCCTAGTCTGGCTACGTGGCCGTTCCGTACCCAAGTAGTTTCGTACCCAAAAAAATCATTTCGTACCCAATGCTATTGTCGTTTCAAATGTAGCTACAAATATCATAAAAATATATTTTATACCTATTTTCTATGTCGCTCTTTTTCCTTTGTGATATCATCATTGGCGACTTAGTCTCGGGAGGCCATGCGGATAGTGCCCTTTTGGTATTGTTTGTCTGGGTTGTTGGCATCGTCTGCTGTGGCTGTGCAGGCCTATGCGCGAGTAGCAGTCCCTCTTGCAGTTTGTGCAGACATACTTAGAAGCCCGGGTTACTGTGGTTGCTGCCACGTGGCACGTCTTGTCGTGCCAGTGGCCAGCTGTCCATATATAGGATGTCCTTTGGCAGCCCCCCCCCCAATCCTCCATGCGTCGGACGTGTCCCAGCCATCGAAGGCGACGTTTGCTCAGCAGGGAGAACATGCTGGGGGTATTTGCGCGCTGCAGGATTTTGTTGCGAGGGACACGGTCTTGCCAGTTGATTTTCAAGATGCGCTTAAGGCAATGTATATGGAAGGAGTTAAGCCGGCGCTCTTGCATCATGTAGGTACTCCAGGTCTCACTTCCATATAGAAGGGTTCTGGGAATGTATGCCTGGTAAACTTGGACTTTGGTGTGCTCTGTCAGCGCGATGTTTTCCCACACCCTCTTGTCAGTCGTTACATGATGGTGTTTGCCTTTCCAAGCCTTCTGTCCAGCTCCTTATCAAGCGAGAGAGTGTTGCTGATGGTTGACCCCAGGTAGATTTCCAAGGTGACACCGTTGATTTTTATTGTAGGGGCAATGGTGGTATCTTGCACGCTGACCTTTGCCTTTTCCAGGCTGATGGTGAGTCCAAACTGCATGCAGCATCAGCAAAACGGTCTTCCAGTCTCTGGAGGGCTTCCTCAGTGTGCGTCACAAGAGACGCGTCATCTGCAAAAAGCATCTTCCTGATGAGCACAGCCCTCACTTTCGTCTTCGAGCGCAGTCGTGACAGGTTGAACAGCCTCCCATCGTACCTGGTGTGTAGATATATGCCACGAGTGGACGAATCAAAGGCGTAGGACAGAAGCAAGGAGAAGAATAATTATTACAGTCACTGCGGTCGCCCTTTTTTTTTGTAAAGGGTCACAATTGTGGCATCACGCATGTCTTGGGGGACTGCTCCTTCCTCCCAGCAGAGGCAAAGTAGTTCGTGCAGTGGTTAAAGCTGTGTTGGTTTCCCACGTTTGATTGCTTCGGGCGGGATGCTGTCACTACATGGTCCTTTGTCATTTGGGAGGGAGTCAATTGCTTTGCTGAGCTCTTCTAAGGTTGGCACTTGGTCGAGCTCCTCCATGATGGGAAGATTCTTTATGCTGCTGAGGGCTGCTTCAGTGACTCGGGATTATAGCTCTGAGTAGTGCTCCACCATCTGGCTATCTGTTACCCACGGTCTGTGATAGATATACATATAAATAATAATAATAATAATAATAATAATAATAATAATAATAATAATAATAATAATATGACTTTTTATACTTTAACGGGAATCATAATTGAAATATTATCAAATGCTAAAATCCACGGATATCCTGTAAGTTTAAGCTTTCAAGCTTAATTCAATTTCACACGTGTTTTTATTATTTTTTTTGTTTTGATTTTTTTTATATAAATAATTTAACTTTATCTTCGGAATTTAATTTTTTTTCTCAGGCATATGTACTTTAGTATAAAAAGCATATGGCAAACTTGGAGTTATATACAATGAATTCAATTTATCATTAAGTCAAGAAGAATCAATTAGCAAATTCATTTGTGTTCTCATGGACGTATACGTTGTTACTAATTGTCCCTGCTCTTATTCTCCTTTGTTGGTTACATTTTAATTGACATATGTTCCACTCCTAATTGTTTTGTCGTCAGGAATTGTACAATGTACGTTTTATTTCTATCTCAGTTTATTTTAATGTTTTTCTATCTATTCATATAAGCAAATGAAGCCAGATTTTATAATGCTTCTGTGCAAACATCTGACTAGAAAACGCGATACAGATATAAATAATTGAGATGGTTTATAAAAAAATAGTATTATAAGAAATAGTCAGACATCAACACACAGGCAAATACAAGCAAGAAATGGACAACTGTATAGTTTGTTTCTGAAGAGTAAGACCACGACAATGTAAAGCTTGCTAAAAGTGGTAGCATCGTAAATGTGAGACAGGTATACATATTATTATTATTATTATTATTATTATTATTATTATTAAGTTTGTGTGTGTGTGTCTGTCTGTCTGTCTGATTTGGACACTTTAACGTAGCTTTCACAATTTTGCATTCCTATTGCTACGATATCTGCAGTGTGGCAGTTTATAGTGATGCAGAGCACTGGGGCATCATGCCGCAGATATGTAGCATCATGTCCCACCCAGTCACATTATCCTGACACAAGGCCTACCAGTCAGTATACAACACTAACCTCTTAATGCTGAGCGCCTAGCGATGTATCTCTTAGTACCATTTTTATAAGTCTTTGGTAAGACTCGGATGGAGTTCAAACCATCGAACTCCCGCATCCGAGGCAAACACTCTACCCGCTAGGACACGGAGCGGTAATGCTAATAGTAGTAGAAGCAACCGTAGTAACAGTGGTAAAAATACTGCTGGCGGTTGTTAATATAATATTAATATTACTGCTGTAGCTACTATTACACTGTATCGACAGTTATGTCGTGGTGATGAGACGCTGAGTGGGTGGCGTTGCAAGGACTGTTCCCGACTTCTTCCACCACTGATTATGACAGATTACAGTCTCAACAATATGTTGAACATTTTGCCAATAGCAGAGAGTACACATCTGACTGCTGATGAGGCAATGAACACTGACGTCATTAACAGTGTCAATGATTCTGACATACCGATCGACAACTCTTCTGTTCAGTAAGATATATATCCTTTTATTTCATCTTAATTTAATCGATCTAAATGTAAGAAACAAATATGTAATAAATGTGCAGCATTTTCACATTAGGTAACCACCGAAATGATCTTTTTTCACGATATCGAATTTTAATCTTTTGATATAGGTCCATACAGGAACCAACGTTACAGCTCAGACTAAACCATGTACGTCAACCAGACTTTCAGATCGCTCTTACTGGATAAAAAATGTCGCGTCCAAAGCTTGTGGAGGCTGATGGATATTCATACACTGTCAAGGTTAGTTGTAACATTGGTAATTGCCATAATGTCATCATCGTTATTGGTCATATTTGTAGAGGTGTTGGTGGTGGTAGCATTGATATTCGCACATTTGAATGTTCTAGCGTAAAAAGGCAGGCGTAACATACTAGTGGGGCTCTAACCGCTTTAAAAATGATGTGATGCCCAGCCACCATATTACTGGTTCAAAACAAAGAATGCTTACATATCTTCGATTATTTAAATAATTAAATCTGTTTACAACAAAGTAAATATATGTAAAATGCAGTGCCAAACTCTCTCTCTCTCTCTCTCTCTCTCTCTCTCTCTCTCTCTCTCTCTCTCTCTCTCTCTCTCAATGTGGAGGATAACAAAAGTAAGCAAAAATGTGCACTAGTATGCCAATGAGATCGGCTGCCCATCCCCCATTGGCTTGGTTGCCTGTATAATATACCACGTTCAACACATTTAAAAGCAGCGACAAAAATTTAAATTAACACCAAATAATGGACGTATTCAGTTATTTAAACCTGGCCAACGTTTTTTTTTCTCTTACTGGCAATGTGAATATTTTTTAAAATTTAAATTAAATTAAGTTTTTGTAAATTAATTGGTGCCAAAAGACAAGCACCTTGGGTACGAAACGACCAGCAGCTTGGGTACGAAACGAGCAGCACCTTGGGTACGAAACAACCAGCACCTTAGGTACAAAATGACTTGGGTACGGAATGACCAGGGACCCCCTGATCTCTCGCTCGTCTCAGTTACTCATAACGAAGAGTAACGAAGTGGAGAGCGGTCAGGGAACCAGACTATATCATAGGCAGCTACAATACTATTTCAGTAATGGGTGCCAGTTTCTTAAATTTCATTACATGTAACTTTTAATGGTGAATGTTCTCTTGATTAGGTATTTATACATCCATATTACTTGGAAGGTCATTATAAAAACATCTTGAAAACTTAAGACAAAATCAGTGTTAAAGTACCTGGACAGTTTTGGACGAAGTCAGCTTGTATGTGTTATCCAGTCCAAACCAGACTGAATCTTTCATGCAGATGTCATAAGAAAAACTGTTGAAGTCCCGAGATTGGATTGATACAGTATGTATTTTGTAAAACGCACTCCTAGAATTTAATCATTAATTTTTTTTATAAAAAAGGGTAAGGCATATATATATATATATATATATATATATATATATATATATATATATATATATATATATATATATATATATTTGTCAGATAGTAATTTATATACAAAATACCTATAAAGATTTTTGGGGGGTTTCGTGAAAGTTTCCTTTAAACTTGTTACAAAAAACTATTATTTCTTCATTTCAGGCAAAATTGAAGTTTGGTAAAGACTGCATAATTGCTCAAATCATCAGTGGTTGAAAGAAAAAGCAGTTCATCCACGTGAACAGTTCTGATGTATTGAATAAGATGTGTACTATAAAATTGAAGAATGAAAGAAGGATGGTGTTTAATTGTTATCTTTCTCTTGGTAAGAATTATCATGTTTGAAAATGTAACTAAAATTATTGTATTATTTTGAGGCCACCTGTCCTTTGTTCTGTATCTGTCTCTCCTATTTTGTCATCCTTGGTATAGCATGGGACTCTTAATTCTAGGGTTACAAGTTAAGTACCCATGCAGGCCAGCCTAGGCCAGCTAAAGCACTTAGCTCCGCTTTTTGTGGCATTATGTACACTAGAACTGAGATCTCCATAGGATTTTTAAAGTTTTAGTCCAGTCCTAAAACTTAAAAGAGTCCATAAAACAATAATTTCTTTCCTGTGCAGTGATTAAGAACAGTATGTGTATATTGTTGCGGAGATCTCGGAAACGCTTAATTACGCATATTTGCATGCAAATATTTTATCTGGGATGGAGAAATGCTATCAGTAACAAAGAAAATTATATCTTTATTCTTAATTTCATCTTCCTCTTCTTATTCTTGTTATGAATGTAAAAGTTTTCAAGTCAAGTTTAAGATTACAACTATTTTATGTATATACCTGATTTTAAAAGATACTTATTTCATGATCTTAAGAACTGGGTACCTTGAGTAATTGTTTCTTCGACTCGTGTTGAGGGGTCTTTCCAGTTGGCGATGTGGAATCTCTTCCTCTTTTTCCCTTTGGAACATTAGGTATCTTTGAATAAGTGTGGTAGAATGTTGGTATTCTCTCCATCTTCAGGCCACCTGCATTTACACATGAGGTGGTACTCACCAGTTATTATATACTTTTGAGAGAGTGACATATCTAAGGTGAAGTTGGTAATGTTTGTATTTAAAACATGCACAGTGGAGAGAATGTTGGCATACCTCTATGCTACTTTAATGTAATGTGGCTGAAATTTTCTTTGGATATTATACTTTTGGAAATTGTACATGATCTAAGCACACTGTCAACTAAAATGACTACTCCCTTGTGCTAAAAAAATCACCCTGAATTAGTCTAAAGTACACTACCCATAGCAGCTATTAAAACAGGGAAAATTAATTTTGCCAGACTAGACGATACCAGCCTCTGAAAGTGAAACCAAATATATAAAATGTGAAAAAAAGTTGCCGGGAAATAGCTCTTTTTTTTATACAATTTACCTCTGAAGTTCAGGAAGTAAAAATGACAAAGTGGAGCTAGTACTTATTTGAAAGGTGCACATCTGGTGCAAGCTGTATACTCTATAACCCACATTACACCCATCAATCATACACCAAAATAAAAGGAATTAAAGGTTCTTTGAATTATACCTAAGATACACAAGGTCTTTTTTAAATATCCAGTATAACCAGTGAGGAAAGCTGAGGAATTTCTTTTTATTTAAAATGCGAACCCTATGCAAAATATGAAACAGTAGAGCATGACCCGAGTATCTCTTATAAATTAACCCACCAAAGTCTGTTTCGATCATGATGGATGATATGTGTGTCTGATGTGATCTGTTCATTAAAATGTGCAATTTTGCTGTGCAAATCTTTATGGAACTAAATTGTGTACACTTTATACACATACCAGTAATTGGTAACAGCCATATCAAGTGTGAAATAGAAACTGGCCACAGGACAGATGGCTGTGTTATTTCATGTGGATTTACAAGTGACCAAACATAGGATTAACTCTGGAAATATAATGTACATGTCATTAACAGAACCCTTCTGCCAATGGTAACTGCACAGCCACGAGAAATACCAGTACACGTATCAAATGTACACCAGTGCAGCCAAATTTGGAAGCAGATAATTGCAGCTTTTAATATATATATATATATATATATATATATATATATATATATATATATATATATATATATATATATATATATATATATAACAAGTATAGAAAAAGCAAAATATATCTGTACAAGAAACTTGGGGGGGGGGGCCGAGAATGAAATCAATGAAATGCAGTTTGCAGGAAATATGCTGTAAATATTAAAGATGAGGTCAAAAAAATATTTTAACAGGTATTCTACTTATAGAACTTGAAAGCTCAACGTCATTCTACATAACAACACAACAAGCAGCAGAGGGGGCGAATCATACAACATTTTTGAACAAGCTTTCAATGGATTAAGGCTTAAAACAATGAAATCAGGCAAAAAATCAATGAAATCAGGCCAAAAAAAATCAATGAAATCAGGCAAAAAAGCAATGAAATCCTGAAATGAGTAAAAACTTTTCAACCGAATATTTTATCAAGTCTGATATGATATCGTGTCCGAGGGTCTGCTAAATTTATTGTCACAAATCCGTGTGGTTTTGACTGAGCATGACTAAATAAATTTCGAAATTGATTATGATTCATATCACCGCAGCACCAAGTTTGCCAAATATTTCGTAGTGTATGAGTATCAACTCCGTTAAATACACACAGCAGATTGCAATTATCGCGAATCACTTTTGGTATTTGTGTGTACCGTTGAGTGACATATATCACGTCCGTGTTTTTATGCCTGCCTCGGGAAAATATTCTAGCAGGATTCTTTTGATTATCTAACATGATATCGTCATACACGACTAAATTGTTAATACTTCCATCGATATCTTCCACGGAAGGGGCTTCATCAATATCAGTAATAAATTCAATAATATCATCATCGATTTCAAATTCTTTTGCTTTCTCGTTAAAATCCTTGAGCACTTCATAGCATCGCTGATCGTCTACACTCGGGGCTATTAAATACAATTTGTCCCATTTCATCCATCTTGTTATCAAATTAAGTAGCAGTTGTGTCTTTCCACTTCCAGATGGTCCGATTATAATCATTCTAATTGAATTCGGTAACATTTCATGGTGTTTAATAGGTTCCCGTCGTCGGGTAGCTGAATAATCAATTACATTCATGATGTTATATATAAATTATGGATCTATATTGTGTGAAGTGTAAAAAACGTACTGGCACAGATGACTTGACGACGATTACAACAAAAAATAACCGATCAGCGCTTTCTGGTAAATGCGTACAATGTAGTACAAAGAAATTTAGATTTGTTTCTAAACCCAAGGAACCTTTAAAAAAAAACGAGGAGGTGATATCGCAGCCAAGCTAACTAAACTCCCTGGAACCCCATGGGCAAAATACCCCGGAGAAAAACACCTTCCAGGGTATAGTTATTGTGGACCGGGAACAAGACTTGATGTCAGACTCAATGATCAAAATCAGCCCCGACCCGGTGAAGAACCAATAAACGCCATTGATAAGGACTGTCACCTTCATGATGTTGCTTATAAAAGCAGCAATTTGCAACACAGGCATCTAGCAGATGTGAAATTAATTCATGCGTTAAATGCTATTCCTGATAAATCCTTCAAAGAAAAATTGGCTTCCTTTTTGATAAAATCGGCTATGAAAAGCAAATTGATGTTAGGTGCTGGTAATTAATAACAACATGGAATCTATTTATTATTCCCCAAGAGGATACTGGAGGGGTACATCAGCAATCCATAAACTCGCTAGCGCTGCAAAAGTGAAAAAAACCACTGCGGCGGATTGGTTATCTAAACAGGCACTATGGCAGATTTATCTACCACCGCCTAAACAAATTAATTTCTCGCATTTTGATGTGACCTTTCCTAATGAAGTTCATCAGGCTGATATACTATTTCTGCCGCATGATGGTGGTTACAAATACGCGTTAACTGTAGTTGATGTTGCGAGTCGATACAAACAAGCAGAACCGTTAAAAACAAAATCAGCCACTGAAGTGGCTTCTGCATTTGAAAGGATTTATCGAAGGAGCCCTCTGCACTGGCCAAATCTATTACAAGTTGATCCTGGCAAGGAATTTCAGGGTGCAGTGTTATCTACAATGAAATATCACAATGTCACTATCAGACGGGGGCATACTGCGCTACATCGCGATCAGGCAATTGTAGAACGGTTTAATAAAACTCTTGCTGAACGGTTATTTGGATATCAATACGCAAAAGAATTCATCCAAGAAAAAAGATCCCGTGAATGGGTTAAAAGATTATCAGCTGTGATTACTGCACTGAATAACGAGATTACTAGAACAATCAACATGAAACCTAGCAACGCTATTAAAAAGAAGTCAATACCCGCACAACCACAAAAAGATTTCAAAGAATCAATTCTTGGTAGTAATGTCATTGTGAGGTATTTATACGAACCAGGAGAGCTTGAAGGGGGCAGAAAAAGGGCTACTGATCCTATTTGGAGTGTTACTGCACACAAGATATCTAGTGTAACACGATCTACGGGTAGACCTCCAGTCTATAAACTGGATTCAACTGCCCCTCAGCGGGGTTTTACTAGACAACAATTACAAGTGATACCCGAGGATACTCAATTGCCACCACGGGGTCTTAACTAGCACCCTTGCGTCTATTGCACTCAAAACAAGTCAACATCACATTATTTCTGACATGACCGAGATTGTTATTTTTTCTGTCTACGGTGAATTGGCGAGGATCCTTATCCGAATACTGCCAACGCATTATACAATTGCAACTTGCGCAGTGATTATTCTGTTGTTTCTTCAAGGTGATTATTAATTTAGCATCAATATCAAATTCTCGTTGTTTTTTTTGTCCTGTTGTTTGTAACCGGAGAGTTTTTTATCAATAATTTTAACATCAATATCATCCATTGTGGTGTCATTATCATCGCCTGACTCTGTCAGGACAATTCTTCGAAGTTGATTTATTTTTCGTACTCTGGATACTGAAAGATAGACTAAATTTGACCATTCGATGCGATTATCTACCATCCAAACAATTGTGTCTGTGATAGTCAATCCCTGTGAAGAATGTATTGTTGCTGCGTATCCTAGCGTCCACGGGGATTTATTAGCACGCAATGCATCTTCAACGACGCTGATATCAACCAGCACAATATCATTTAATACCAGAATTTGTTTTTCATTCTGTCCTGGAATATCAACTTCAATGTTCTGTTTTCGTGTATCCGATGGCCTATAACATAACGGTACTGGAAGTGTTGCAAATTTTTGTTTACGCAATTCAAATAACTTCATCTGAAGTGTGTCCCTGACTATTTTTCTACTTGCAATTATCAAATCATTTGGTCTCCACGCTTCCCAAAACTCATTCATGGGAGTTTCCGTAATTATTTCACGGGCTATTTCACACTGGATTCTATCCGGTTGTAATCTAATTAGTTTCTTAAATTCTTTTAATTTTTCATCCAGTGATCTATGATCGGTATCAATTTCTTCATAATAGTCTACAAAACCCTTTAGCCATTCATGGGGGGATGCACCGACAAATGGTGGTGGTTGGCCGTGATCACCGCACATGACGATTTTTGTAGTTTTTAATAACAACCACTCAAGAAATATTTTTAATACATCTAATGACACTGTGTCTATTTCATCCCAAATGATAATTTCAGGAATAAATTTCTCTCCCATGCGCTCAGGAGTCCATTTATCTCCCTTCCATCGGAAAAAACTGTGATAAGTACAGGCATTTACCCCTCTCTGTATCATTTCTCTTGCAAGTCTGTGTGTTGGTGTTAGTACAATCATATTTGGATTGGAAACACGAAATAACTCAATTGCCCGGGTTGTTTTTCCTGACCCACCACAACCGTTTAAATAAACTGTTTTATACCGGCATATTGGATCAGAAATCGATGGTGCATTAGAAAATTCTGAACAGTGATTGCTTTCTAAATACTTATTTTCAATTGTAACATCTGCTGATTGAATACAATCATGAAGCATTTCCTTCTTAATTCTCCATGACCCCCAATTCTCGTTGCCAGTAGCCTTAAAATCAGCCATTTTGCTGTTTATGTAAAATGAGTCAGTGGCAACTCTAACTGCGGTGTTAGGAAATTTATTGATCATCGAAAACAGATTAATAGAAGCATAACCGAGCATAGAAGCTCTCAAATGTGTGTACTCGGGATTGTACCCATCATTGTAGGTAACAATTGTACCCAATTTGGTTCCATTGGACAGAAATGCGTCTTTACGATTGACATATAGGCCCCTATTCGTTAAATCCGCGATTACAAAATCGTATTCAGCATTGTCTATAATCAATCGTGAAGAATATCTTGTATTGTCATATTTGCCACCTTGGGTAAATTTACCGATTATTCTTCGTCCAAGATCTTTTGCTTCGTTGTTTCTGATTTCAAATAACTGTTTGGACCAATCCATGATTTGTTGCTCATTAAAATCAGGAAACAGTTTTCACTGTTCACTAATTATTTTTTCTAGATCAGGTTGTGGTAACCAGACTGATTTCTGTGCTCGATAGGATATAATTGCTTCACTGACAATTAATGATTTTAACATCTTACAATCAAGCATATACCGTAATAACACTATTGGCATCCAGTGTTTTTCAGACATGTGTTTACCAATCCAAAGATAACTACACGGATGAAGTCCTGTAGCCAATTCAAATGATACTACACAAGCGAATCCGGTTAAATCAAAATCAGGCAGTGGTCCATTAATAGCAACACGGGTCATTTCATGTGTGGGGTGTCCAAATCGTTTGAAATATTTAGCGCATTCTCCATACCCAAGAAAACTTCCTGGATAACACGCAATCATATCAACGGAAATAACGGTTTCAGGGTCGTATTTTGTATTCCATAACCCTCCATGGCTGTATTCAAGACAGGACAATCTGACATCTGATAAAAACTCACTTCTTGTTGGTTTCCACGCGTTTTTCTTTCTAGCAAAATGTGCTGCAATTGATGGTAGTGTAAAACAGTTTGCTAATAATTGATCGTTGTCTCCCCCCAGAGAACTCTCTGGAGAAAACTCACTAGCTAGTTTTTTCATTTGATTATGCAGTTCTTCGGTACGGTACAATTCTCCGTTGGGCCTTACAAACTGATTAAATCTACATTCCTCGTCTGAAGTGCTATGAAATAGCCACATTGACACAGGATCGTTTTTACTCAAATGGTAAATAGCATCAAATAATTTCTGCTCTGAAAAAAACTCTTCGGTTCCAAACAGAGTTTTGGGGATATATTTTACGGTTCTATCCCGTGGGAATATTGTTACTGCAGATGACCACGCGTGTTCATTATGATCAATAATCTGTATTGGAGCTCCCTGTGATTTATATTTCGATTCGTATAATAATTCTCCGGTGATTGTCCTTACTGATATTGGAAATCTTAATGATTTTTCTAATTTGGTTATATCCTGAATTGTTGCCCCATTCTCTTTTACCGTTAATTCCCATTCGGTTATTTTTTTTCGTCTTAGATCAGTTAGTTTATTTCCCCGGGACGCATTTGTGAAGTGTTCCATTATTCGTTCTGCTACACAATTGAGCCCTGTCGAATATTTCATGGGTGCTAGTTTTGCAATATCAGGTTTTTCATTGAGCTGCTATATCCCGTAAACAACTGCTGTGACAGGATAAGATCTAACGTAGTATGGTTTATCAATTCCAGTCAAAATTCCTGGTTTGGAATCCTGATTCACAGTGACAGTTTTGTTGTCCCTGAGAATGGGTTCAAATTTATCCCTAATAATCCATTTTTCATCCTCACGGTTAATGAATTTTATTCGAAAAATATTTCTTTCTTCCCCAAGACGTGAAATTATCACTGCTGCTTTTTCATCATTCATGGTAGCGTCAACACCGCCTCGTATTCGAAATGTTGACCAACAATAAGATGCTCCATCACGCTTGAATTCATTAAAACAGTCTCTGATTTTAATAATTATATTTCTATCAGAAATTTTAATCTTGGGTGTATTAGAAACTATATCAAGATTGAATTGAGCATCTTTCCAGGGTAATCTCTTGTTACGTTTTTTGGGTTTATCGAGATTAAATTTAGGATTAATTTTCAATAATCTCTTAAACTCCCTCATGTTTCTGTCTATTAAACGTTTTTTGGGTTTATCGAGATTAAATTTAGGATTAATTTTCAATAATCTCTTAAACTCCCTCATGTTTCCGTCTCTTGGACGTTTGTTACGTTTTTTGGGTCTATCGAGATTAAATTTAGGATTAATTTTCAATAATCTCTTAAACTCCCTCATGTTTCCGTCTCTTGGACGTTTGTTACGTTTTTTGGGTCTATCGAGATTAAATTTAGGATTAATTTTCAATAATCTCTTAAACTCCTTATCAGTATTGAATTTAGCATTTTTCGAAGGCAATCTCCTTAACTCCTTCATGCTATACTAAAAACAAGTATCTAAATGAAATATTTATGTATAATGAACCACTGCAAATGGATCAGTCACTGAATTAGACAAATAGTATAGTATACGAATGAACCAAGAATTCAGACCACACCCAGTGAGTACAAATTATGAAGCATCCAGTGATGGTGTTGTAAGACACTATAGACTGAAGAACCCAGTTGGGAGGGATAATGGTATGGGGTATTTGATGTTTACTGTTGGAAAGAAGAAATATTACAATCATCGTTTCGTATTTGAATGTTTTAATGGATTGATCAAAGATGGTTTTGTTATTGATCACAAGGATTCTAATCCAAGGAACAATTCTTTATCAAATCTGCAAGCTATCACACAGAGTGAGAATTCCAAACGAGGAAGGACTGGCACTTGTTCAAAAAAAACGAGACCAGTAAAATCTTTGAATACAACAACTAACGAAGAGAAAATATTTAAATCAATATATGAAGCCGGCAAGTATTTCAATATTTGTAGAGCCTCAATACGATTCGTTGCAGAGGGGGTTTGTCGATCTGCCATTTCAAAAAAGACCGGACAGAAAGTTCAATTTAGTTATGTCTGATACGTCATATTTTTCAATTAGAAATATGTCATGTTATAGAATAATGAATTCTGAAAACATGAATAGCATCATAGTTGAAATTTTAAAATTGAAAAATCAGGATATCAAACTATCAGATGGCTTAAATCCTGATCAAATCAAGTCGGATTTTCATGATATAGAATACGGAGTTAGCACTAACAAGTATATGCTACCAAAGGGGTATGCACTCATCAAAAGAATTCAGAATTCTATTAAGGACTCTCTTGCATTTTCTAGTGACATCAGTGTGTTCGTTCCGTTGTATACTATCGTAGAACGAATACGAAAAGAATTAGGTAACGAATACGAATTGAAAAAAGAAGTTAACTCTAAAATTAGCAACCTACGGGCGTTAATTCAATTTTGATTACCCGACCATTGATTGCCTGACCCCTTTATCATTTTTTGATTGCCTGACCCCTTATCATCGACCTTCATTTTTTTTAGCACTTTTTGATTGAAAATGTCAAAATCAGTGATGGGCGATCAAAATAGAATGGCGAAAGTGCTAGTATTATTTATTTTTATAAGAATTTCCACACTTGCTCTATCATTGATAGAGCCGTTAAAACACTTCCATGATGGTGTTAAAAATCATCAGATGTGTCAAAAATAGAATGAAGGAAGTGTCATTATAGGATGAAATAACACTTCCACGGTGGTGTTAAAAATCATCCGACATGTCAAATTGGAAAATTGTTTTCGTCTGTTAGGTCGGGATTTGCAATTGAAAAATTGTTTCTGATTTCAAATAATGGTCAATGAAGCATTAACAACCCGATTGGCTCGTGAGCGGCTAGATGCAATTAAGAGATTTATACCAATTCGTGACTCTGTAAGGAATAAACTGCAACAACGACAGAGTCTTCAGACTGATTTTGCTTTGGGGTCTGAAGAATTGTTTAAACCAGTAACCACATCAACGAAGGAGGTAGTGTCAACAATCTCTGAACAAGGAAAGACCTTTCTCCCTGTGTTAGAAAAAATAGCAGCGAAAACTGAACAAACAAAACAAATGGAATCAAAAAGAACAGTAGATGATTTACGCGTGAGATTTAACGAGGAAGGGTTAGCAGAAATTGATAAAACTGATCCAACAGAAATTCCTGCGCTTGTTGTTACGTCTTATGAAAACAGAAAAAAATGGTTGAAACCAGAACATCATAAGTATGTTAAGAATTTAACCCACTGGGCTGATATATTTTACAAAATCAAAACTAAAACAAGTCAAATTAAGACAGACAGTGCATCATACATTGAATATATCAAGATGGTGGATAACGTGTATAATCAATATGAAGGGTTTAAACAACAACAAAAAACGCCAAAATTGCAAAGAAAGCGACAGCAACCTGCAATGAAAATATCTTTCTCGCCTAAAAAACTACAACAACTACCACCTGATGATGATGATGATGATGATGATGATTATTTACAAGAAACGGATTTAGAAGAACTGGATGAAGCAGCTGGTTATAGCGGAAGTGGATTAGGAAACCCAAGTAGGGTATGTCCTGATAGTGTTATCAATGATATATCACGATTAGATGTTCTTGTAGGAGGTTTCCGAGCTGGAAATAATTCACCGGAAATAATTAATGAAGCAGCTGATATCTGTAGACGGTTATTTCAAGGTGGTATCATGGATATCAAAACATATCGAGATTTCATTGGCGAGTTAGCGGAAAGTGGGTATCACAGTGATTAATCACCGAGACTGAATTGATTAGATAAATAACAATTGAAAACACTAGTGTTTTTATAATAATGATCATACACTACAATCATGATAAACCAATTCCCGTCTATGTAGTTAATTCACGGTTTCCAGTTTATAGAGCATACTACGGAGATGGTTTAGGTAATACCATTGCAGGGTTTTTTGCGAGAATGGCCCCAAAAGTGATGCCGTTAGCTAAACAATTATCAATGAAAGCCATTGATGTTATTCGTGATAAGGGTATTGGTGCTGTTGGAGATCTTGCGGGAAAAGCGTTTTCAACTGCGAAGAATAAATTAACATCATTAGTGAGACGAAAAAAGAAACCGTTACCGTCTACAGCGGAAATGCCTGCAAGTGTTAGTAAAATTATAAATAACGCAGTAGATGAAAAATTAGCGTCGATGGTGACTCCCGACCAAAGCAATATTGCAAATATGATAGCAGGAAGTGGCTTTAAAAAACTACGACGATGAAATGGAAAATCGCGATTTAGACTCTGATAAATAGAATAAAATGTTCAAAAAGTCACATGATCCAGCGTTTGATATAGACGCCCCAGTTGGCAAGGATGATTCTGTACGCGATTATCAATATTACGCCTATCATGCCATAGACTCAAATAGTCGATCAAGAATTGATCTTCAAGTCCATGATACCAGTAAATACTTTTTGCCTTGTGAAGCATTTATCGAAGTAGAAGGAGAACTTGTAACAGCTGATGATACTACTGCTGTACCAGCACCGTATCCAGCTGGTACTCAAGTCGGTTTTGTCAATAATGGTATTATGGCGTTATTTGAGAGTGCTAGATATCTCATTGATGGAAAAGAAATTGAGTCCATAGATCGTGATGTTGATGTGGCTACAACAATAATCGGGCTAGCAAGATATTCTGATGATTATACAAGATCAGCAGGACCTTCTATGATGTTTGCAAAAGATGTTAAAAATACCGCTGGAGGAAATCCATTTATTATAAGACGACCAAAAAAACGTGATAATAGTGATGCTGATGTCGAGGATATGATTATAAACAACGATGTTAATTTCAATCTAGGAGCTGCAACACGTATTTCAATGTTGCATGATAGGCGTAAATTATTTTCATGCGCGATTCCACTGCATCATATTTTTGGATTCTGTAGAAATGTCCGAAAAGTTATCTACGGGGCGAAGCATACAGTATCGCTTGTACGAAAGAGTGATGATAATGACGCAATTTGGAGGATTCCAGCAGACAATGCAAATCCCAATGCTGATGCTGGTAAAGTCAATTTAACAAAAATATCATTGTGGATGCCAGTGTTGACTCCAGCAATTACCGCAGAAGAACGATTACTATCATTTATGGACCAAGGAGGAAAGTCGTTGTTGAGTTGGTTATCAGTGAGTACAGATGTGAAGCAATCAAATCTGAACGGGTTATTCACGTGGAATCTAGCATCAAAACAAGGCATGGCTGCACCACGTCATATATTTATTGCGTTACAGGATAACACACGAGTTGGCAATCAACTCTCCAGCCATATGATATTTGATCAATTAGGTGTGAAAGACGTCTCACTGAGAATAAACGGCCAGCAGGAACCATCTGAAGATGTACAACTTAATTACACCGAAAATCATATTGCATGCGTGTATCATAGGTTGTTGTCATTTATGGCACGTGATCAAAATGTGGATATCGGTCTACAAATATCACAATTGGATTTTAAAAGCCTCTATCCGATTTATTACTTTTCACTGGAACATCTTGATTTAACAAGACAGTCTGTCGTTGATATACACTTTAGAGCTAATGTTACCCGTCCTGGTGCTTTTGCTAATTATAGAGCGGTTGCTGTCATTCTCAGTGATAAATCAATGCTACTTGAAGGTGTTGGAGGAAGAATGAGAGTGGTAGATGCACCAGTGGAAAATCTTTGAACGATTTTTCATTGAAATTGTAAACGATTTAGAATCAATCTATTATCTATAATGTCATATAGTAATATCAATGTGTCTTTGACACCCGGTCAAATCAAGAAATTGCAATCGGAATCAGCTAAAAAATGTGGAACCACTATCACGCTGAAACCTAATCAAATGAATGGCGGTGCAAATAAATTATCGCTGACAACTCGTCAAGTAAAACATTTCAATGATGCACTTGTAGCAAAAAAAGGTGTTCAGATTACTCTTTCTGCGGCTGCTATCAAAAATATGATTAAAACAGGCGGTATATTTCCATTGTTAGCTGCGATTCCGGCCTTGATTGCAGCAGCAGCCCCAGCTGTGGCTAAAGCAGCGGCGTTAGGAGCCGTTGGTACTGCAGCAGGAATGGCACTAAAGAAAGCATCTGGACAGGGATATAAAAAAAAGGGAAGGGGTCTAAGACTACCAGGAACCCCGTATTCATGGTACAGCGGAAAAGGTCTAAGACTACCAGGAACCCCGTATTCATGGTACAGCGGAAAAGGCCTGAGACTAACAGGAACCCCGTATTCATGGTACAGCGGAAAAGGTCTGAGACTAGGACCGGTTTATTAATTGAGGAACCTATGTCCAATTTTGATTTAATGGATGCTGCTAAAAAACTAGCGATTAAAAATTTCAGAGGTGTTTTTATGAAAGATCAGTTACCGGCACAACCCAATGATGTTGAAACCGGTATTATTAATTTAGATAACAGCACCGGACCCGGAACTCACTGGGTTGCATACGCTATTGATCCTCGGGCAATCGTCTATTTTGATTCATATGGATTAGCACCGCCAAAAGAGTTTATGCGTTACATAAAAAAAATTCCAATGAAGACTTGGTATTCTACGCTACCAACACAACAAATCAATGACCCACCAATATGTGGCAGCGAAGTATTAAATGTCCTTAACGCTATTTCATCATCTAGAAAATCACCACACATTGTCGTAAATGAATACACTAGTAATCGCTTTTTAGAGAGAGGTGTATAAAATATCATGATTGATATTTGGGGAAGATCTTTGAAACCCAAACCCGATGGCACTGCAACCCCTGATTCTATCAAGGACATAAAAAAAATAATTGAAGATGAAATCGCTGAGACGTTGAACTTAACAAGTGTTGACCCCGGGGAAATAGTTGTATTTCAAGACAAACAGGGTAAATCGAAAACCAGTGATGTGTCGTTGGATGATATTTTAGTTAAACAACGAAACGCAATCGAGAACACCGTTGCGTTATTTTCGGATCAGGGTAAACTCAAACCGGGCGTACTTTTTTCAACGATTACAGATCGATTTAAAACTCTCAACGATGAGTTGAAAAATTCTGTGTTGGAACTAGCAGCGCTTCAATCTAAAACTGAAGAACACATAAAACAGTTTTCAATTTTTCGTAGAAATATCGTGGATAAATTTATTGGAACTACATTCGATAAACTCGACATAAAACTCCCTGATATCAAAAAATCCATCGATGAGACGAAAACCTTCATCGAAGCCATCAAAGGGGATGCAACGAGGATGATAACAGTTATTGAAAAAACAAAAATTCCTCATGAGAAAACCAACAACTTAGTATACACAATCCAACACGGATCATTTGCGTGGACACCTACAAATAACAAATTAGATATCACTGCAACCGTTAAGGGTATTTATCGATTAACACTAGTGACAACGACTCAATTTAATATTTCATCGTCGAGTTCATCCGGGGTCAATAATATGATTTCAACGATCATCAACAAGAATACAACTGAAAAGTTCACGATAACATCTACTGATAAAAATTTGGCTAGGGTTTCAACAACATGGTATGTGGAATTCGTAGCGGATTTAAGTTGAAAATTGAAATCGTAATTGAAAACGCTAGCGTTTTTAAAATAAAAATGATTTCATCATCGCAATATCGTTATGATCAGGTCAGAGAATTTCAAACTAGACTCAAAACCCTCACTGAGGAGTATGCAATGAAAATTAAAAAATATCGCAGGAGAATTACCGCAATTGATGTTACCGTGTATTCAGTGAGTGGTGTAATCACCGGAGCTGGTATTATACTGTCTTCAGTGACAATGATTGCCCCGATAGCTGTTCCAATTTGCATTTCTGCGGCAACAACAATCGCTGGAATTATTTCAATAATAACAAAAAAAATATCATCATGCAGCCAACGAAAACTACAAGACTACATAATTCAATTTCATGTTGTATCCACTGCATACTCGCAATTATCCTCATTAATATCGTCATCTCTCGATGATACAATTATATCAGAGAGTGAGTTTTCAGCGATGGTAGGTATTTATGATTCCGCAATATCAAAATTAGAGCGACAACAACAGTATAATAACAATGACAACACAGGTGGAATTAGAAAACACGAACCCGAAAACCAGAATGATCTCAATAACTTCAACGATATCAGATAGTGAGTTCTCAGTGACGGTCAGTATTTATGATTCCACGATATCAAAATTAGAAATACATCATGAGTATAATAACAATGACAACACAGATGGAATTACTTCAACAAATAGCGGAGAACACAAACCCAGTACAAACAAGCATGATCTCAATAACATCAACGAATCCAGAATTCAGTGTGAATTTCCCCTCTCCGGTCCCAGTGAAGGAAATCGCGTTAGCAAAACTACGAGTGTATCACAGTTGGCCTAATATCAGATCAAAATCATTTGGTGGTCAACAGCCCAATAATTCACTGGTATTTGCAAATAAGAATAAAGACGACGGTAACCCAGACTGGAACGTTGTTTCCATACCAACCGGATCATACCAAATTGAACAAATCAATGCTGAATTGCAACGTAGAATAAAATCCATTACTGGAGCAGAATCAAAAATAGCTATAACAGTTCATGAGCCGACGCTATCATCTGCCATTGAAATAAACTCAGAAGAATACGTCGTAAATATCTATCAAAGCTCAATAAGGACCGTACTAGGATGGCCTGAATTACCACCCCCGGGAAAAACCGTTGATTTACCAGAACCAAAAAAAAACTGATTATGTCACAGACACGACAAAATTTGACAATCCAATAAAAAGCTATAGCGATTATGACAAATTGAATTTTTTCACTGAATTAGATGAGGGAGGGGAGAAATACTACATAACTCGACAGGATAAAATCACTGAAAATTTGAAGTCATTTATACCGATACAAAAGGCGTCGATCCATATAACTATTTAATGCATCTCCGTGGAAGAAAAAATAAATAAATCAAAACTTAGTTTAGCCTCGATTCTGTGTTTTTTAAATTAATAAGTCACTCAGAATTCGATGGTCTATTGTTGGGAACTTGATTTTAAAGTTTAAATCAGATGTCACATGAGCTTGAAAGTACTTCTTGACTACATACTGTTGAAACACCTCATGTACAACAAAGATTTAAAGTCAACACCTGTCAACTTCAAAAGCCAACAGAAAACAACCACCCATCTTTGACACTTTTATTCATGTGATATTCAAGTACTCTAGATTTGATCTCTTGCTTCTTAACAAATATGGTAATCATGTGATCTGACTCTTGTATAACATCACTGGACGGTATCAAATGACAAATTGGTTAACTGATTTGTTACATTATATCAATTTTAAGAAGATCTAGATTTATTTGAGAACATGAGTAAGACCATGTTTTTTTAAAAAGGGGATATTCATGGTTTTAATTTTAAAAGTGATCTCACCTCTAGTCCCGACATTTTTCTGAAATTAGCTGGTGATGCAGAAATGGTAAATTTTGGTCATCCAGCATATAAGGCAAATACACAATAGGTGGCGCTATGCAGAAAAATAAATTTGTTTGAATACCACATTACCATTGAACTCGCAATATCATCAGAAGCTACAATACTATTTCAGTAATGGGTGTCAGTTTCTAAAATTTGATTACATGTATCTTTTAATGGTGATTGTTCACTTGATTTCAGTATTTATACATCATTATTACTTGGATGGTCATTATAAACACACCCTGAAAACTTAAGACAAAATCAGTGTTAAAGTACTTGGACAGTTTTGGATGAAGTCAGCTTGAATGTGTAATCCAGTCCAAACCAGATTGAATCTTTCATGCAGATGTCATACGAAAAACTTTTGAAGGCCCGAGATTATTCAGTATGTATTTTGCAAACGACACTCCTAGAATTTAATCATTAACTTTTATTATAAAAAATAGGTAAGGCAGTAACTTGTACTGATTTTATTTCTGTGATAATATTCTTTATGCTCAGTGAAAATATATACATATATATATATATATATATCCTGAGATAGTACTTTATATACAAAATACATTATTTCTGTGATAATATTCTTTATGTTCAGTGAATATATATATATATATATATATATATATATATATATATATATATATATATATATATATATATATATACAAAATACCTATATGGATTTTATTTGGGTTTCATGATAGTGTCCTTTAAAGCTTGTTACATGATGTTACTACAAAAACCTATTATTTATTCGTTTCAGGCAAAATTGAAGCTTGGTAAAGACTGCATAATTGTTCAGTGGTTGAAAGAAAAAGCAGTTCATCCGCGTGAACAGTTCTGATGTATTGAGTAAGATGTGTACTATAAAATTGAAGAATGAAAGAAGGATGGCGTTTAATTTTTATCTTTCTCTTGGTAAGAATTTTACTATTTGAAAATGTAACCAAAATTATTGTACATTTCTGAGGCCACCTGTCCTTTGTTCTGTATCTGTCTCTCCTATTTTGTCATACTTGGTAGAGCATGGGGCTCTTAATTCTAGTGTTATATGTTCAGTACCCATGCAGGCCAGCTCCTTCTGTGTGTCATTGGGAAAGGCACTTAGCTCCGCTTTTTGTGGCATGTTGTACACTAGAACTGAGATCTCCATGGGATTTTGAAAGTTTTAGTCCAGTTCTAAAACTTAAGAGTCCAAATAACGATCATTTCTTTCCTGTGCAGTGATTAAGAACAGTATGTGTATATTGTTGCGGAGATCTCGGAAACGCTTAATTACGCATATTTGCATGCAAATATTTTATCTGGGATGGAGAAATCACTCCATGCAGGAGTCCTCCATATGCATGGAAGAAAAAATAAGTATTTTTGCGAAGTGTTGAAAATTTTAGAAGTTTTATTTTCATACATTAACTTTAAGAGAAGGTAATGCTAATAAACACGGTAGGTCTTAAGCTTCCAACAATTTGCAATATATCCAATTATATTTCATATTTCTGAGTAACCTCTTTTTACTGTACCAAGTCTCAATTCAGGAGTCCTATGGTTGTTTCAGCCATATCTGCAATGACTGGTGCGTAGACTAAATTATCCCTCAAATATTTAGCGCATTGACCCCATTGTCTGTCAACGGCATTAGTGTACAAAACTTGATTTAATAACTTCTAGAAGTTATTTCATAAATATATCTATATTGATTTTCATTTAGATAAGCAAAAATAGTGTTTATATCTTCTCTTTAAATATATACATAAACTGTGTACGATATACAACGCTATGCCTCAACTAAATAAATTATGATTACAGTATAATTTTAGACCAGAATAAAGCATCTTATGTATATTTCTTTTAATTAGAAAGAAGAAGAGCCAAAAATATCACAAATCAATCAAACTCAAGATTAAAATTGCCTAAATTTTTTATCAGTATTCAAAGCTAGATAGTAAAGACTTGATAACATGACTTGTTATGGTTTCATTGGTGTACCATGTATATAAGTCCATAAAATTATTTTAGTTTTTTGGGTATGAAGTCACGATTTACTACAAATTATATACATAACAATAATTTTTAATACTTATTATTTTTCTTCACAACTTTTGAATAATTATACAACGTAAAATAAATATATACGAAAAATGAAATGTTCAACAGACGTTACTGTGAGATTAGACTAACATCACCGAGTGATAGGCAAAAATGTAAAGTACCTGATCAAGAAATGTAGACTAGTGTCAAAACTCTAAATCTATATTTTTTGTCACTTCCTTCACAACACAACAACTCTTTCTTGCCTTTAACAAACAATAAATAATAATAATAATGATAATGATAATAATAACAATAATAATAATAAGAGAATAGTTGTAGCACGGCATTACAGCGCCATGTTTTAGGCGATAAATCATGATTGACTTGCCATCGTTAATAAATAACTTGA
The DNA here is from genome assembly GCA_029339505.1 of Unio delphinus. Classification (NCBI taxonomy): domain Eukaryota; kingdom Metazoa; phylum Mollusca; class Bivalvia; order Unionida; family Unionidae; genus Unio; species Unio delphinus. The sequence continues at coordinate 4,153,170 of JAQISU010000105.1, forward strand.
GTAAAACTCGCATTCCAGGATGTTTAAGTATCCCGGAATAGGGGTGCGGGACATTTTTTTCATTCCGGGATGCTTGGTCACCCTATATCAAACTTGTTTAAATGAACAGTGTCATGGCAAGATTATATCTGTATGAGTTTAGTCCTAAAAAGCTATATTCAAAATAATGACAAAGAATGATGTAAGCAATGAGATGGGGTTGTTTCACAAATTTCCAATTTTTTTAGTATTTATTAAGCATGGCAATATTTTTTTCCTTGCGTTGAAATAATTTATTCAAACATGAAACAGTTGTCACGAATATCCAACAGTTGTGTTAGATTTCATGAAAATAAATATGGGTTCAGGAAAAGGGTACACACATTCCTCAGCAGGCTGACGACACATGTGATTTGGTATAGCCTTCATTGTTTGTCCTAATTAAAACTGAAGCTATAAACATGTTTTCTGGCACAATCCAGAGTTGCAGACTCTGTTCACTTTCATGAAATTAAGTAGGACCATATTTTTCTAAAAATGGACAAAATTGTATTTTGAGAATTGTCCACCCCCACTCCTTTCATGTCACAAAAGTACACCACGCTGCATCACAGAGACAGTTGAGACTGAATATTTATCATTCTTGGATGCATCTCGTTTGAAAAAAAGCTTGATTTACTTGCAAAAACTGGTATTGCAATTTTTACGTCCTATACCAACCAGTATTGGCACAAAAGCCATACCAAATTCAATTGATGAAAAAAAAACCTGCAATGCTTACCAATTGAAAAGCGGCAGTTGTCACCAGAATATTATATTCAAAATAATATAAAGTTTGGACAAATGGATATGACCCCTGTGTTTCTATGACTCAAGATATGGTGACCAAATTCTGTGCATGGCTTTGAAAATATGTAATGTTTATGCATCAGGCTATGGAAATGAAATACATTACTTTGGACTCTTTCTGGCATTTCAGCCAAAAATTGAATTTTCAACCAAACCAACACGTGATCCAATGTTTACAGAAATGATGTATTGTTGTGCAGAAATACCAAACGCGCCAAATAGGCTGACACAGTTGTACATGTCAGTGTTATAAAGAATGTGGAAATTAAACTCAATGGCAACCAACAGTTCTTCTAATCTGCAAAGTTCAACATTGTCAAGGATGGGACTGCAACTTTTACTGGCGGTACTCCTATTTTTACCAAATAGGGAGTCCTGGACGAGACCTCTGTTATTGTGTAATCAATGTATACATTATAAGATTGCTAAATATTGTGAAATATTTAGTATGATAAAATTCAGGCAATTGATAAATGTATATGTCTGTGCTGTTACAACTATAACAATTCTCAATGCCTTTACCTTGCTGTTCTCATTTTTTAATTTGTGTGTAGCTAGAAGAAATTACAGAAAAAGGTGAAACTTTCATTTCTTTTTAAATTCCACTAAACAGCTTTATTACGTTTAAAATTAATACTTTTTCCAAGACACAGGATGGAACCTTGAGGGGTCTGAAGCGCTCTCCATTATGGATCACTATTATCTCACCTCTGTGTGGGTTCTTGTCTTAGATTTGGCTAATGGGGTTATGTGAGAAAGCTTGCCAGTAGCTTTTCATAGTTCGGTGGTTTGTTCCCATTTTTTTCTTCGTCTGGGTTCTTCCTTAGCTACAAGCCTTAACTTGATTTGTTGTGGTTGTCTATGACGTAGGAGTAAGGGTACTAATATTAGTACTAGGTTCTTCCTCTACTATATAATACTAGCCGCCATGTATAGCCTATTTTGTGCCAAAAAAATATGGCATCAAACCCTACAACAACTACAACAACAAGACACAGGAAGAATAACCATATTCCTTTCACTTTTTTCATTTCATCTTGAAGCAGCACAGCATACTACATTCATTTTTTTTCTATAAAAAACTTTTTCCGATATCTCCACGGCAGTTGAAGAGTCCAAATCCTTATGTTCTTGGCCTGTTGTTTGTTGGTTGTCATTGTATGTTTTCCTGCCGCTGTTTTGACAGCCCGTGCGTAATGCTACTAACATTCCATTGTTTTCTCATTTTTTTAAGCTGATGGAATGTTCTATTCCATGAGTCGTTACATGAATCACTGAGTGTCTTCAGCATTTATTTTATGTTGGTCATGAAAGTCTTGTTTATCTGCTCTCTTGCACTTGTCTCCATAGAATATATGTAAAGCTGTCACCAGAATAGTACTGCTATGATAATCCTCAAAAATGAAATTATATCTGTACATAACACCAAGAAGCAGCTGATTTTATGCCAATTTATGATGAATAGTGTGGGAGTTTGTAATACTCTGACAAACTAAATGAAGTCACCAAAACTTGTCCTTATTTTCCTAAATATCTTATATAGTAAAATGCAAGTGTTCTAAAAACCATGTAAGGATTAATAATATAATGGATTAAAACTTCTGCAATCTTTATCCAAGAGACATGCCAAACTACATGTGCATTTAATTGGTCATTGGCTCAAAATGACCATTAGGAACTGACAGTTATTTTAATCTCCTTGTGTTTTAAAATCTAACCTATGTGGCTTCATCTAATCTCATTACAATCTGAAAAGATCTAACCTAGGTAATATGGACAAAGTTCTTTTGCATATCAGAGCCCAGCAATGTGGCTATCAGACACAAAGGCACAGTGATCCCTTTCAAGAGTGCTCTTAAAACTCACCTTTTTTGATGGCAAGAACAAACTTAAAGACCTAATAATCCTTCCTACCTAATATATATTTTCAGAATTTTTTATGTTTTCTAATTTCATGGTTTTTGTTTTTGTTCTCATTATTATTATTGTTATTACTAAGCGCTTCAAGTACTGGCTGGGCTCCATTAGATGCATGCATTGATTTCAGGATTTATAAAAAAATGTTTGTAATTGGTGGGAAAGTATTAGAGTCAGCAGTGGAGGTTTTCGCTGGTCAGCCGACTAAAAAGACACATTTGCTGTTGTGCCTGATAATTGATCCCAATGGACCACTCACTAGTTGGACAGTGAATCATCTGCGGTTGTAAATTGAACCATTGACCAATTAGACTGTTGCCCATCAGGCAGTTTACATTGGACCATTGAACAATTAGACCATGAACCATAAGGCATTTGTACAATGGACCACTGACCAATTAGACTGAGCCATTGGACAGTTGTACATTGGACCACTGACCAATTTGACAACAAGCCGTCTAACAGTTGTTCACTGGATCAGTGACCAATTAGACTATAAACCATCAGACAGTTTAAATTGGACCAGGGACCAATTAGCCTGTGAGCCATCTGACCAATTAGATGGTGAGCCATCTGACAGTTGAACGTTGGACCACTGACCACTTAGAATGTTGAGCATTTGACAGTTGTAGATTGGAGCAGTGACCAATTAGTCTACACCACCAGACAGTTATACTTAGAAGAAAATGAAAATTACATCAGATGTATGTAACTTACATATTGTGGTAATTATATTTTCTGAAGTTCTGTATTGTGAAATGTGGCATATGATAATTTTACTTTGTTATACACAAGTGTAACTGGGACTTGTAAAGTTTGTTTCTGAGTATTGTGAAGGCATATGTCAGTATATTATTATTAATATTGATTTTTCTTATTACAGATATGCATTGAATCCTGTTCAAGTCTTGACTATACAAATATTTGTCAGCACGATTTCTCGCAGGGATGCCCAGCTTATAAGGGTTATTCATGGAGTTGTGCTAAAGCTTTCACAAATTGTTCTGGTGATCAATTTAATCGATATCACTGTGTCCTCAATTCAACTGGACAGCCTTTCAAGGTTATACACACATGTGCCCCTCTTTCACAATGTGTTAAAGGTAATTCATCAGTTTTCTTTACTGGTTTTTTTTTCATTTTCATTGTAATTGGGCTTATTATCATAGAGTGAACGGGCTTGAAAAATTATGAAAATCCTTTCTGTACTCAAAATTAACATTTTTAAATTTCCAAAGAAAGTTTTTTAATTTTCTTCAACGTTTAATAAACTGTAAAGCACAGTTGAAATATTGACCCCATTTACCCATCTTAAAACCTAATGAAGTATGAACATAAAGATATATAGATTTGATCCCGACTAGTAAATTATTTGTTAACTATCCCTGCAACCATTTAAGCTATAAACTAGAACAGGACCAGGTTCTGATTTAGACAGCATGTATAAGTGTGATCTTATAGAATAGTGTAGCTAGAAAGAAATAGAGAGGTACCCCATTTCACCCATTTGTGCACCTCTCTGCTCCTCTAGTGTATCCCTCACTCTTCTTGATATGAATGATTAGCATCTCTAAACACAGTACTTTTACACACGATTCAGAATCATCTATATCGTTACTTTGAACAGATATGGCATTAGAAAGTCAAAGGTCTTTTAAGCAGTTGTCTTTCTATGTAAATTTCTTATTTATATTATTGGCATTAAATGATATTATTTAGAATATAAAGTCAAACATGGATAATGTAAGTTGTCAACTTGTTCTTTATGTAGATTCTTTATGTTTAAATTAAATATGTTGTTAATTTCTTTATGGTAATAACAGGGTTCGTACGGTCTTTGAAGGTCTTTGAAAGTTTGGGAAAAATGAGGTAGCGTTTTCAAGGCCTTGAAAGTTTGGGAAAATCGAGCATATTACCCTGAGGTCTTTGAAAGTCTTTGAAAATTGAAATAAACCCCCCAAAAAATAATTTCTTTCCAGAATCACAAATAAAATTATCCGAGGTTGTTAGATTCAGATGTAATCTAGTTATCCTGGTTTCTTTCTTTTTATGACCCGTTCAGTTTATTGCCGCCGCAATAACAAAAGAGGCTTTGTTTTGTTTGGCCATCCAAAGTATGCCGCGGCGGCGACTTCAATCACACATGCACTCTTCATCAAAGCAATACGGTGCCGCTACACTTCATCAAAGGAAGTCACCAATAAAATTGCCCAAGGTCGTTAGCTTCGGATGCAGCTGGTTTTCCTGGCTTCTTTCGTTTGACGAATAGTTCAATTTGACTGGACGAGTCCATCAGTTTTAGCCAATCAAAATGTTAATTACACTAATTCTACGTAGAAAGTTCGCGAAAGTTATACGCTCGAGAATTCAAAATTTCTTCATTCGATTTACATCGTCTGCAAGTTCAGTGTTTAAAAATGCCAGGTCTTTGCTCTTTCAACGATATCTGGCTTGAACAAGAGAAGTACAAGGAATGGCTGCAAAAGAATAAGTTATGCAAACGAAAGGCGTTTTGTACGCTGTGTAAAAAGACGATCAACTTGGCTTCAATGGGAGAAGGAGCCCTTACAAGTCATGCCAAAGGTAGGTTGCAAATTAGTAACTACATGTTCATTTAGTGGAACAAAGATGCAGAAGTATAAGCAATTGGTAGTTTTTGGAAAAATAATGGTAATTCATTACTCGTCGGGTATAAAATAAGATCGTTTAGTTTGATGATTTGGGAGATATAGCAAAAGAGGGCCTGTTTAAATTTACTTCTACCGTCGGTTTATTTAACACGTTTGAGGAACAAAAATCATTTTCGAAAAATTTGTTCTACATAACAATATTCCTTGATTTAATACAAAAACATCCATTGTAATAAATTAAATTCACGGATAAACAGTTTCAAAGTGCGCATGCGTACGCTATATTAGAGTTAAACAAGAGTTCTTGTTCTTGAATTGCGAGTAAAAAATAAAAAAAAAAAAATAAAAAAAAAAAATTATAAAGAAAAGCCTCAACGAAACAAACAGGTTGCTATATATAGAACCTGTTTTGTCCAGTACTTTGAAGTGCGTGAAATATTACTAAATTTAAAGATGTTTATTACAAAAAATGGGGAAAAACATGTCCTGGGCTGACCCTGGACTTATGCAATCAGGATCAGACAAGGAAAAGGGAGAAACAAAACTTCGTAGGGTCCTAAAAATTATGTGTGAGGCAGGAAGAGAAGTAGAGTCCCGATGTGATTTAATATTAACTCAGTACGGAAAATTAGTGGATGAAGTTATCCAATCGGACAATCATCCATTGAAATGCTTCAGTAGAACAGATGACAGACTTGATGAAGTGTTTTATTCTGTCCTTTCCAAAAGAAATGAATATGTTGAACTTTGGAATGTTCTCCAGAAAATGTTGTTGTTATCACATGGGCAGGCAAGAGAGAGGATTTTCTATCAACAAACAGGTATCTGTTGAGAACCTCAGCAGAGAAAGCCTCAGAGCTCAAAGGTTAATCATTGACACAATGAGAAAAGCTGGTGGACCTTTGGAAATCATCATTAGCAATGAAATGATGACATATGCCTCCTCTGCAAGACATAAGTACCATGCCTATCTGGATAAGAAGAAAGCAGAGGAGAAGGATGAGAAGAAAAACCCAAAAGGAAAGAAACGGGAGTTGGCCTTGGATGAAGTGGAAGAACTTAAAGCCAAAAAGCTGCGTCTTGACGCTGACATTGCCAGCCTACATGCTTCCTCTGTACAGAAAGCAGAAGAGGCAGAATTAAAAGGACTCATTGTGCTTGTCACAGAGTCAAATGCTCTTAGGAGAAGAGCAGAGGAAAAGATGAAAGTGGTGGCATCTCTTTCCAAAATGATTGAAGAGAAAAAAAAGCAAATAAAATAATGCATTTAAAGCAGTGCTGATGTCTTTTAAGAGAACAATTTATGTTGTATTAAATCTGACACGTATGTTACATATTTCTGGAGAAAAAAACAACAAATGTTAACGTATTTTCTAGATCATTATAATGCAATTTTAGGCAATTAAGTATAGTTTGACTTTAATCAGTAAAAAATATTGTGGTATTTGGCATTCGTTGTTTTCTCTTATAACCTGTATACACAATGTTAGCAAAAATAGGTCTTGGAAATCTCTGTTTGTGGTCTTTGAAAGTTTGGGAAAAGTCTTTGAATTTATCAGTCATAGTTGAGTATGAACCCTGAATAAGTATTCCTAACTCCACTGCATTGTAAAAAACATAATAGCAGGAAAACTGCATATGGTATGTTATTTAATTCTGAATGCCAAATTGTTTGGCAGGGACTACTGTGCCCATATGATCAGATACATGAAACTTGTGCAGCTTACCATGCTACCAAGCCATGATTATACCTTGTTGACCAGTGTGCAATATCTGTTGTTTAAAAAGTGTTTGACCAGTTGGCACCAAGTTACTATTCAGGCATCAAGACCTTTACAGTCACTCAATAATACTGACCTCATAATTAAAGAACAGTCTTTTAAGTACTTTTCTCAAAAACTGTTTGATAGATTTAAATCAAATTTAATAGAATGCAATCTGGCAGGAAGACCTGTTAATATTTGAACAAAATATATAAATATATAGAGTGAATACATAAATCCACTTTATTAAACAAAAACATATTATAATTTCCGCTAATGAATTCCCTTGGTGTTTCTTACTGTGCCTTTCCATCGTATCTTGTTTGTTTTGTTTCTATTATCTTTATAAAAAAAACATTTCTCAGAAAATCGCTTTTATCTTGAGAATTGTCTTAGTTGACGGATTTCTGTTTTGCACCTCACCCATGGCACCATTTTATGTTTGGAGAGAAAATGGTGCAGATTTGTTAAAATGTTTGCCCCTCCACCTTCCAGTATTCCCGCTGTCATATGTGAAGAAGAAAAACAAGTTTTTACTGGAATAGGTTTTAGGGACTTGTATACTGGAGAAGGTGTATTGTTGTTTTCAATCATTGTACATGTTTGAAGCATATGGGATAATTCCTCCTGATATCTAATTCAGTACCATCAACACAATATATAAAACAGCAACATTAAACTACCTCCTCACATAAGCAGTAAATAAATTTTAGAAACTCTGATATGCTATCATTCTAAGCCCGATTTTGTGGCCATTTTCTCTTGCATTTGACTGTCAGACTTATGTTTGCTAGTGAGCTATATTTGGTCCACTTTGGCCTCATTTTATTGTGTATAGCAATGATTTAAATCTATTTTTCAATATATCAGCCATAGTTAATAAATTTTGTCCAATTTTTTAACAGCATCTTTTCAAAAATTGACTTGTATATACCAGAGTTGAAGGAAATACTATTGGCATAAAGATGCATTCAATCCGTACAAATTATTTTCATTTTCCCAATAGTGTTGCATTTAATAAACATATAAAAAAAAATTCTTGAAGCGACTCCATGGAAGATAAAAAGGTTTCCAAAATTTTAACTAGATATCCTAACATTGAGAATTTTTAAAACAAGATTAGCTAGTTCAGCGTTATAACAATAGACCAGGGCTCTCAGACTCAAACCATTCTGAGGGCAGCATGAGGGCATTTTCAAAGACTCAATGGCTACACCACCTTTGTTATATCTCATGACACCTTGCGATGCCAGTCATTTTGCAGGCCGCAGGATATGGCTGACTGTGTGTTTGAGACCCTTCCAATAGGCATTTAGGTCAGCATCATCCAGGTGGGCAACCTCAGGCCCACCTGGGTTTCTTGCTTCTCTTTTTTCACCAATATTATGAAATATTGTGCTTTATTTTATTACAGGGACTATACCTATTTATGACGAAAGAAAGAAGGCCATTTCTTGTAAGACATGCCCAGAGGGTTATTATCAGTCTCTTAACAGATGGTCTGATGAGACACCAGTGTGTTTAGAGAAGCATACATGTGAGAAGGAGGGAAATAAAATTGATTGTGACATGGGCACAGGATTGAGTAACACCCAGGATGTTCATTGTCGATGTGATGCCAGGAACAGTTATATTCTATTAAATTTTGAAAATAGAGAAAAGTGTGTTGAATGGGAGGATGCCAAATGCTATTTCCATCCATGCCCTAATGGTCAAGAAAGACTATTGAGTAAGTGTTACCCCACCATTATTCATGCAAGAGTTGTTGGCCATTGCCTTTATGTGTATTCCTTATTTTCTTATTGTAGATATATACAGTGGAACCCCACTATAACGTGCCCTGCAATAACACGAATTCAGATATAACATTGATCGCTGTGTGGCTCCCAAAATTTCATATATTTATTCGTGTGTGCTATTTTTTCTTTCTTCAAAGTATGTGAAATAGCGTATTAAGAAATTATTATAATTTTGGGGAAGAGATTGCGTATAAAGAAGAGATCACATATGAATTCGAATAAAATACGATCGTGGCATGGTTCCTGAAATTTTAAATATATGTACGTGTATTTTTCTCATATCATGTGGGTTTTTTATTTTAAGTACGAGAAATAGTGTGTTAAACATTTATTATCATTTTGGGGAAGAGTTCACATATGAATTTTAAGATAATACGATTGTGGCGTAGCATCTTAAATTTAACAATTTCACCAGGTTCTTTTGTTATGCTAAAATTAACATGTGGTCTTTGTGGTTGTCTTCAATTAATTCTGTATACAGTTATTGCTCAAAAAATAGCAGACGTTTGTTTCTTTAACTGCACACACAACCAAGCAGCAGACAATGCAGTGGTTGATAAAAGCTTCTCACAATTTAAAAAACAAAAAAATGAAACCGCCGACATGTTTACTGGGCTTGGCGGTGTTATTAGACTTAATCATTTGACTAACAAACAATGTTGGCTTTGTTAGCTGGAAATTGAAAAGGTATGAAATTGAACATGCGTAGAGCTTACTAAACATTTTATCAGTGGCGCGTAACCATTACAGACTGACTGCATTTAGTTCTCAGATTTTATGTGTATGGTGTTCGTTAATTTCCTAATTTTTGGATATAAAAAATATTTTACTGTTTTGGAAAATCAAGTTTACGATTTGTATAAACATTCATAGACCCTGGAACATAATTAAACATACACTTGCTTCGTTTTTTTTAAACTAATTTTTTTGTTATTTTTTTCTCATTGAAATCAGACATATAATGATTTGTGACAAAAATATTGAATAGTTTAAATACGTTTGCAATTTTTGCAATGGAATTACAGGTATTATGGATTAGCTGCATGCCACTATGGTACTATATCAGACGGTGTTAATACTCTGTTATGTAATATATTGATTATTGAATTCAGACACAACGATCTCTGCAATTTTCCAATGGAATTACATGCATTATGTATGAACTGCATGCCATGACGGCACAATAGTAAATGATTTGATACCCTATTCATTATATAATGTAAGTCTGGGTATTATCGATCAACGTGTATTTTCGAGAAGAAAAACGATAACAATTGGTAAAACTATTTAAGGTAATAACCTATAAATATATTATCTGTCCATTATTTTGAATAAGTCTTATTACTGCATTCCAATTAATATTCGTCCGATAATACTGATTTTTTTTACATTAAACACGTACATGTATATATGCTAATGCGGTGTTTGCTGAAAAAATTAAAATATTGTAAAACCCCGCAGTAACGTGACCCTGCTACTAATGCGATCCAATTTCTTGGACCCCAATTATCGCGTTATAGCGGGGTTCCACTGTATTAGGAATGTATTGTGTCCCCTAACAGCTTTATATATATTGGACGAAATGTTGATCATATTTTGCTAAGATATTATTGATTGTAATTGTTATTTGAACCACCACTGATATTTAGATGTTATGTATAATTAATTTGTATTGTGTGTTACCTTTGTCCATGATAATATAATATGTATAATTAATTTGTACTGTGTAATTGACCTTTATCCATAATTGAGGGATGGAGTTGAACTTGCTTGACTTATGTCTTGTCATTTGTCTCTGATTTTAGATTATGATTTAAGATCATTATTTCTTTTAGCTAAACATGTCGACAGATGTTGATTTCAGGGTCTAGTTTTTCTTAGAAATTTAAAATGTTCTTGATGCAAGTTGTTTATGAATGACCCTCATACTGGCACTGTCATTATGCCTTAGGTTTTTGTATAAATGTTGTTTACTTCAGAATTATTTGTTTCATATCTTAACATCAGTCTTAATGAAATAAATTTTAGTCATGTAATTTTGAGAAGATTCTATTTATTTAAATTATTCATTGGAATTACAAAATGCTCTCAAATTTAGGACTCAAAATGCTATTTTGGAACAGTTGTGAATTAATTTAAGGACATTTTTGATTATATCATTGTGATACATCAAGACTGTTGGCACATTAGCAAATATGAGAAGTTGTTGGTTCTTGCTCTTTTCAGTTACTTGGTTTAAGACCATAGATTCATAATAGTTTCAGTAATTGAGAGTCATTTCCCGGATTCAGCTCAAGTTGTGTATCCAAGACACCCATCACCCATTTTTATTAAATAATGTTTTGTATACTCCTTTTTAAAAGTGGATGGTATAAAGGAAACTGTGCAAAGATTTTAGTAGAACATTACTGACATGTATTACTCTCCAATATCAACTAAAGATAGGAAGTTGTTTTAGTAAATTATGTTTCACAAATAATATTTACCTGATTGCATTATGTTCGGCTAAATTTTCTTGCTGGTTAACTCCCTTTTCTGCCTGCCTTGTGGCTACATCATGTTTAGACCAGTGTTTTGTATTTTACTTGAGCAAGATGATCACATTGCGCAGGGAAGGGTGGGATTATTTGTAATTTGATCAGGTAAACATTATAGAAAAAACAATTTACAAACAAATTTCCTTTCTCTAGGGAATACGTTATCTGAATCATAAAACATTAGGAGAATAGGTGGGAGGAGATGGTAATGCTGTGCTTCCACTTATACCTGTGTCACTCCGGTGGAGCATGCATATTCTACTAGTAGATGTAATTCTTCTGTTACTTCACAACACACAATTTGGGGACCTTAGTTATGGAAAGAGAGCCATGAATATTTGATGAAGTATACCTGTTTCAGAGAGAGGTCAGTGTACACGGTTTCCCTTCCTGATCTTGAAATATGTAACGGAAAGGAGTGAAACTATCAATTTTAAGTAATTTTTTAATTTATTTCTCTACATTACAGAGTGAAAATTCAAGGGACATTTATAGTATAGTGAATTAAATCCCAGCTAATCCTAAATGTCTTATAACAAATCTAGAAGTATACAGCGATCCAATGAATTCCAATAGTTTTGAATGTCATGCTGTTTGTTTGATTAGGATTTTTAACGTAGCTTTAACAATTTTTCAGTCATATCGCTATGATGTCTGCAGTGAGGCAGTTTATATTATAGTGATGTCTAGCACTGGGGTATCATGCTAAAGAGCTCACTGAGTTCTGCGGGATTTGTGGGAGAGATAAATATTCCCTTTTGAATATGCTCCCTGACATGGAGTCTATTCTCCACTCCAGTTATCTAGAAGCTCTTACATATGTTAGGGGACCAGATATGGCTTCAATTGGGGTAAGGGGATGTAACTCCCTCCACCTCTTACCTGTTCTCATATGTATTATGATCAGGTAACATATTTGAGAAGAAACCAGCTTTTTTCTAGTAAAATGTTTTCTTAATAGTACTTTACCAAGTATAAACATAATCAATCAGTGACTTAAGAGAAGTGGTTTGATTTAATCTTTTGTAGTAAATTACATTTTGGACAGGAAGACAATTGTTTGGTCGTATTTAACCACAAAGCAAGTCCTATTCAGTAATGCATCATAGTGGGTTTTGTCATTGTTTCAAGGAAGCAAGGGTCTGTAATTTCATAGTCATTATTGGCATAGAGTCAGATTTCTTTAGGTGCAAGTGACTGGCATGTAATTATATTTATTTGTTCTAGCTCAGAAAGTGCTCATATTTATTGTTGCACGCACTCTAAATGTCACCTTTTTTACTTGTCCATTTGAAACAAGTAAACACATTTCATCAAAACTTACCTCTTTTTTTAGACTACAGCTGTGCTGCACTATGTCCACAGGGTCAGAAGCGTGATGATAATGACATATGCATTCCAATGTAAGTTATCTTAAAACAGCCTGAAAATCAGCTTTCATTTTTTATGGACAGCCATTTTCCATCATTGTTTTAGCTTTCCACTGTGAAGTATTAACTTGTAAAAGAATGCAGTACTGATGTATTGCCCTTTAAAAAATATATATTGTTAGAATATGAACAGTATCGTTAATGTTAAAATGAAAGAACTTTACCAGGGTTGTGAAATGAGAAATTGATGCCACAGAAAAGATTTTGTTACTTACAGAGATGCATCCAACTATATTTAACTAATTTACCATGAACACTACTATGGGAATGACCATAAACAAACATATGATAGAATCCTGGTAGCAGTGACATACATTTGTTGTTAATGGTGCAATACACAAAAAATGCATCTCCATGTCAAATTGCATACTTCTAGGTAAATGTGAAGCAAAACCTTATAGTGTGTTATCAGGTAAACTTTAAAAGCATCAACAAGAGAGGGTTAAAAAGTTACAAAATTAGTAACCTTGGCACCTAACTGGGGAGTAGAAACCATCCCATGTTTCTTGATGATCTGAGAATGAAGAATGGTTGAGACCCAATGAGACCTAAACAATTAACTTGCTAAAATTATATGTACAAAACTAAAGCAACACTGACACTAATGCTGGGATAGTAACATGTTCTCAGGATTAATATTGTCTGGCTGGTATTAACTTTATGGAGCATTGGAAATGGTTGACAACTTAAAATAAACATTGCTGCCAATGAAACCTACTCATTGAAAATATTTTTACATTTGTTAAATTTACTTTATTTTACCTGTACAAATGGACACCTGGTCATCAAGGACAATATTTTGTTATCTCTTGAGTGTCCTTTACAATCAGGTTATACTGTACACCAACCTATATTTCAACCATAACATTTTAAACTTATAGATAAAGGCCTTAGAAACCATTTGGAATACTAGCCTGCATAAATTCCATGTTTTATCTTGATGAATTTTATATAAAAAATTAATTGCTTTTTTCCAGAAGTTTGGTTAATCAAACTACCTCATCTCTGAATGACAGCTTGATAATCTCAGGTAAGATTTTATTTTACATGGGCACATTCTTAAGTGGACCTTTCATCCTTTTTGTTTCACATCTTAAATGCTCTAGAAAATGCAACTCTGCCCCAACCCCACCATGATTTGGAAGCAGTATCTTATATTTCTTGTATCCATCCTTATGTTTCGTCTAAAGTTTTGTGATTGGGTCATTTTGGCAGGGCATTTGTGTTCCATGATCACATTGTACTGTGCCATACTGTATTCTGTTTGGAAATTAGACCGGATGTAAAAATGTTAGGTTGTTTAGAGTTTTTGATATAGAAGTATGTTATCTATTTTACCCAAACAAATCTCAATCAACAGAATCAAATAGAATGAAATAAACTGAAACCAGTAGCAATAGTGTAGCAATGGTATATGGGACAGTGAACAATATAAAGTATAAGGAAAGCATCTATAACAGTGATTTTATAACACACCATTCATAAAACCTCTGATTACTTCCACATAGCAATGATAGTAATGGCAAGTCTACCTCCAATTACTTCCACTTAGCAATAATAGTAATGGCAAGCCTACCTCTGATTACTTCCCTTTAGCAATAATAGTAATGGCAAGTCTACCTCTGATTACTTCACTTAGCAATAATAGTAATGGCAAGCAGTACCTCTGATTACTTCCACTTAGAAATATTAGTAATGGTAAGGTCTACCTCTGATTACTTCCACTTAGCAATAATAACAATGACATGCTGTACCTCTGATTACTTCCCTTTAGCAATAATAGTAATGGCAAGTCTACCTCTTATTACTTCCACTTAGAAATATTAGTAATGGTAAGGTCTACCTCTGATTACTTCCACTTAGCAATAATAGTCATGGCAAGCCTACCTCTGATTACTTCCACTTAGCAATAATAGTAATGGCAAGCATTACCTCTGATTACTTCCACTTAGCAATAATAGTAATGGCAAGCAGTACCTCTGATTACTTCCATTTTGCAATAATAGTAATGGCAAGCCTACCTGTGATTACGTACACTTGGCAATATTAGTAATGGCAAGTCTACCTCTTATTACTTCCACTTAGAAATATTAGTAATGGTAAGGTCTACCTCTGATTACTTCCACTTAGTAATAATAACAATGACATGCTGTACCTCTGATTACTTCCACTTAGCAATAATAGTAATGGTAAGGTCTACCTCTGATTACTTCCACTTAGCAATAATAGTAATGGCAAGCCTACCTGTGATTACTTACACTTGGCAATATTAGTAATGGCAAGTCTACCTCTTATTACTTCCACTTAGAAATATTAGTAATGGTAAGGTCTACCTCTGATTACTTCCAATTAGCAATAATAACAATGACATGCTGTACCTCTGATTACTTCCACTTAGCAATAATAGTAATGGCAAGCCTACCTGTGATTACTTACACTTGGCAATATTAGTAATGGCAAGTCTACCTCTTATTACTTCCACTTAGAAATATTAGTAATGGTAAGGTCTACCTCTGATTACTTCCACTTAGCAATAATAGTAATGGTAAGGTCTACCTCTGATTACTTCCACTTAGCAATAATAGTAATGGCAAGCCTACCTGTGATTACTTACACTTGGCAATATTAGTAATGGCAAGTCTACCTCTTATTACTTCCACTTAGAAATATTAGTAATGGTAAGGTCTACCTCTGATTACTTACACTTAGCAATAATAGTAATAGTAAGGTCTACCTCTAATTACTTCCACTTAACAATAATAGTAATGGCAAGACTACCTCTTATTACTTCCACCTAGAAATATTAGTAATGGTAAGATCTACCTCTGATTACTTCCAATGAGCAACAATCTGACTCAAGGCAACTCGTTTGCTTAAAAGCAGGACTAATATTTGTAGCCCAATACAAAGAAGCATTAAACTGAATATCAAAATAATGAGTGATCTAGGATAAAGTATTTGGTTATCTTTTTATGAATCTTAAATATGAATCACTTTTTTAAATTTCCTGCTCAGTAAAAATTTCTGCTAAACGTTGCACACATGAGCAATGGCAGAAGAAAATGTTGGTTCCATTTAACACAACTGATACAAAATGCAATGGAAAATTACTGATCCATTCAAGCCCATATCTTCATCTAAGGAGGTATCCATTTATAAAACCGCTCTTGTGGTCTAGTGGTTAGAGTGTTCGCTGCGGAAGCAGGATGTCGTGGGTTCAATCCCCAGTCAGATCATAACAAAGATATAGCAAAAATGTTACTACCAGCTGCTTCACTTGACGCTCAGCATTAATATGTTAGTGTTAGGACCGGTCGGCCTGGTGTCATGATAATGTGACTGGGTGGTACATGCAACATGTCTGTGACATGATACCCCAGTGCTAGACATCACTATAAACTGCCACACTGCAGATCATTGTAGTGATATGACTGAAAAGTTTTTAAAGCTACATTAAAAATACTAATCAAACAAACAAAAAAATCTGTTGATAAGCTCATTATGTCAGAAAGTGCAAATCAAATGACTAATGACATTTTAATGACAGACTATTCCAGTATTAGGTAATTATGACAGACTATTCCATTATGAAGGAATAAAAACAAACTATTCCATTATGAAGGAATAGGGACAGACTATTCCATTATGAAGAAAAAGGAACAAACTATTCCATTATGAAGGAATAGGATTATTTTTTTAAACTAGGAGATTTTTTTCTAATTTTGCCACAGGATTATTTTCTTTTTTTTTTGTTAATATAATGGATAGATTTAGAGGGGGGGGGGGGGGGCATTTTTGTTAAATTCCCAAGCCTTGCTTTCTAAACACTACATGATCAGTCTCTATTTGTAAGTGATGACCCCATGCATTTTGATGACAGTGAATGCATGCAACAAAAAACCAAAATAAAAAGTTCACAACTGATAAACTTTTCCAAAGCCTTCCAGAAATTTGAATAGAAGAGAAACAGGTAAATTGTGAGTACAACAGGCTCATGTGCATAAAAGGCCTGTACAAGTTTTTGTTCTTCTCACCCCTGCCCCTTATTTAAAAAAAAAAAAAAATCACCTGTACTATTGAAATGAAGGGGGTGGGGGATACCCCCAAATATTTCAGTAATAGGGTAGATTTTAACTGTAGATATTGCTTTCTTGAATCCCATACAAAATGATAACTAATCAAGACGTATTGCCAATGATGTCACTGTAGATCTTGAAAATTGTAGATAAGTGTAACCCCGCTATAGCACACTCTGTTGTAACACAAATTCGGATATAACATGGTCACGGTGTGGGTCCTGAAATTTCAGATACATGTATTTTTCTTGTACACAAAAAAAATCTTTCTCAGAAGTATGATAAAAACAAAAAAAGTTTATATTCATTTTGGGGAAGAGATCATGTACTAGTAATACAAGACAATCATGGCAAGACTTCTGAAATTTTATATGTATTTTTCTCGTACATGAGAAAGAAGTTTTTACTTCTTAAAAGTACGAATAATAATGTGTAAAAGTTTATTTTGGGACCACATAGAGATTCGTCAATGTCACAAACTTTGATTTTTTTTCCTTATTAGCGGCAAAGTGTACCATCTGGCAATTTTCATTTTGGTTTGGTGTGGAGAAATATAGAAAGGAAGCCACAAACTGGATATAAAATGCACTGAAATATATATATTTTTAAATAAACAAATTCTTTGTCCAAATTGACAAACCATCAAAAAAGTGCATAGTTATATTATAATCCGTTTATCTTGATATCTGGCATGAGTACTTTATACTATGTTATCCGCATGAGTACTGTATACTACGTTATCCACATGAATACTGTATACTGTGTTATCCACATGAGTACTGTATACTATGTTATCTGCATGAGTACTGTATACTATGTTATCCACATGAGTACTGTATACTATGTTATCCACATGAGTACTGTATACTATGTTGTGAGATATCCGCTGTTTTTGTTGTTGACAATTCTTGTCATTTAGATCAACCGGATGAGGCATTATCTGTTAATCTATCTTTTGTCTGAATTTTCTGCCGCTCACTTGTAATTAATATATTTACATACATGACATCGTATATGGATGGTAAGTAAAATTCCTGTTCTTTTCACTCAGATATAAATCCTTCAGAACACTCACATTTTCTGTAATAATCCTTGTCATCAGACCAGAACACTTGTGTCTCTATCATCCGTTAACAAGGGGCCCCGAGTGGCTTAGTGGTCTAAAGCGCTGTCCGTTACGGACCACTGCCATCTCACCTCTGTCTGCGTGTGTTCGAGTCTAAGATTCGGCAAATGTAGTTATGTGAGAAAGCTTGCCAGTAGCTTCTCGTGGGTCGGTGGTTCTTTCTGGGGTTTGTCCGGGTTCTTCCTCCACCATTAATACTGGCCGCCATGTATAGCCTATATTGTGCTGAAAAATGGCGTTAAACCATTAAAAAAAAAAATCATCCGTTAACCAAATGTTAAATTTCTGACACGTGTAAAAGGCAGCATTACACAACCACAAATTTAAAAATAAAATAAAAGACTCTAAAAAAGTCAAAAACACAATCTTACTTATTGTCCTATTCAATAGTCAGGGAGGAACAGTAACTAGATGAGACAAAACAATGGCCAATTCATTTTTAAAAATGTACCCAGTTAAAACAGATTGCAGAAATTTCAAAGGAAACATTACCTTTGACACACTGATTGTTATGAAAATGTACTCAGCAAATGGAAAATCAGGCAATACAATTATTTGATGTTGATGCCATAATAAGAAATGGGCATTTGTTTGGTTCTACAAAGATGTCCTTTAACTGTGATTTCAATAATGCATGCACCCTTCATCAAAGGAAGTCCGTATCAAACTTAAATAAAAGCAATGGAATCTGATGGATTTTTTCATTTTCTAACATGACTGGAATATATAACTGTGCCGTGAAAGTTTCCTTTTTATGGAGAAAAGGTATAGCACTATTTGTATTGCTGTGCCTTTTAACAGACTGTAATTTGAGCTGTTTGTAGTTCACAAGAAAACTTAATGCTAGCAACATATGTTCGGCATCCCACATTCTTATTAATCATCCAGTTCATTTTGCTGATCATGCTGTAGAATTATTCATTAGATAATACACACAGGGACTAGCAGATTTGTTCTTTGTGATTGTCTTTTTATCCGATACTCACAGGACAAAGTATCTTAAGTTGCCAATGGTTGTGATCATCCATGCATGGTGATTTTGTTAAAAATTGTAAAGTCCGGGTAAGTGAATCTTCAGTATTACAATTTTTTAAATTAACAATGAAATGATGGAATTTTCTGGACGATGGAGATTTTTCATTAAACTCTATTTAGAATAGGCTCTTGGCATTTAGACTATGTGAAGTGGGAAAAAGCTGCTGATGTTAATATTACAGAATTAATAGTTTTCTAAGAAGGGTTACAAAATGTATGGTCAATATCATGTTTAAATTATTACTGCAATATGTATATTGCCAGGTTCATATCGCATTATTAATATTCAGTATTTAATTATTACTGCAATATGTATATTGCCAGGTTCATATCGCATTATTAATATTCAGTATTTAATTATTACTGCAATATGTATATTGCCAGGTTCATATCGCATTATTAATATTCAGTATTAAATTATTACTGCAATATGTATATTGCCAGGCTCATATCGCATTATTAATATTCAGTATTAAATTATTACTGCAATATGTATATTGCCAGGTTCATATCGCATTATTAATATTCAGTATTAAATTATTACTGCAATATGTATATTGCCAGGCTCATATCGCATTATTAATATTCAGTATTAAATTATTACTGCAATATGTATATTGCCAGGTTCATATCGCATTATTAATATTCAATATTAAATTATTACTGCAATATGTATATTGCCAGGTTCATATCACATTATTAATATTCAATATTACTGCTCACCACTGATCGATACTACTGTACTCTAAATTTTGAGACTATATTTTCAGTTTCTACACAACTTCATCTGTAAACTTGATTTATCAAGATCTTGGATGACTTCAGTTGACTATGCATATTATTTTTGCCTTTTCCTTTTTTGAAAAACTTTTAATCAAAATAAGTAAAATGGACATGATTATAAAATTTGGAGGATATTTTACATTGGTCGTGTTCTAACTTCTTGCAGTACTACCAGTACATAAGTCCTGCTTGAGTTTAAATGGTCATCTGTTTGGTTGGATTAGGCAGTTGAGTGGTATCAGATGTTAAGTTTAGTAATTCAGTAGAATGGTATCAGGTCCACTTGGGCCTCTTTTTTCCACTGGAACCCATGAAATGTTCAGAAAAGACAACTTCTCCAAGTAGCTGTCATATATCATATGTCCAGTTAGTTTTGTGTAAGTCACTAAGGGCATTCACACTTGTCAACATATTCTGAGTTATCAGAAAGTCAGTACACTGTACATATAGTGTGTGCAGAGTTTAATATTTTTAATATGACAACATGTTAATGTATCACTTTATGATGTTTGCTGATTAGTTCAAATAAACCGATGACATTCTCCTTACTGATTGGCTGCAATTGTGGGAATTTTTGTAACCCCACCTTTGGGAACTTGCTGTTTTGCTGTTACTTTCAACATTTTGGAAGCCATTTCTTAAACTGATTGCTCAGTGGGAATTGAGAACAAAATGGTCACCTCTGTCTAAATATGTCCAGCTTACATTACTGGTGCTTGCTACACCATGTATAGAATATTATGTGTATAAAATGGTAAAAACAATCAACTTCAAAAACACCAGCAATAAAAGCTAAAGGTATTGATCAGTTGATAGTATGTACATTAGGAATGGGTGCACAGTATTACTATACATGTAACATGAAACCCACCCTATGGTTAAAATGTTAATTTATAGGAGTAATGATCACAGCTTGTTCTTGTAGAGTTTGACGCCATTTTTCACACCATAGACTATACATGGTAGCCAGTATTATTGGTGGAGGAAGAAAGGGAAACCCCCCTGAAAGAACCACTGACCCACAAGAAGCTACAGGCAAACTTTCTCACATAACTACATTAGCCGAATCTTAGACTTGAACCCACGTAGACAGAGGTGAGATGGCAGTGATCCGTAACGGAAAGCGCTTTAGACCACTCTGCCACTTGGGGACCCCTGATTACAGCTAGATACAGGACACAACACATAAGGCTAAATATCATACTTGTAGACAAAACAAGGATCCTGACCTTCATCCAGAGCTGGAAAAATATACTTGCCTCAAAGTCCAGGACAAGGCTCACAAAAGCCAGACATTATTCAACTCGTTTCATAAAGTTTCATAAAGTTATTATTTAAATCATTACCAATTTGAGAAGCAATACTTGTTGCATAGATTATCTCCCCTGACCCAAAGCAATAGATTTGCATAGGTCCCACTCCAATGGCCTAGTGGTTAGAGTATCTGCATTGGATGAATAAAGTTTTGGGTTTGAACCCTGGCTGAGTAATACCAATGACTTATAAAAAGATACTAACATGTACCTTGCTGTGTTCAATATTAAGAGGTGAAGTGTTAAGACTTGTCGGTCTGGTGTCAGGATAATCTGTTTGGATGGAACATCATGCTGCATGTCAGCAGCATGATTTCCTGGTCTAGACATAGCTTTAAACTGCCACAATGCAGATACCATAGTGTCATGACTGAAAAAATTGTTATATTAAAATTATAGATCATACACACACACACTTAAAGACACAAATTATCTGTGAAATAATTGCCATACTGCATATAGGAAGAATATGAATCTTCGTATTTCATTTAAATTGCTTGCTTTTGCCATAGCCATTAAAATAATCCTGAACAATTTTTTTCTAATATAAAATTTTAACAGATCAAATGGCCACACTAATAATTTCGGAGCTTTTATAAATTATTGCCAATGACATTTTTAAAGCAAGGACAGTTTGAAACTCTGTGTTTAGTTATTGAGGAAAACAAGTCTAAATTATTGTCAGATCAGCTGATTGCTTGGTTGTCACTTAAATAAGAAATGTAATAATATTTCTTAGTTCATGTGTATTGCAAGTCACTTAATGTATTTAATGGAAACTTATTTTTCCTAATCTACATCTTTAGACGGACTTATTCACTAAGACATGAATTTTCAACCAATTGGCATAGGGTTTCATGTACTTGTCAAATACCTATGCATAGTATAAACTTGAGGGATATGACTTTTAGTTTAAATTTATGTAAGGATATGACCTATTAAAATTAAAATGATTAATGTACAAGTTAGTAGCAAAGAAACAGGGTTTTAGGGTTTCACACCATTTTTCAGCACACGATAGGCTATACATGGCGGTCAGTATTATTGGTGGAGGAAAAAACTGGGAAAACCCCCGGAAAGAACCACCAACCCATGAGAAACTACTGGCAAGCTTTCTCACATAACTGCATTAGCTGAATCTTAAACTCGAAACCACGAAGACAGAGGTGAGACGGCAGTGATCCGTAATAGAAAGTGCTTTAGACCACTTGGCCACTCGGGGTCCCCAAAGAAACGGTAAAATTGTGAAGACTATTTGCTTGGTATAGCATTTTTTGTGAGCAAAATATGCATTTAAAAATACTCAGTGGAGAAGTATGCATTTAAAAGTACTCTGTGCAAGAAAGAAAAGTACATTTCTAAAGATTGTGCTTTTCACAAATATACAAATAGATACAAAATATATACATGCATAATTGCAGTTAACCCATGCTATAAATAACTTTTCCTCTTGAAGGTTTTATTTTTGTAAAGAACATTACATTGTAATAATTTGCTATTTCAAAGTGCATAATATTCCAACCTCTGTACAATTTCTTTTGCTTTTATTTACAGGAGAAACAACACCAAAGACAACAACTGTTACAATAACTCCAACATCTACATCTGTGCCAACATCTATAGACAGCAACATTTTTGCAACTATAATTGTAATTGCTGCAGTAACTGTTGTAGTTCTAATTGCCTTGTTTATCTGTAAGTAATAAGAAATAGTAACATTTAGTGTATTGATTCCATTTACCTTAGAAAAGTGTTACATACAAGAAGCTGCACAAACCATCAGCCTTGAAGCTTTGTGCATTTTACAGGGTTTTTATTCCCGAATGTTAAAATTGATGATGACTGAGAAATTATGTCCTTCTCTCTGTCCATCAATCTGACACCTCATGTTAAACATATGTAGGATTACTAAAATTGTATGCAGCTCCTGAATTTTAATTTTGATTACTTGATGCTTTGAAGTTACAGTTTTATATGGAGAAAATTTATTGTTGTTACATTAACTAAAACTCTGCTAAGTTCTTATGAATGTTAGTGACCTTCATTATCACTTCAAAATCTAAAGCTTAAATTTGTGGGATCCCTACGAGATGAAAAAATCCAAAAGCCAGATTGCTTATATCCAATAATGACTACACACAAGGAAGTATTGCCCACATAAATTGTCTTGCAAGCCTTTAAACCAACACAGATTAGACCATAACTTTATGAAGGTTTAAAACTGCAAAAATATACGGCATCATTGAAAATAATTAGTAGAAATCAGCATGACTATACATAAAAGATAACCCATTCTTCAAAGAAATATTTACAAATTTTGTTTCTTTCCCAAGAATATAATTATTTTGTAACTAATATTAGTTCACTCACTTGTTTTCAGAGTTTCTTTTTAAAAAATGTGCAGTGCAATAATATAATGAACAATTAGTAATTAGTAATTGGAAGACTAATTTAAAAAGTCAAACAGTCTAAATACCTTAGCCCACTTCTGACAATCAAAATATCATCCTTCTTTTCTGTCGACATGGTACATTGGTTTATACATTCACATGTGTCTTGGGCACTCAACACTAAATCTGTTTAGTTATGTTTTGGAATTTCAACTGCCATTTGTATCTGTGTTTGTGTTGTATTTTTTAATTTCTGTCTTATTTTTTGTATCTGTATCCATTTTGAATATTTTGAGCACATCTATAGAAAATGGATGCTTCTCAAGTTTCATCCAACTAACAGTAGCTGTTGTCAGGGTAAGTATTTTCTACCCATTATTGTTCCAGTTTGTTTTATTTATATATTTTTCTTTCAACCTTCTTAATTTCTTCTTCAAACAATTTACCCAATCATAATACATTAGGAGAACTACTACTACATATATCCAGCCCTCCTGGACTAAAACATTTTTGGCTAGAAAGCTAAAAGTTATTGGCACACTTAGTGATCTCCACTTGAAATCAGGACTGAAACCAAATCCCATGGAATCATCAGTTACTACTTCTGCCTGTGCTGAGTAGCTGACAGATGGTTTGCAAAATCTATGCATTGCAGTAGCATAGAAGTTGTTTATCTCAAAACAAGTTAGAGTTCATCTTTGAGTGAAAGCAAACTCTGTCTATAAATTGACAATTTTTCTGTTCTTTCAATTGCTGATGGTACAGTTTTCTAATTTTCTGTGTCATCACTTTGCCATCTTCACACACTTAAAGGTCCTTGGTAAATGTATATACGGATTGCAATGGCATCCCACCCCACTGCTATAGCTGTGTAAATAAGTGTAAGTCTGATGTGTGATATAGAAAACTCGTTTGTTGTTGTTTTAGGGTTTAACACCATTTTTCACCACATGATAGGCTATACATGGTGACCAGTATTATTGGTGCAGGAAGAACCCAGGGAAAACCCACAAAAAGAACCACCGACCCACGAGAAGCTACTGGCAAGCTTTCTCACATAACTACATTAGCCAAATCTTAGACTCTAACCCACGCAGACACTACAAGTTCAACAAGTTGACTGTATTACCCCAAAACCCACTTCATGAAAGCAGTTATACAGTAGACAAACCTGACATCATGCTGCTAAGCAGGTCCTGTGGATGATAGACACTCACATGGATCACCCAAAGGGAGACTACTTAGTGACACATTGGAAGGCATGGGATCTAACTCTTAAGTGCTACAGGCGTAGTGAGTCACTGTCTGTGACATTTTTCTCCAAACACTTTGAAGGTAACACAAGAGACATCATCTTCACTACCTTAATCAAAAATGATGAAAACAGGCCCTCAAGTTCTCTCATCATTTTTAGATCTTATTACTTTGTATGAGGACTGAAATTCTGCATTGCAGTCTTGAATTGAAGAAGTTTTCCACCACCCCTATTGGAGTTCTGTCCTCCACTTTCCTCTCCATCTACAGGTCTACAGTTCTGACATCAGGTGATCATTGACTACTGAAAAATCTGCTTTCAATTGTTTCCACAATCTGATATTTTGGGACAGATTACATCATCAATTACAAATGTTTATGGACATTTTGCTTACCAAAGCCTTGTCTGTTTTTCATTTGGATGCCCATGACTTGTTTCGTAATATCATGAATCAATGTTGCATTGAATAACTAAGGTAATCTTCAAGAGGTGGAACACAGCTTCCTTGTCATACGAACAGATATGAACTTACAACGAGATGCAATGCTCTCAACCTCCACCTTTACGATATGCAATGCTCTCAACCTCCACCTTTCTTAAAGACTTTAATTGGCTAAGACATTGAGATGTGCCACTTTTCTTAAAGGCTTCCATTGGCTAAGACAGCAATATGCAATGCTCTCAACCTTCACTACTTTTTCAGTGATTCACAGAGTCATGCTGATTGCAAAAAATTCACAAATTCCCCAATTTTCAATTATTTAAAATATTTAATAAAATAATTTCCTGTTTAGCACTAGTTGTGATATCGGCAGTTACCTAAACTGTCCGGTACTACTGGTCATGATATGAGTGAACTATAGCTGATTGGTACAGTTGGCCCAGTAGCAAGCATTTTAGCACACTTAATATATATAAGAGTAGTTTTACAAATGTTTTTAACACATTAACCCCCGGAGGTTTTTGCTGTTTTCGAATGAAATGCGAGTAGGAAACACATTTTGGGGACTATTTTTGAATACATCGTAATACATCGATTTCTAAACAATAATCTGTTAGACAAATGGCTACTAATGCTAAAGAAAATGTTTTTCATTGGTTACTTTGCTGGTGCATGAGCAGAAGGGCAAAAATCGGACTTCTTTTTTTTTTGCTTAACGGACCCATAATTTTCGTATGGAGAAGACTGTTTATTCAAAATGTCCATCTTATCCTACTTTTTGCACAGGTTCACCTGTCTGTGTTATTTCAGACCGGTCTGCCATAGATCTGAAGTCATAAAGTCTAAAATCTGGACACAAATTCGGAATCCGACCATGGGCGATTTTTTGGTGAAAAAAAAACAGGTCCAAAAACTTTGGTTTTTCCCTCTGTATTTTGTAATGCAATTAAAATGTTCAGATTACTTGCTATCATTGTAGAGCTACATCTGTCTACTTTTCAATGATACCACCCACTTTAGTGTATCATGTATGACCTTGACGCTACAGAAGTAGGCTACTACCTCATGCCCCGTAAAGTCGTCGCTAGGGGTTAATGTGTTAACAAGAATTTAAAAAAAAAATAGAAAATGGTGTCGGAATGGCAAAATTTGTAATTCATGTTCAGTGTTGATGCACAAGTGATTAAATACACGAGGAATATTCAGATTTTGTGGCATCATGAAAAGTGACTGTTTAACAGATTAACCCCTGGAGGTTTTTGCTGTTTTCGCTTGAAATGCAAGTAGGAAACACATTTTGGGGAGTATTTCTGAATACATTGTAATACATCGATTTCCAAACAATAATCCGTTAGACAAATGACTACTAATGCTAAAGAAAATGTTTTTCATTGGTTAGTTTGCTGGCGCATGAGCAGAAGGGCAAAAATCGGACTTCTTCTTTTTTTTTTTCTTTTTTTTTTGCGTAACGGACCCATAATTTTTGTATGGAGAAGACTCTTTATTCAAAATGTCCATCTTATCCTACTTTTTGCACAGGTTCACCTGTCTGTGTGTGTTTCAGACTGGTCTGCCATAGATCTGAGGTCATAAAGTCAAAAATCTGGACACAAATTCGAAATCCGACCATGGGCGATTTTTGGGTGAAAAAAAAACAGGTCCAAAAGCTTCGGTTTTTCTCTCTGTATTTTGTAATGCAATTAAAATGTCCAGATTACTTGCTATCATTGTAGAGCTACATCTGTATACTTTTCAATGATACACCCACTTTAGTTTATGATGTATGACCTTGACGCTACAGACCTTGGAAGTAGGCTACTACCTCATGCCCCGTAAAGTCGTCGCTAGGGGTTAATGTGTTAAGAGAATCTGGGGCCTAAGGAAAATTTTGTTCTGTGCATGTGCTGCCACACTGATTTGAATTACCATTTGACAACGCATCTTGAAAATGTCTTAACCACCAATGGAAAAGATGTCGGAGTTTCCACCGACCCCTATTATCCCATTTTATATTTTAAAAAAGTTGGAATTTGCCAACACCATTTGGTGTTGGCTTGGGGTAGCCATTTACTAGCTGGCCCAGCAAACTTGAATGACCTTTCATCAAGATATACTTGCATCATAGTATTCATTATGTCTTTAATTTTTGACAGAGTCGGAGGTGTGAAGATCCTGAAATTTGCCTTGAATCAGACTATTTTCAGTATGAGTCACATGACTATACAAATCTCTCAACCTACATGTTAATGATATCAGAGGTCATATAGTCACGTGATATGGACAATAAACAAATTTCCAGAGTTGCTCATCATAGAATTTGGACATATTTTATAGAAGTCACTTTATGTTTGTAAATAAATATAATGTACACTTAATTCTTAACATATTCTGAGAACAATGACCAAAAACCTGTCGGTATCACAGCAGGTTGGAGGAAGTACCGAGCATGTGAGAGTGATGGCTTTGTTGGTGTCATCTGACATCTTCATTGATATGTGGTCTCTGTGTAGTGAATAAGTTTTCTTCAAATTGCTGCAGGATTTGCAGATTGTCAGTCATTGTTTTCACAATAAATGTTTTGAGAAGTTTATGGTTTTTCATTATTCGATAAAAATCGCTTGACTTTCATTTCTATGTTTAATTTGTTTTCCTACAGCAACACTAGAAATGTTGTATTGTTGATATCATGTGATTATGACCTCTGATGTCATTGACATGTTGGTTGCTAGAGTTGTTTATCACATGACTAGGAATGCTAATGACCAGATCCAGGTCAAATTTCAGCAATGATGTATTTTCATCTCATCTGTCGGCAGATTAAAGACATAACAAATGCTATGATGACAATTTCGGAGAAAATGAATTATATTTCTGTTGATTTCATCCAGGTATATCTCGATGAAAGGTGGTTCAAGTTTGCTGTTGTCAAGCTAGTAAGCGGCTACCCCATGGTGACACCAAATGTTGTCGGCGAATTCCAATTTTTCTATAGGGAATTGACTCCGAATCTACACCCCAACATAAATGTCCAATTATCAGAAAGAGGCAAGGGTCATAGAAAACTCGGAACAGGAAAAAGAAATATATTTTGTCTTGATTCTTTTTTTAATCATTTCTCTTCAGAATGCTCCAACATTCTTGCCTTAAACCGTGTTCTCATGTTCTGCACTATAGGTCTAATTCAAAGGAGGAAGGTATTATGATTACTGAGATGATGTTCACCAGTTTCATATTTTGAAAAGGGTTAGAATTTTAAAGAAAAAAAATGAATTTCCTCAGATTCTTAAATGGTTATACTGGCTATTTACAAAAAAATTGCATTTCTTATGGATTATTCAAAGAATTAATTCCCTTTATTTTGGTTTATGCTTGATACGTGTAATATAGGTTATAGGGTATATATCTTGGCCATACTTCAGATGTGCACATGTCAAAGTACTGCTAGCTTTGCTTGGTTATTTTCAATTCCTGGATGTAAGAGGTAAATAGTTTAAAAATAACAAGCTGATAATTTTTTTACATTAAATATATTTGGTAATTCATTCATTACACTTTCAGAAACAGGTATTCTCAAGCCTGGCCAAAAAATCATTTTCCCTATTTTAATGACTGTGGAAAGAAAGCATACTTTAGATTAATTCAGGCAGTGGTTTTTAGCAAAAGGGAACAGTCATTTAGCTAGCTGTGTTCTTCAGTCATGTGCAAAGTCCACAAGTACAATATCAAAGGAATTTTAGCCATTGTACATGACAATAACGTAGAGGTATAGAAACATTCTCTCCACAGTGTATGTTGCAAATGTAAACAACCTTACATCCACCACTTTCTAAGAAGTTCATAATACATGTATCAATAGAGTGCTCCCTGAAGTGAAAAGGTATCAGACTGGGATATTGTTTTTTATTCTAGACCTCCAGTTATGAATTGGAGCCAGGAATAATGTCACTAGAGCCAGTAAAAGATCTAGTATTGCAAAGTTTTACATAATTATAACAACCCCCACCCCCCACAAAAAATATTTTTTTGGATAAAAGATTCATTAAACAATCAGCCTTATCTGACTGAACGAGAACTTATTAGGAACAACCATATAGTTGTTAGGTGATACACAGGTTAATATTTGACAAAAACATCTGCAGTTGGTCCTTCTATAAAAAATTCCAGTAGGGTAAGCCATCAATGGAGACGTAGTTGGAGACTTTACCAAAATGAATATAATATTACACTAATAATTCATTATTTGTGAATAAAATGGCTGGGTGCAAAAGAGATATCCAGTAAACCCTTTCAAATATAATGGTTGTGGCTGTGTGCACTGTTTATTATCAGGGCCATCATTTCAATTTTTTTTTTGGAAGGGGGGGGGGTGGGGGTGGCAAAACATCACAGGTTTGTTAATTTCTGCATATAGGCTACAGCAATTTTAAAGCACATCCCCCCCCCCCCCCCCCGTTTATTATGAGTATATACATGTGTGGCAACAGTATTTGGCCACATGTTGAACAGCTTGTCACATTATTATAGGAATCAATATCTAAGTAAATTCACTTTACACATTGGAATTATGCCTGTGTAATTTGCTGAATTTATGTACTTTTAGGAGTTTTTATTAATGATTTTTCTTTATGCCAGTGGTAAAATTAGTACTAGCAACACAATGTAAGAGCTTAAAATCTTAACACACATTACCCATATTGAACTTGTGTGCAAGCATTACATTCAGACTCAGCTGTCAGTTCATACCTGATGATGACTATTATTATTATTATTATTATTATTATTATTATTATGTTGTTGTTGTTGTTGTTTATTATTTCAGTATTTTTGTATGAAAAAGTAAAAATGTTTCATGTGAAACAAATCAATGAGACCTTCAGATTAGGTCCACCTGTAATATTGGGAAGCTAACTTTAATCAGAATGTCATCTGAGTTGGGGGACAAAAATAGAATTAATATAAATGACAGAACGTATTTGTCGATCAGGAATGGTCTCAGATTATATCTGGTTGTAGTGAGCAGTTATTTCTAAAATACGTCATGTGATAAAATTATTGTAATTGTACAGTTTATTTTGTGAGGTACTAGTTTATGGAGTTACTGTATAGGAGATGAATTTAAAAACCCATTAACACATTAACCCCTGGAGGTTTTTGCTGTTTTCACATGAAATGCAAGTAGGAAACACATTTTGGGGACTATTTCTGAATACATAGTAATACATCAACTTCCGAACAATTTTCCATTAGACCAATGCCTAGTTGTGCTTAAAAGAAAATGTTTTCCATTGGCTAGTTTGCTGGTGTAGGAACAGAAAATAAAAAGTTGTTCTTTTTTTTTTTTTTTTGCTTGACAGACTTATAATTTTCAGATGGAGAAGACTCTTTATTCAAAATGTCCACCTTATCCTACTTTTTGCACAGGTTTACATGTCTGTGTGCTCTTCAGACTGGTCTGCTTTAGATCTGATACCATAATGTCTAAAATCTGGACACAAAATCGGATTCTGACTATGGGTGAATTTTGGGTAGAAAAAAATGGGTCCAAAAAATCAGGATTTTCTCCCTGTATTTTGTAGTGCAACTAAAGTGTCCAGACTGGAGACAGTACCTTTATACAAGATGTCTGAGTGTAATGAATCATGTAAGAAATAGAAGACAAACATCGAAAGGTAAGTTTTGCTGCATTTCAAAACTTCCATCATGATATGGTTTTCCACTCCATGCACTTTACAAAATAGATGACTTGTTTTGTTACGTGCTTAGGCTCGAATAAACAATAACATAGAAAGAGTGAAAATAACAAGCTTGTAAAAACTTAATAAACAATTTATTGAGCACAAATATTTTCCAGAAAAGAAAAATAAACTTGCGGTTTTAAGAATCAATTCCAAAATTAATCCAAAAATAATTCAAAATATTATCCACTAAAGAAATTGCAAAAGTCCTGGAAATAAAATGTCCAAAAAATTCCAAGTTCGAATCTTTGTGAAGTATCCAAGATGGAAGATGATGTCACGTGATGAAGTCAGTTCTTGATAATAAAACTCTATAAGCACAATTCTTTTCCAGATAAATAACAAAATAAATCCTTTTGATCCAAACGAATTGAAATAATTTCCAATACAAGGTAATTTAAAATAACCCAAGCAATTTTCCATTAGACCAATGCCTAGTTGTGCTTAAAAAAAAATGTTTTCCATTGGTTAGTTTGCTGGTGCATGAACAGAAAGTAAAAAGTTGTTCTTTTTTTTTTTTTTTTTTTTTTTTTGCTTGATGGACCTATAATTTTCGGATGGAGAAGAGTCTTTATTCAAAATGTCCACCTTATCCTACTTTTCGCACAGGTGTAGAAAAAAAATGGGTCCAAAAAATTAGGTTTTTCTCTCTGTATTTTGTACTGCTACTAAAATGTCCAGATTATTTGTTATCATTGTAGAGCTAAACCAGGCTACCTTCTATAATACCACCCACTTCAGTGTATCATGCATGACCTTGATGTTACAGACCTTGGAAGTAGGCTACTACATCATGCCCCATAAACTCAGCGCTAGGGGTTAATGTGTTAACAAACTGTGCCTCCACCTCACTTATTAGCCTATCTCCAAATACAAATAGCATGAAAAAATGTCCTTTTCTGAAGAACATCTTTCATTTAAACTTAGAAAGCATGAGTTTGCAGTATTTTCTAATAACTTACTAAGCAAATTGAATATTTCAGTATTTGTTTTAAGTAGTGGTTTTACTTGTTTGTGGTTGCAGTATATACAAGATGTCTGAGTGTAATGAATCGTAGAAGAAATAGAAGACAGACATCGAAAGGTAAGTTACGTTGCATTTCAAAACTTCCATCATGATGTGGTTTTCCACTCCATGCACTTTACAAAATTGATGACTTGTTTATGTATTAACTCAGTCAGAGAATTGGGTAATTTTATTAAAATCTGCATTTTGTTTTCATTCCTTTCATATTTGTATTTCATCTATCATCTCATGGTATTTTGTGTATGGTCACAGCAATACCTACAGATTTTGCTTTCATCACATACTTCCATCATATTCTTTCATTTTTGCTCATTTGAACTAAATGAATATGAATAGGCTGTAGTCCTATTTTCTGTATTCATTTGTTAAAGGGAGAGAACTATCATGTTGTATTAAGCATGTTTTAATAAAATATCCAATACAAATGTTACCAAATCTAAAATAAGTACAAAAATACAGTTGCGGTGTTGTTACATGCAAATTTTATTTCTTTTCTTAGTTTTTCATTCAAATATAAGATTGTCGAGGTCACTAACCACTGATAATGACATCCAATGGCAGTTATTGCCTTTGTCTATCTGCCTTGACAAGAACAATGCCATGGTTTGTATGAGGTAAATCGTCTGGTTCTGGATTATCATGTGAAAGATCTTTCATTCGTGACAATTTTGCAACAGCTTTTAAATAAAT
Organism: Unio delphinus; assembly: GCA_029339505.1. Classification (NCBI taxonomy): domain Eukaryota; kingdom Metazoa; phylum Mollusca; class Bivalvia; order Unionida; family Unionidae; genus Unio; species Unio delphinus. Next base: position 4,185,946 of record JAQISU010000105.1, read on the forward strand.
TTATTTCATTTCATTGTTCTTAATTTTGCATTTACACACTTTTTTTTTTACAAAATACATTCATTTCATTTGCAATTTTTCTGAATTCTTTTTACTTTCATATTTAGTTCTCACTACATTAAGTTCTCGTTTCATTGTAAGTTAGTTGTTTCAGAACCATTAAATTATCATTTATAAACCATTTCATGTAAAATATTAGTTGGAAAAATTAGAGATCATAGCCATCACCAGTCTCAAGAATTGATGATTATTATGATTATAATACATATGACCTTTGACCCCTTGTGCTGCATTGGTAATCCTAAACTTTTGTTTTCATCTACATAATTTGTTGGGGGTTTTTTTTCTTTCTTTTTTTTTTCTTCTGTTTTGTTTTCTGCATGTACATGGCAAGACATAAATATCACTTTTCAGGAGGCAACAGGTATACATTAACTATTTAAGTACCAATGAAGTTATACACATGAAACTTGGGTTACAGATAGTTCTGTGGGGGTAGATTGAGAGAATGCATTTGGAATTTTGATCTCATAACTTGAGGTGGGGCTTGGTAGTGTTTGGGTAGGGGGTTATTTTACATAAATTTTGCATAATGCAGTAGATTTTTGCATATATCTGAGAATTAGCAAGTGTGATCCATGACCCAGGCATAAAGACATGTCAGACTGGGGACTCTGAGTCATGTGCCAAGGTTCTTCCCTCATTGCAATGACTTGGCTCCTGGTTATAACATACTGCAGATAAAAATTAAATGTAATCAGTTTTGTTCATTTGTACATTTGCTTATTTTTTAAGTTTTAAATAATTAAATGCCATATAATGCATATTTTCCATCTACATTTACAGTGTAATTTTATTGGATTGTGTTTCATTTCACATTTTATATCCCAAGGCAAATTCTTGACTATTAGCTTGTCACACACATGCTCTTTAATAATGATGGGCTTATGGGGTTCATTGGTTAGTGTTGAAATGGCATATGGAACAAAAAGTTTTGATTTGGTTTCAGAGAAAACGTGTTTTGATTGCATGACTATATTCATTGAAATTAATGAAATAAAAATTCAGGGCAATAAAACAATAACACTTTTAAGAAGGGTTTAGTTTACTGAAGTTTTGGTCTTTAGCTTTATCACAGCTTTGTGGTAGATATATTTATATAGTCAAACCTACCATATAAAACTAGCTTTATACAAAGTTCACCTGTATAATTTATATGGACTGATTCTAACTGGTCATCTGTGTGTTGTTGTTACACACGTGTGTTCATCTCTCTCTCTCTCTCTCTCTCTCTCTCTCTCTCTCTCTCTCTCTGCTGTTACATCTCTATATCCTTCAAGTAACAGACAGAAGGAAAACCAAAATGTTTACAATTAACAAATAATTTATTTATCTAGGTTACAAATTGAACATTTAAGAGGACCTTACAGAATTGAATTTTCAATTAAAAAATCTAAAATATCCTATTACTAGTCCAAAAGTATAGACTGTTGAAAATGAATCCAATACAATTGAATGTGCTGATGTACCAATAGTCCTGATGTATCACAGGGATTTAATCCATAATGCATTTCAATGAAATCACAATAATCACAAAGTAATGTTTTGGGACAAAAAGGTGATGAGCATTTTATAATTCCATTGTATAATTTAAATTATACCTCAGCAATTATATATGGATACAACAGCTAATGATTCCTCAGACTTAACCCAAAAGAGGAATGCATAATTGTTTATATACTAATTTCATTTAACTCAACAAAATGCTCAGGATGTGGGCAATTTTAAATGGGAAAATGTATCAAATTGTAAGCATTTTTAGTTCCAGATCATGTCAAGTTTGTAAATAAATTTAGGCCTTGAATTATTTGTTAAGTCATGTAAGCAAGAACTACTTTCAGTAATGGACAAATGTGAAGCACACATAAATTAATGTACATAACACATATTGTGATTAAAATTTAATATACCATTACATTTCTGTATATGCAAAAGTTGGAGAGAAGGAGAGCATTTTGTATTTAATATGTAATATAACATTTAATATTTGGCTTTTAGAAATGCCGTATATTTTCCAGACAACTCTCATAGTAATAATATTCTGACTGATAGGAAAATAATCAAACATTGATAAATTATAAACATAAATCTTTTAATTTTCTTATATTTAACTTCACAACTGTAAAATCTAATAATTTGCTATGTGTCATCTGATAAAACAGAAACAAAATGACATTTTTTAACTGATGGATATCAGGTTGCCTTCATTATGGGTCATAATTGATTAATTAGCCTGGTTTTATGGTATATACACTTACGCCTGAGTAAACCTATCATTGCTACTATGCATTCTGTCAGGTTTGATATCAAGCAGAATATTTACTTTACATTGCCAGCATTGGTACAACAATGAGTACAACAAGAAGTACAATGAGTACCATGGCAGCTTTTAAGACACAGAACAATAGATTTTCCTGATTTGTTTTTCACAGTAACAACACCAGTTGAAATACATCTATATTTCTTGGGGTAAATTAATCACATCAAATAAAAAGACACAGCATTATTGTTTTCCACTAGGTTGTCATAATTTCCTATATATACATAACAAGCATTAGCAATTATGAATAAAAGAAAGAGAGACAATCCCGATAAATATTTTAACCCAAAAAAAGCATGAAGTTTCAGTAGTTGGACTAGTTCCCATAGCTTAGATACACCAAAACTTTGAATGTGATCTTCTGCAAATTCTGCCGAAGCAGAAGTACATTTTTTTTTCAGGCTAGTTGTTTCAAAAGTTGGTCCTCATCAAAATTGGAATATGTACCAGATATAAAATTTGTATTCCATAAAAAGCTGGAAATGCACCAGACAGTCACTGTCTTGATGCTATGTTTGCCAGAGTCTCAGACTTGGCAGATAACATTATTAGCAAATAACTATGACAATATTGGCAAACAACTAGGATAATATTGGTAAATAACAAGGACAATATTGATAAAAAACTAGGACAATATTGGTAGATAACTAGGACATAATTGGCAGATAACAAAGACAAATATTGGCAACTAACTGGCAATAATGGCAATTAACTATGACAGTATTGCAAATTATTACAATAATGGCTGATTACTATGACAGTATTGGCAGATAACTATGACAATATTGGCAGATGACTATGACAATATTGACAGATAACTATGACAACATTGTTTCAAATTGCTTGTTCTTCTAATCGACAGTGTCAGTGTTTATAAATTTAAATTAGTTTACAGGAAATTATCTGTCAAAGTCTGATAGCATATTGAATATTTTCTGAATCTGTATTCAATACTTGTTAATCAAAACTTTCTAAAGAACACTTACTTTCTTTTATGTTTTTCTTTCTTGTTTTTTTTTATAGAAGAAGCCACAGAATTGGAAAGAATGGGCATTAATCAGGGTAAGATGTTTGCTGAATTTTGTAAGCTGTATGATAATTTTGGTCATCTTACACATTGTATTGGTATGTTAGTCATCCTACACAGACTGTATTAGTACCTTAGCCATCTTACACATACAGTACCAGAGATATCGGAAACACTTAATTACACGTATTTGGACGCATTTTTTTATATCTGGGACGCAGAAAATCACACACACACACAAGAGTCCTCCGTACGCATGTTTTTTTTTTAGGGGAGCGGCTTTTCTTGCTGCTTATTTCTTTTGCAGACAGGAAAGTTTCGCGGCACAATAAATATGTTGTAATCAGTATGAAAAATGAGGAAATGCTTTTATTTTAGTTTGTTGCTGACTTTCTTTGAGCAAAGGTCATCGACATGCTTTGATGATGGTGCATTTGTTATTGAAGGCACCGCTAAAGGCTCCAGTTGAAGGACCTAACAAATACCCGTTTGTTGTTGCTGCAGCAACATCAGATGATTGTAGAGCATTGAGACAGATTTGTTTTATTTGTTGAGTATATATCAGTGCTTCAAAGGTAATCAGTTTTCTTTGTAGTGTCAGCAAAACTATTTTTTTTTCTTTCATCAGGTATTTTTTAAAAATTAGCATCATCTGGTTGACTTTACTCATTTCACGTTTCCGCCAGAGGTGTTGGATTTTAACTACCGGTAGTTGGTTGCAAAGTTATTTTGATTATAATACAGCATACAGTAATAAGGCTAGCTATCAGCATAAGTGGATTATGATATAACAGTGCATTGGTATATCCAAGTTCGCAAATTCAGGTCATGGTGCTTTTGATTTTCTCTACTTCAAACGCAAAACTGTATATACACTTTTTATAGCCAAAATTGGTGTCGCCACAAATATCGCCAGATGGAAAATTCTGTCACCAAAAAGGACAACAGAATCGCAATTTCCTACATTAGCGAAGCCCCGTGATCCTGTAATTGATTTCATTTTGGATTTTAGCTATGTAAACATTGCATGTGAACTCGAAACCAAGACACATCGAGACTTGGACAAAATGCCATTTGCAAATTTGGACAAGTATTTTGGCGTTAAACGAAAAAATGATGAAGATTAAAATGAGATTCAGAACTGTGCTTACATTGTATGAACTGATATAGTGGACTATTCTGCGCATGGCTTTTACAAGATGTAATGTTTATGCATCAGGCTATAAAAATGAAATACATTACTTTGGAAGCTTTCTCTCTTTATTTCAGTCCCCCCCCCCCCAATAGTTTTTTTTCTCCAAAAAGGCATGTTATCGAATAATTACAGAAATGACGTATTGTTGTGCAGAATTACCAGACACGCCGAATAAGCTGATACAGTTGTACATGTCAGTGTTATAGCGAATGGGGAATTAAACTCTATGGCAACCAACAGTTCTTCTAATCTGAAAAGTTTTTTAAAAATGTGGGATGGGACTGCAACTTTTGCTGCTGGGACTTCTATTTTTACCAAAATGGGAATCCTGGACTCCTAGTTTTAAAATCCTAGCGAGACCTCTGAGTACTAGTGCCTTAGTCATCTTACACAGACTGCATTAGTACCTTAGTCATCTTACACATACATTACTAGTACCTTAGTCATTTTACACAAACTATATTAGTACCCGGTACCTTAGTCATCTTACACAGACTGCATTAGTACCTTAGTTATTTTACACAGACTGCATTAGTACATTAATCATTTTACATGGACTATATTAGTACCTTAGTCATCTTACACATACTGCATTAGTACCTTAGTTATTTTACACAGAGTGCATTAGTACCTTAGTTATTTTACACAGACTGCATTAGTACATTAATCATTTTACACAGACTGCATTAGTATCTTAGTTATTTTACACAGACTGCATTAGTACCTTAGTTATTTTACACAGACTGCATTAGTACATTAATCATTTTACACAGACTGCATTAGTATCCAGGGTTCGTACGGTCTTTGAAGGTCTTTGAAAGTTTGGGAAAAATGAGGTAGCGTTTTCAAGGCCTTGAAAGTTTGGGAAAATCGAGCATATTACCCTGAGGTCTTTGAAAGTCTTTGAAAATTGAAATAAACCCCCCCAAAAATAATTTCTTTTCAGAATCACAAATAAAATTATCCGAGGTTGTTAGATTCAGATGTAATCTAGTTATCCTGGTTTCTTTCTTTTGATGACCCGTTCAGTTTATTGCCGCCGCAATAACAAAAGAGACTTTGTTTTGTTTGGCCATCCAAAGTATGCCGCGGCGGTGACTTCAATCACACATGCACTCTTCATCAAAGCAATACGGTGCCGCTACACACTTCATCAAAGGAAGTCACCAATAAAATTGCCCAAGGTCGTTAGCTTCGGATGCAGCTGGTTTTCCTGGCTTCTTTCGTTTGACGAATAGTTCAATTTGACTGGACGAGTCCATCAGTTTTAGCCAATCAAAATGTTAATTACACTAATTCTACGTAGAAAGTTCGCGAAAGTTATACGCTCGAGAATTCAAAATTTCTTCATTCGATTTACATCGTCTGCAAGTTCAGTGTTTAAAAATGCCAGGTCTTTGCTCTTTCAACGATATCTGGCTTGAACAATAGAAGTACAAGGAATGGCTGCAAAAGAATAAGTTATGCAAACGAAAGGCGTTTTGTACGCTGTGTAAAAAGACGATCAACTTGGCTTCAATGGGAGAAGGAGCCCTTACAAGTCATGCCAAAGGTAGGTTGCAAATTAGTAACTACATGTTCATTTCGTGGAACAAAGATGCAGAAGTATAAGCAATTGGTAGTTTTTGGAAAAATAATGGTAATTCATTACTCGTCGGGTATAAAATAAGATCGTTTAGTTTGATGATTTGGGAGATATAGCAAAAGAGGGCCTGTTTAAATTTACTTCTACCGTCGGTTTATTTAACACGTTTGAGGAACAAAAATCATTTTCGAAAAATTTGTTCTACATAACAGTATTCCTTGATTTAATACAAAAACATCCATTGTATTAAATTAAATTCACGGATAAACAGTTTCAAAGTGCGCATGCGTACACTATATTAGAGTTAAACAAGAGTTCTTGTTCTTGAATTGCGAGTAAAAAAAAAAAAAAAATTATAAAAAAAGCCTCAACGAAACAAACAGGTTGCTATATATAGAACCTGTTTTGTCCAGTACTTTGAAGTGCGTGAAATATTACTAAATTTAAAGATGTTTATTACAAATGGGGAAAAACATGTCCTGGGCTGACCCTGGACTTATGCAATCAGGATCAGACAAGGAAAAGGGAGAAACAAAACTTCGTAGGGTCCTAAAAATTATGTGTGAGGCAGGAAGAGAAGTAGAGTCCCGATGTGATTTAATATTAACTCAGTACGGAAAATTAGTGGATGAAGTTATCCAATCGGACAATCATCCATTGAAATGCTTCAGTAGAACAGATGACAGACTTGATGAAGTGTTTTATTCTGTCCTTTCCAAAAGAAATGAATATGTTGAACTTTGGAATGTTCTCCAGAAAATGTTGTTGTTATCACATGGGCAGGCAAGAGAGAGGATTTTCTATCAACAAACAGGTATCTGTTGAGAACCTCAGCAGAGAAAGCCTCAGAGCTCAAAGGTTAATCATTGACACAATGAGAAAAGCTGGTGGACCTTTGGAAATCATCATTAGCAATGAAATGATGACATATGCCTCCTCTGCAAGACATAAGTACCATGCCTATCTGGATAAGAAGAAAGCAGAGGAGAAGGATGAGAAGAAAAACCCAAAAGGAAAGAAACGGGAGTTGGCCTTGGATGAAGTGGAAGAACTTAAAGCCAAAAAGCTGCGTCTTGACGCTGACATTGCCAGCCTACATGCTTCCTCTGTACAGAAAGCAGAAGAGGCAGAATTAAAAGGACTCATTGTGCTTGTCACAGAGTCAAATGCTCTTAGGAGAAGAGCAGAGGAAAAGATGACAGTGGTGGCATCTCTTTCCAAAATGATTGAAGAGAAAAAAAAGCAAATAAAATAATGCATTTAAAGCAGTGCTGATGTCTTTTAAGAGAACAATTTATGTTGTATTAAATCTGACACGTATGTTACATATTTCTGGAGAAAAAAACAACAAATGTTAACCTATTTTCTAGATCATTATAATGCAATTTTAGGCAATTAAGTATAGTTTGACTTTAATCAGTAAAAAATATTGTGGTATTTGGCATTCGTTGTTTTCTCTTATAACCTGTATACACAATGTTAGCAAAAATAGGTCTTGGAAATCTCTGTTTGTGGTCTTTGAAAGTTTGGGAAAAGTCTTTGAATTTATCAGTCATAGTTGAGTATGAACCCTGGTATCTTAGTTATTTTACACAGACTGCATTAGTACATTAATCATTTTACATGGACTATATTAGTACCTTAGTCATCTTACACATACTGCATTAGTACCTTAGTTATTTTACACAGACTGCATTAGTACCTTAGTTATTTTACACAGACTGCATTAGTACCTTAGTTATTTTACACAGACTGCATTAGTACATTAATCATTTTACATGGACTATATTAGTACCTTAGTCATCTTATACATACTGCATTAGCACCTTAGTTATTTTACACAGAGTGCATTAGTACCTTAGTTATTTTACACAGACTGCATTAGTACATTAATCATTTTACACAGACTGCATTAGTATCTTAGTTATTTTACACAGACTGCATTAGTACCTTAGTTATTTTACACAGACTGCATTAGTACATTAATCATTTTACACAGACTGCATTAGTATCTTAGTTATTTTACACAGACTGCATTAGTACATTAATCATTTTACACAGAATGCATTAGTACCTTAGTTATTTTACACAGACTGCATTAGTACATTAATCATTTTACATGGACTATATTAGTACCTTAGTCATCTTACACATACTGCATTAGTACCTTAGTTATTTTACACAGACTGCATTAGTACCTTAGTTATTTTACACAGACTGCATTAGTACCTTAGTTATTTTACACAGACTGCATTAGTACATTAATCATTTTACATGGACTATATTAGTACCTTAGTCATCTTACACATACTGCATTAGTACCTTAGTTATTTTACACAGACTGCATTAGTACCTTAGTTATTTTACACAGACTGCATTAGTACATTAATCATTTTACATGGACTATATTAGTACCTTAGTCATCTTACACATACTGCATTAGTACCTTAGTTATTTTACACAGACTGCATTAGTACATTAATCATTTTACACAGACTGCATTAGTATCTTAGTTATTTTACACAGACTGCATTAGTACATTAATCATTTTACACAGAATGCATTAGTACCTTAGTTATTTTACACAGACTGCATTAGTACATTAATCATTTTACATGGACTATATTAGTACCTTAGTCATCTTACACAGACTGCATTAGAACCTTAGTTATTTTACACAGACTGCATTAGTACCTTAGTTATTTTACACAGACTGCATTAGTACCTTAGTTATTTTACACAGACTGCATTAGTACATTAATCATTTTACACAGACTGCATTAGTATCTTAGTTATTTTACACAGACTGCATTAGTACCTTAGTTATTTTACACAGACTGCATTAGTATCTGTTATTTTACACAGACTGCATTAGTACATTAATCATTTTACACAGACTGCATTAGTACCTTAGTTATTTTACACAGACTGCATTAGTACATTAATCATTTTACACAGACTGCATTAGTACATTAATTATTTTACACAGACTGCATTAGTACATTAATCATTTTACACAGACTGCATTAGTACCTTAGTTATTTTACACAGACTGCATTAGTACATTAATCATTTTACACAAAATGCATTAGTACATTAATTATTTTACACAGACTGCATTAGTACCTTAGTTATTTTACACAGACTGCATTAGTACATTAATCATTTTACACAGACTGCATTAGTACATTAATCATTTTACACAGACTGCATTAGTACATTAATCATTTTACACAGACTGCATTAGTACCTTAGTTATTTTACACAGACTGCATTAGTACATTAATCATTTTACACAGACTGGATTAGTATCTTAGTTACCTTACACATACTGTATTAGACCGCTCCAGTAGCCTAGTGTTTAGAGCGTCTGCTGCAGAAGCAGGGTGTTGTGGTTCGATCCCTGGCTGAGTCATATCAGAGACTTACAAAAATGGTACTAACAGCTGCCTCACTTGGCACACAGCATTAAGAGGTTTGTTTTAGGACTGTCAACCTGGTGTCAGGATAATGTGATTATGTGGGACATCATACTACCTGTTTGCGGCATGATGCCCCAGTGCTAGACATCACTATAAACTGTCTCACTGCAGACATCGTAGTGATATGACTGAAAAGTTATTAAAGCTAAGTTAAAAATCCTAATCACACACACGCACATACTGTATTAGTACCTTAGTCATCTTATACTGTATTAGTACCGTAGTCATCTTACAGAGACTATTATTACCTTAATTATCTTACACAGTTTGTTATAGTACCTTAGTCATCTTGCACAGACTATACTATTACCTTAGTCATCTTGCATATACTGTATTAATATCTTAGTCATTTTGCAGATACTATGTTAATACCTTGATCATCTTGCATGTACTGTTTTAGTACCTGAGTCATCTTGCATATAATATTTTAGTACCTTAGTCATCTTGCATATACTGTATTAGTACCTTAGTTATCTTGCATTTATTGTACTAGTACTTTAGTCATTTTGCATATACTGTAATATTACCTTAGTCATCTTGCATAAAATTATACTGTATTAATACCTTAGTCATCTTTCATATACTGTATTAGTACCTTAGTCATCTTGCATTTACTGTATTAGTACCTTAGTCATCTTGCATATACTGTATTAGTACCTTAGTCATCTTGCATTTACTGTATTAGTACCTTAGTCATCTTGCATTTACTGTAGTAGTACCTTAGTCATCTTGCAGATACTTTTGTACCTGATTATGCATGCTGCTATATTATCTATAATGGCATTTCAGCTTTTGGGCAAAAACACGTCATAGAGAGATATAAAGAAAGGTTTTCTCTTGATTATATAAAAATTTGTTGCTGTTGGGAATGAAATTTTAATTAAAACAATAACATCTTGTAGTAGCTTATAATCTTTATTAAAATTTTGACATGTTTTAATTTTCATGGAGCAAGTAACATGCAATGGCTTTAAAGGACATATATTTTTAAGCTGATTCAAATCCAAATCATTTTATTGTCATTTGATTTTATTAACTTGTTTTATTGTTTTGTTGTGTCTGAAGATGATTGTTATGGTGTATAAAATCTCATCCTGAATATTATTGTATTTTATCTTTGCATATGTTTCGTTTGAAGTAAGAAGAATGATAAGTAACATAGTAATCACTCCATCTCTTTCTGTGAAATTTGTCCATGTTAGTCTAACCAGCAAAGCATATCATTCAGTTTAATTTAGTAACTGCATAGTCTTTGAAGATGATATGAATCTTTCAGTCTTAAATACTTCTCCGTTTTGAATTGTGGTCTTTTGTAATTCAGTTGACAATACCATCCAATTAATTTTCTGTAACCACCATGACCCTGCATTGAGATGACAAGTTTGCCTTACACTAATATCATATATATGCCTTACACTAATATCATATCTACATTTTTGTATGCCTTATAATAATATCATATCTATGCCTTACACTAATATCATATCTACTCTTCTGTATGCCTTACACTAATATCATATCTATGCCTTACACTAATATCATATCTACACTTTTGTATTCCTTACACTATCATATCTACACTTTTGTATGCCTTACACTAATATCATATCTATGCCTTACACTAATATCATATCTATGCCTTACACTAATATCATATCTACTCTTCTGTATGCCTTACACTAATATCATATCTATGCCTTACACTAATATCATATCTACACTTTTGTATTCCTTACACTATCATATCTACACTTTTGTATGCCTTACACTAATATCATATCTATGCCTTACACTAATATCATATCTACACTTTTGTTTGCCTTACACTAATATCATATATACACTTTTGTATGCCTTACACTAATATCATATCTACACTTTTGTTTCCCTTACACAAATATCATATCTATGCCTTACACTAATATCATATCTACACTTTTGTATGCCTTACACTAATATCATATCTACACTTTTGTTTGCCTTACACTAATATCATATCTATGCCTTACACTAATATCATATCTACACTTTTGTATGCCTTACACTAATATCATATCTATACTTTTGTATGCCATACATTAATATCATATCTACACTTTTGTTTGCCTTACACTAATATCATATCTACACTTTTGTATGCCTTACACTAATATCATATCTACACTTTTGTTTGCCTTACACTAATATCATATCTATGCCTTACACTAATATCATATCTACACTTTTGTATGCCTTACAATAATATCATATCTACACTTTTGTTTGCCTTACACTAATATCATATCTATACCTTACACTAATATCATATCTACACTTTTGTATGCCTTACACTAATATCACATCTACACTTTTGTATGCCTTACAATAATATCATATCTACACTTTTGTATGCCTTACACTAATATCATATCTACACTTTTGTATACCTTACACTAATATCATATCTACACTTTTGTTTGCCTTACACTAATATCATATCTACACTTTCGTATGCCTTACACTAATATCATATCTACACTTTTGTTTGCCTTACACTAATATCATATCTATGCCTTACACTAATATCATATCTACACTTTTGTTTGCCTTACACTAATATCATATCTATGCCTTACACTAATATCATATCTACACTTTTGTATGCCTTACACTAAAATCATATCTACACTTTTATATGCCTTACACTAATATCATATCTACACTTTTGTTTGCCTTACACTAATATCATATCTATGCCTTACACTAATATCATATCTACACTTTTGTATGCCTTACACTAAAATCATATCTACACTTTTATATGCCTTACACTAATATCATATCTACACTTTTGTTTGCCTTACACTAATATCATATCTATGCCTTACACTAATATCATATCTACACTTTTGTATGCCTTACACTAATATCATATCTACACTTTTGTATGCCTTACACTAATATCATATCTACACTTTTGTATGCCTTACACTAATATCATATCTATACTTTTGTATGCTTTACACTAATATCATATCTACACTTTTGTTTACATCATATCTACACTTTTGTTTGCCTTACACTAATATCATATCTACACTTTTGTATGCCTTACACTAATATCATATCTATGCCTTGCACTAATATCATATCTACACTTTTGTATACCTTACACTATCATATCTATACTTTTGTATGCCTTGCACTAATATCATATCTATACTTTTGTATGCCTTACACTAATATCATAACTACACTTCTGTATGCCTTACACTAATATCATATCTACACTTTTGTTTGACTTACATTAATATCATATCTATACTTTTATTTGCCTTACACTAATATCATTTCTATGCCTTACACTTATATCATATCTACACTTTTGCATGCCTTACACTAATATCATATCTACACTTTTGTTTGCCTTACACTAATATCATATCTACACTTTTGTTTGCCTTTTACTAATATCATATCTACACTTTTCAGTGTTTCCCTTTACGCACAGTTGTGCGACAGATACGCACGTTTAAAAAAATTGACGCACACTTTTTATTGCCATGCGTATTTTTGACGCAAAGGATGTACACGCTGCGATGTGTTCGATCTCCAATGCAGTGGACGAACGATGGCATCATTTCTGAGATCGAGTGTAGGCATTGTTATGACAGAGTAGCTTCCCCTAATCTCGCGAGCTCATACCAGTCTGGTTCTAGTGTAGGCTTTATTATGGGGGCGCTCACCAGTTAATATGTACTTTTCAGATAGTGACGTATGTGAGGTGAAGTTGTTTACATTTGTAACATGCACAATGGAGATAATGTTGGAATATCTTAATGCTACTTTGATGTAATGTGGCTGATATTTCTTTGGATACTGCACTTGTGGAAATTGTAAATGATCTAAGCGCATGGTATAACAAAATGGATGCTCCCATGTGCTTGAAAAATTAGCCAGAATTAATCAAAAGTACACTAACTTTAGCAGTTATTAAACTAGGGAAAACGAATTTTGCTGAAGTAGGCAATAGCAGCTTCTGAAAGTGCAATGAACAAATTACAAAATATCTGAAAAGTAAAAAAAGTTATCGTACCATTTTTCAACAATTTACCTCTGAAGTCAAGGGAGTGAAAATGACCATGCGGAGCTAGCAGTTTGTTTACATGAGCACATCTTATGTTAGCCCAAACTGTATACTCTAGAACCTAAAGTACACCCATCAATCATACATCAAAATAAAGGGAATTGAAAGTTCTTCTCCCAACACCTAAGATATACAAAGTCTTTATTATATTCCCAGTATAACCAGTGAAGAAATCCCAGAAAATTATTTTTCTTTAAAATTCTAACCCTATGCAAAGTACGAAACTGTAGAGCGCCACCTATGATGGAATAGCTTCCCCTAATCTCGCCATTACGCGATTTCCTTCAAGCTCAGCAGCATGTCTTGCAAGCAAAGGAGCATTGATACTTTTGTAAGCAGAAAAAGACCGCCAGAAGAAAACCACGCGTACCAAGAATCGTCAGCCAAGAAGGTGAAGGATGATGAACATATACAAGTAACTGTGGCACGTAATTTCAACGATAAATGGAAGAAAGAATTCCCCTGGATGGAATACAATTCATATGCTGGAATGATATGCAGGACTTGTGTTCGGGCGAGTGCAGAGACTTCCAAAGTGAAGAATCCTTTTGTGACTGGGTCAAAGAACTATCAAAAATCCGCCCTTGTTCGCCATGAAGAATCTGGGGAACATATTATCGCAAAAGGGATTATTTTGCAACAACGAAATCTGGAAGCGTGCCGAGAAAAATGCAAAGAGCAGGTAGACGCTAGCCTTATGGCGCAGATGAGAACGGCGGTGCATATGTGTCGAGAAAATATTAAAGACCGACAGTTTCCTGGTTTAATCGAACTTCAGGTAAAATATATCCCTCTCTCTCATTCTCTGCTTGCACGTCTGTATGTGTCTCATGTCGTATTACTTGAGATCCAATTAAATTATGAAATGAAACGGTCATTGGTCAGTCCACTCCAGTTTACTTTTTTTTAAATTGAATTTTCAGTTAAAGAACTATAACAACGATTCTGAATGAAAGGAATAACATTGGTTCTGCAATATTTAGTAAACTAATTACTTAGTAAACTCGTACCAGCTAACTTGTGCTCTGTGACAGGATGTGATGCAAGTTTTTATTACTTTTTTATTATTTTATAGGGACAATGGTTGCTCAGCCCTGCAGAATGAGACCCTGACATACAAAGAGGCATGGGATTGTGTCTGAGATGCAGGCAGCAGCCTCTTTAGTTTGCAAGGAGAGGGTTAAACAAAGGGTCCATACTTCACCTTACCTGGGCATTCTTCTGGATGAGTCTTTGGATATTGCTGTGCAAAAAAAATTGGTTATATTTTGTCGAACTGTTCATGGTGGAAAGGCAAACACTGAATATTTAGCTAATGTGAAGGTGCAAGATGGAAAAGCTGAAACAATCAGAAATGCCTTAATGGATATTCTTCAGGACTATGAGATTGATATTAAGAAGGTTATTGGTTTGGGCACTGATGGGGCAAATGTCATGGTGGGTTCAAAATCTGGAGTTGGTGTACGGCTGAAAGAGAAGAATAAAAGAATTGTGAGTGTCTGGTGTATTGCTCATAGATTAGCCTTGGTAGCATACTGGGCTGCATCAAGCATAGCATACATGAAAAAGTACCAGTCTGTTTTGGTCACAATCTACAACTTCTTTTCATATTCAGCTTGTAGATATCAGAGGATAAGAGACATGTGCCAGATCATGGGAAAGAAAGCAAAAAGGTTCAAAAAACCTACCCAGGTGAGATGGCTGTCTCACCATGATGCTGTGCAAGCAATTGAGAGCTGTTGGGGATGTTTAGTTCTTGCACTTGAGCAAGAAGCAGCTCAGAATGACTCTGCAAATGCTGCAAAAGCAAAAGGCATCCTAGCTGAGGTAAATACATACAAGTTTCTAGCATCAACAATGTTACTGCTTGATGTCCTGCAAGAGGTAACCAGATGCAGCAAAGTATTTCAAAAGGAGATCATTGACATTGATCAGGTTGAACATATGCTTGATGCCACTTTGGAAACACTGAAAGATCATGTCAGCAATGTAGATGGATACACACCACGTGTGACTGAACTAAATGGTCAACTTGACATGTCAGGAAAATGCCAAGGTGTACAGCCCAAAGAATATCATCAGCATAGTAAAGAGTCTGTCAGAAATCTCGGAAAAGAATTTGTAGCATGTGTTGAATCAGAGATGAGAAAAAGATTCTCCCCATGTGATATGCAGATTTTGAAAGACCTCTCTACAGTACTCAATCCTAGAAAGTTACCTCAAGGCACTGAAGATATAAGAACCCATGGTTCCGAGTTCTTTGAGAGGCTCATTGAACACTTTGGAACAGGGAAAAATCCTCCGATTGACCCTGAGGAAACCAAGGTATCTTTCCTTTGCTTCAAACGCTACATTTCAAGACACAAAGAGAAGGGGCTGGCTGAAATCAGCGAACTACTTCTTCAAGAAGGAGGAGATATTTTCCCTAACTTTGCTCAGCTTGCTGCTATTAGTCTGGCCATCCCACTTACATCTGTGCCTTGTGAGAGAGGATTCTCTGTCCAAAATGATATACAGTCACTCAAAAGAAACAATCTTTCATTGAGGTCTCTTCATGAGAAAATGCTTGTTAAATATGAAGCCAAACGTTCTGACTTTGACAAGCAAGAGTTTGCAAAAAAATCGTGCATCAAATTTCAAGAAATCTGTAATAGGAAGAAATAAAATAAAAAAAATGGTGAGAGTATAAATTTCGTTTAAGAAGCATTAAAATTGTTGTTTGATTTTTGAGCTTGTTTGTTGATTTTTAATTTTAGTACGAGATATAGTGATCATGCAATACACGTAATTTCATATGTTCAGGTAAAAGAAATTAGGGGTGAGATGAAAATTTGTCACCATTATTTTGACCCCCACATTTTTCATTTGACCCCCAGTTCTGACACCAAAGGGTTTTTTTGACCCTCAGTCTTACACTCCTAGGGGATACACTGACTTTTGTTTGCCTTACACTAATATCATATCTATGCCTTACACTAATATCATATCTATACCTTGCACTAATATCATATCTATGCCTTACACTAATATCATATCTATGCCTTACACTAATATCATATCTATGCCTTACACTAATATCATATCTATGCCTTACACTAATATCATATCTACTCTTCTGTATGCCTTACACTAATATCATATCTATGCCTTACACTAATATCATATCTATACTTTTGTATGCCTTACACTAATATCATATCTATGCCTTACACTAATATCATATCTATGCCTTACACTAATATCATATCTATACTTTTGTTTGCCTTACACTAATATCATATCTATGCCTTACACTAATATCATATCTATACCTTACACTAATATCATATCTATGCCTTACACTAATATCATATCTATGCCTTACACTAATATCATATCTATGCCTTACACTAATATCATATCTATGCCTTACACTAATATCATATCTATGCCTTACACTAATATCATATCTATGCCTTACACTAATATCATATCTACTCTTCTGTATGCCTTACACTAATATCATATCTATGCCTTACACTAATATCATATCTACTCTTCTGTATGCCTTACACTAATATCATATATATGCCTTACACTAATATCATATCTATACTTTTGTATGCCTTACACTAATATCATATCTATACCTTACACTAATATCATATCTATGCCTTACACTAATATCATATCTATGCCTTACACTAATATCATATCTATGCCTTACACTAATATCATATCTATACCTTACACTAATATCATATCTACACTTTTGTATTCCTTACACTATCATATCTACACTTTTGTATGCCTTACACTAGTATCATATCTACACTTTCGTATGCCTAACACTAATATCATAACTATACTTTTTTATGCCTTACACTAATATCATATCTATGCCTTACACTAATATCATATCTATGCCTTACACTAATATCATATCTACACTTTTGTATTCCTTACACTATCATATCTACACTTTTGTATGCCTTACACTAGTATCATATCTACACTTTCGTATGCCTAACACTAATATCATAACTATACTTTTTTATGCCTTACACTAATATCATATCTACACTTTTGTTTGCCTTACATTAATATCATATCTACACTTTTGTTTGCCTTACACTAATATCATTTCTTAGCCTTACACTAATA
Organism: Unio delphinus; assembly: GCA_029339505.1. Taxonomy (NCBI): domain Eukaryota; kingdom Metazoa; phylum Mollusca; class Bivalvia; order Unionida; family Unionidae; genus Unio; species Unio delphinus. The sequence goes on from JAQISU010000105.1 coordinate 4,203,884, forward strand.
TCATATCTACACTTTTGTAAGGCAGATAGATGATTGCATGTATCTCATTAATCAGATTAGTCATATATTTTGAGAATCAAATTGAATGTGTCATTCTTTTCTGGTTAATATATTTATATTTTCTCTAGGCACTGATGCAGATGTTGCTTCTGGGAACAATTCATCTCAAGGAGCGAGGACTAATGAAGGTAACTTCGTGTTTCTTAATTGCTTGTTTAAAAAATGGTTTTGATTCTATGCATTGATTTTTAACTTCTGAGATACAGTAAATTAGAAATATTTGTGGAATAATTAATTTAATTTTTAACCCTAATGGTAAAGTGCAGAATAACTTATGGAATGGGATATTGCACACTGCTTGTTCATCCATTAGTTGGCACCAATTTTTTTATCATTAAAACTATTTGAAGGATTGCCATAAAACTCGGTACACACTTTCTTCCCAATGTCTAATTGGTCCAAAAATAGAATAGGTATGTCTCATGCATCAACTATGTCACAGCCCCTTTGTGAATGTTCATACTGACATGGGGTTTGACCAGATTACTTATATGCTGTTTGGTTGGCCCTGACTAAAAATGGTGATCATCAGTGGAGATCCAATATTGTCAGCTTGAACCTCTTGTTATCACTACTTCTCTTATGCACAAGACTATATTGTCATTGGGTTTTTGCTAGAAGATGTCTCTAAGTGTGTTTAGTTGGTCATAATTGTAAAGGGGTGCACTTTACTTGTCAATGTTACTCTCTTCAGAGCTTCTCCACTTCCAGAGGGTTACCACCTTGGATACATCAAATATCATGGTGGACATTTTGTGGGCTGCACCATTTGAGGCAGAGACACTTTTCAGAAGTCTCATCATCTCTGTTGTGTGACAGAATTTGAGTTATTAGCAACACCAGTCCCCTGGTCGCATCTTGAGGACTCCTAAAACTAGCCAGGAAGCATGTTCACCATGGCCAACCCTGGGGAGCTCTTCTCAAGCTCATATAGAGCCATTATCACAAGCATCTCCATTTCAAATCGCTTTCATGTCCATTTGCTGTTACATGAGGCATTCTAAAGAGACCCAAAACTTCCTACCCAATCCCTAAGGAAGGATGTGCATTACCTGTAGTGTCTACCTCTTTAGGGATCTGAGCTTCTGGCTTTTAGGGATCTGAGCTACTAGCTTTTAGGGATCTGAGTAACTATCTTTTAGGGATCTAAGTAACTAGCTTTTCATACATAGAAGAATTACTTCTTTTGACATATTGAATTATAATATATTAGTTTTTCTTATGTTCAGACTTACTGCTCTGAAATAATTTGATTTACAAAAAGATAAATAAGATAAAAATTGCATTTCATGAATTTGTCATGAATGGCCTAATGCTGTAATACAGTTTGGACTTTTATTTTGTAGGTAAAACTATTATTCGTCATCAGGAGATTTATTATGTTAATGCAGATGTGGCACAGTTTGGTAACAAGAACAAGGTTAACAAGTACAACTATTCTGTGGAGCATCTAGAGACATCAGATGATAGTTCCTCAAATGTTTCAAGGCATAGCAGTGATTCAAATCTGGTAAGTACCTATGTTAGTAAAGAATCCACACTTTGTTTATTTCTTCACACTTTTTAATATAATTGTAAGGTAGTCCACTTTGGTAAAAACAACATTTACATTCAAGTTTAAAGTTACGAGGATTTAATTACATTATGCTTACATCATCTTTTAGTATATGCCCACCATATCATATTATGTTTTTCATCTCTCCATCTACCCACAAGTTTTCAGTTAATGAAATAAGAAAATTATACAGAAATGTTAGTATAACACCTCAGACCAAACATTTGGGGTTAAAAGATCAAAGGTAAAAGGTGAATGAAAGAAAATAAATGTTTTTTCTTCACACAGTTTCAGTTAACAGCTGTGTACTTTTATCAAAATGTATGGATGAACTTCACAAAGGGTTACAAAGATGTCAATTACTTTGGAGTCAAAGGGACAGAAAGAATATTTTTTGGGGTATAATTTTAGTTCCATACCACATGAATGTACCATAGCTTTTGAAGAACTTGCACTTAAGGTATGGAAATGGCTTATTGATTTTGGTATCAGAATTCATTGTGGTTCAGATAAATATTAGTTTTCCCAAATAACGTTTGACCTCAAGTAAGTTTCTTGACCACACTTTGTGAATGGCTTGTACTGAGGGTAATAAAGCAGCCCACAGATTTTGTAGTGTAAGCATCCTAAATTAAGATCATAGTAAAAATATGAATACAATACCAACCTATAATCTCTCGAGTGAGTTTCAGTTACTGTAATTTTTGGCTTAAAGTAAATACGTTTTTTAACCTGGTAGTCTGAGCTTTATTTTATATATATATATTGATTAAATTATTAAATATAAAAAAAAATTCCTGTCCCATAAGTTATAGTGAAACTTTTTTTCACCTAGATCGTGTGTCCCAGTACTTAAGAAATGGAATAAATTTGAGTTGAATTTGCACACCTATCCATAACACCACTGCATATTACAATAACTTATAAATAAAATGCTTTTTTGATAATAAAATGAAAGAAAACCTTTATCCTCTTTGTTCATCAGGAGCAATTTATGAAAGAAAAATAAATATATCCACAAACTCTGTATATGTCATGTATGTATCCTTACTGCAGTGTATCTCAGAAGACAGTGCAAAAAATATCTTTCAAAACTAATTGATGGTGTCCCAACAAATATCCCAATATATATGATTAATAGGGTACAATGATTCTGAGATGTAATCAGCAAAATTTATTAACAATCCCAATAGCTGTACAAAATCTTGTTGAATTATGTCAGTAAAATGTTATTAACTTTTATTAAAATTTGTATATGTATTTTGAATGTGCTTGTCCTTTTTTGATTTATCCAACTTGAAATGAAAGAAAAGAAATGAAGAGTTCCCAGTTTATATTTTTTTCTTATGGTCCATACTCCATAGTGTACTGGGACCCTGAGTGCTCTTTGCTACAGATCACTCTCATCTCACCTCTGTCTGTGTGGGTTTGAGTCTCGGATTCGGCCAGTGTGGGTATATGAATTAGCTTGCCAGTAGCTTCTTGAGGGTTGGTGGTTCTTTCTGGGGTTTCCCCAGGTTCTTCCTCCACCAGTAATACTCGTCATGATGTATAGCTGTTGTGTGCTGAAAAATGGTGTTAAACCCTCCTACAACAACAACATCCATAGTGTACTGTACTTATGCTAACTATATCATTTGTTCCTAAATAAAAACAGGAACAGATTTTACTGTATTCATCTTTCTTACCATACCTCATTGTTCCAGATCATTTTTTAGCCTAAGGTCCAGTGATATTTGATTTACCAGTATTTTATTTGTTGTACTTGAGCAATTACTGGTACACTTTTTTCATTGATGTAATTGATCCAACAAGGGGTTGAAATCCATGCCTGTACATTTTTTCATTGATATAATTGATCCTTCAGATCTTGACTAACATTTCTGTATAGAAGTTAATGTGAACTCCATATATCAATGTATCAGAAACCATGAAAAACTTGGACTTGAGATATATAAAGACTTCATCTTTGACTAGAAAGGTATAAAAATAAATTTGCGTTTATACAAACTGAAATAACTCAATATCATTTAATAGTCTATACAACAAACATTATTTTGGAGTTTGGTTCATTAATTCTAAGCAAAGGAGCACACTGCAAACAAAACTAGGGAAATGCATGTAAAATGGTGACGGCAATTTACCATTCAGTCTGGATAGTATAGAGTGATTGATCTTATACACCATGCTGGCTTAAATATGGATAAAGGATGGGAAATTTATCTGTCAGCAAAAGTATTTTTTTTTTATAATTCATAAACTGCCATTTATATACCTACTAAATTAACATTTGCGAGGAAAATGATTTTAATACTTTTTTTATTTCAGGCTGATTCACCACATCTTCCTAACAGTAGTCAAGGTAATCATTCAAGTTCTTTTAGACTTTAGTTCATGTAATTGTTTTACGAGATCTTTGCTTTATAAAAAGAATGATTAGTTTTAAAATATTTTCAGTTGCTGTAATTGTGAAACTAATATGGATTGCAAATTTAAAAAATTGACACAGTAAGCTTCATAAGAAATATAAATTTGAGATCACCACTCTGCTGGCCTAGCAGCAGAGAGGGTGAACCCTTCAACTTTGTAGAGGCGTCAATTCGGCAAACTAAGACTTCCTCGTAAATCGTAAAAAAAAAGCGTCGATTCGGTAAATAGAGGCTTCCTCAAAGACGCCAACGTTGTTGTCAATCACCCTCACTGCTGCTATGGGTTACAATTTTAACCGAATATTTGATCAAGTCCGATACGATATCGTGTCCGAGGGTCATGCAAATTTATTGTTACAAATCCGTACGGGGTTGACTGAGCGTTACTAAAGAAATTTCTAAATTGATTATGATCCATATCACCGCAGCACCAAGTTTGCCAAATATTTCTAAGAGTATGAGTATCAACTCCGTTAAATACACACAATAAATTGCAGTTATCTCTGATCACTTTTGGAATCTGTGTGTAGCGTTGAGTGACATATATCACGTCCGTGCTTTTATGCCTGCCTCGGGGAAAATATTCTAGCTGGGTTTGTTTGTTTATCTAACATCACATCGTCGTATACAACTTAATTGTTAATACTTCCATCGAGATCTTCTACTGATGGTGCCTCGTCAATATCGGTTATAAAATCAACGACGTTCTCACCTTTAATTTCTGATGCATTCTCATTAAAATCCTTTAACACTTCATAGCATCGTTGATCATCTACGCTAGGAGCAACTAAATACAACTTATCCCACTTCATCCATCTCATTATTAAATTGAGCAACAATTGAGTCTTGCCGGATCCAGATGGCCCGATTATAATCATCCGGATAGAGTTTGGTAGCGCTGCATGATGCTTAACCGGTTCTCTTGCTTTAGTCGCTGAAAAATCAATTATATCCATATCTCTGTACATAAATTATGGATCTATATTGTGTGAAGTGTAAAACGCGTACTGGCACAGATGATTTGACGACGATTACAACAAAAAATAATCGATCAGCGCTTTCTGGTAAATGCGTACAATGTAGTACAAAGAAATTTAGATTTGTTTCCCTTGGTAAACCCAAGGAACCTGTAAAAAAAAACGAGGAGGTGATATTGCAGCCAAGTTAATGAAACTCCCAGGAACACCGTGGGCAAAGTACCCGGGAGAAAAGCACCTTCCAGGATATAGTTATTGTGGACCGGGAACAAGACTTGATATCAGACTCGATGATCAAAATCAACCTCGACGTGGTGAAGAACCGATAAACGCCATTGATAAGGCGTGTCATGCTCATGATGTTGCATATAAAAGCAGCAATTTGCAGCACAGGCATCTCACAGATGTGAAATTAATTCATGCGTTAAATGCTATTCCTGATAAATCTTTCAAAGAAAAATTAGCTTCGTGGTTGGTAAAATCAGCTATGAAAGGCAAATTGATGTTAGGTGCCAGTAATTAATAACAACATGGAATCTATTTATTATTCTCCAAAAGGATACTGGCGGGGTAACGCTGCAATCAATAAACTCGCTAGCGCTGCAAAAGTGAAAAAAGCTACTGCGGCTAATTGGTTATCCAAACAGGCTATATGGCAAATTTATCTACCGCGTCCAAAACAAATCAATTTCTCGCATTTTGATGTTACCGGACCCAATGAAGTTCATCAAGCTGATTTATTGTTTTTACCAAATGACAACGGTTATAAATATGCGTTAACTGTAGTTGATATTGCGAGTCGATACAAACAAGCAGAGCCGTTAAAAACAAAGTCGGCCACTGAAGTAGCTTCTGCATTTGAAAGGATTTATCGACGAGGCCCACTACGCTGGCCAAATCTGTTACAAGTTGATCCTGGCAAGGAATTTCAGGGTGTGGTTGCATCTACAATGAAACATCACAATGTCACCATACGACGAGGACATGCTGCGTTACATCGCGATCAGGCAATTGTTGAACGATTTAATCGGACTCTTGCTGAGCGGTTATTTGGATATCAATACGCGAAGGAGTTTATTCAGGATAAAAGATCCCGTGAATGGGTTAAGAGATTACCAGCTGTGATTACCGCACTGAATAATGAGATTACTAGTACAATCAAAATGAAACCTATCAACGCGATTAAAAAGAAGTCTATACCTAAAATGGAAATTCAAGGGATTTCACAAAAAGATTTCAAAGAACCAATTCTTGGTAGTAATGTCACTGTCAGGTATTTATACGAACCAGGAGAGTTGGAAGGTGGCACAAAAAGGGCTACTGATCCTATTTGGAGTGCTACTGCACACAAGATATCTACTATAACACGATCAACTAGTGGAAACGCTAGCGTTTCTAGACCAGCAATCTATAAATTGGATTCAACTGCCCCTCAACGGGGTTTTACACGCAAACAATTACAAGTGATTCCTGACGATACTCAATTACCACCGCGGGGTCTTAACTAGCGCCGTTGCATCTATTACACTCAAGACATGTCAACATCACATTGTTTCTGATATGACCGAGACTGCTATTCTTTCTGTCTACGGTAAATTGGCGAGGATCTTTATCCGAATAACGCCAACGCATTATACAATTGCAACTTGCGCAGTGATTATTCTGTTGTTGTTTCAGCGTAATTATTAATTCAGCATAAATATCAAATTGTCGTTGTTTTTTTTTATCCTGCTGTTTGTAACCGGATAGTTTTTTATCAATAGTTTTAACATCAACGATGCTAGCATCATCTATTGTGGTGTCATCATTGCCTGACTCTGTCAGGACAATTCTTCGAAGCTGATTTATTTTTCGTACTCTGGATACTGCGAGATAGACTAAATTCGACCATTCGATGTGATTATCTACCATCCAAACAATTGTGTCTGTGATAGTCAATCCCTGTGAAGAATGTATCGTCGCTGCGTATCCTAGCGTCCACGGGGATTTATTAGCACGCAATGCATCTTCAACGACGCTGATATCAACTAGCACAATATCATTTAATATGAGAATTTGTTTTTCACTCTGTCCTGGAATATCAACTTCTATATTCTGTTTTCGTGTATCCGAAGGCCTATAACACAACGGTACTGGAAGTACGGCAAATTTTTCTTTATGCAATTCAAATAACTTCATCTGAAGTGTGTCTCTGACTATTTTTCTACTTGCAATTATCAAATCGTTTGGTCTCCACGTTTCCCAAAAATCATTCATGGGAGTTTCTGAAATTATTTCACGCGCTATTTCACACTGGATTCTATCCGGTTGTAATCTAATGAGCGCTTTGAATTCTCGTAATCGTTCATCAAGTGATCTATAATCAGTGTTAATTTCTTCATAATAGTCTACAAAACCCTTTAGCCACTCATGTGGAGATCCGCCAACAAATGGTGGAGGTTGGCCGTGATCACCGCACATGACGACTTTTGTGTTTTTGTTTAACAACCACTCAAGAAATGTTTGTAATACATCTAATGACACTGTGCATATTTCATCCCAAATTATAATTTCAGGAATGAATTTATCACCCATACGCTCAGGAGTCCATTTGTCACCCTTCCATCGAAAGAAACTATGATAAGTACAGGCATTTATCCCTCGTTGTTTCATCTCTCTGGCGAGTCTGTGAGTTGGTGTTAGCACAATCATGTTTGACCGACGAAATAATTCAATTGCACGAGTTGTCTTTCCTGACCCACCACAACCGTTTAAATAAACTGTCTTGTATCTACATATCAAATCAGAGACAGGTGGTGCATTAGAAAATTCTGATTGAATTTCAATACGGTTACAACAAAGATATTTATCATCCATGGTAACGTCTGCGGATTCACAATACTCATGTAGTGTTTCCTTTTTAAATCGCCAACGTCCCCAATTTTCCTCGGGATCTGTGAATGCCACTACAGCTGATTTGTATTTATTGTGTATATACATCGAATCAGTGGCTACTCTAACCGCGGTATTAGGAAATCTATTTATCATCGAAAATAGATTAATACAAGCATAGGCTAGCATAGAACTTCTCAAATGTGTGTACTGGGAATTATATCCATCACAGTAGGTAACAACCGTACCTAATTTCTCACCATTGGATAGAAAAGCATCCTTACGGGATACAAGTTTTTCCTGTTTTGTTAAATCCATTACAATAAAATCGTATTCAGCGACGTCTATGATCAACCTCGAAGAGTATTTTGCATTGTCGTATCCTCCACCTTGGGTAAATTTACCGATTATTCTTCGTCCAAAATCTTTTGCTTCTTCTTTTTTAATTTCAAATACCTCCTTAGACAAATTCATGATTTCTTCCTCGCTGAGATCAGGAAATTGTTTGATCTTGGATGGAATTGTTTTCTTCTGAATTCTGTACTGTTATCCCCAATTCTTCTGGGTTTTGACCGTCAACCCTTTTTTCTTTCTTTTTTGATTTGTTCTGAGTTTTCTGATGTTGTGTCTGTTGTTTTGTCTGTTGTTTTGGTATCTGTTGTTGTGGTTGTTTTATCGTTGGGCCTATTTCATCTCTCATCATTTTTTCCGTTCTTCTTATTGTTTTATCAGGGATAGACTTGGTTTCGTCTGATTTCTGTATTGTGATCCCTATTTCTTGTATGTTTTGACTATTTTCCTTCCTTTTTGATTGTTTCTGGGTTTCCTGATGTTCCTTCTGTTGTCTTCGTTGCTGTTGCTGTTGCTGTGGTTGTTTTATCCCTGAATCTCTTACTGATATTTGGTTCTCATTTCTATTTATGACTTGTTCTTTATTTGAATCTGTAGGGATTGTTTGTTTTATAGCTGATGTCAATTGTTCTGCCCTTAAGTTTGCCGGTGTTTCTGGTATTATTTGTGTCTCTCTAATACGTTTTTTGGGGTGTATGACCCGTTTCTCCACATTTATTACATTTCCTGTGGTATATACACCCTTTATACCAGGTTGTTACCAAGAAACCATGTATAAAAAATGTTCTTCTAATTGTAGGCAGTTTTGTTCTCTCTATGTCCAGTATCCTTGTTTCAGTGAAAACATTAAAACCTGCTATTTGTCCGAGTCTTGAATTTTCCACCTTTAATCCATATTTCTCCTCGAGACGTTGTACGACAATTTCTGTGGGTATTTCTATCGGTACACCTGTTATGTGGAGTTCTGCTGTTTATTTTTTAATTCTCCTCAATATGGGATCTGGATTCTTAATTATAGCTCTATGTCCACAGATTATGTTTTCTCCATGTGGTAGTACCGGTGTTTCCTCCTTGTACCGTACGTGATAGCCATTTTTTGCATAATTGATGGAGTACACATTGGCCAATAACCGCTCATCGAGTATCTGTAAATGTATTAATATTGATGTTGGACTTGGTCTACCTGTTCCATTCAAGTCTGGGAATGTAATTTCATGTGTCCCATTCTTGTATCTGCATTCTATATATTCTCCGCCATTCAGTTCTATTCGCCTTGTTTTGAAGTATTTTTGTAGATGTAACATTGTTCTCTTAGCCGACATTTTTTCCCGTGCTAGTTCAGCTTCTTGATTATTTGGACGTCTAAAATGTACTCACTTTGTATCCGTTTTGTTTCCTTAAATTTTAGTATTTTTCATTAGTATTCCTATAGTCACTTGTTTTCTAAGCAAAACAGGCCTCACCTACATCTTTTCTGTACCGGTGGATATCCTACGATTAAATTTAAAGCAACTTCGTGATATAGCAGTTATTCTAGTATATCAGGATTCTCTTCTTTTGCAAACAGGAAAGTTTTGCGACACAATAAATATGTTCTAATCACTGTGAAAAATGAGGCAACGCTTTTATTTGAGGTGTTTTTTGCTGACTTTTTTTTAGCAAAGGTCGTCGACTTACTTTGATGATGGTTCGTTTGTTATTGAAGGCGCCGCTAAAGGCTCCAGTTGAAGGGTCAAACAAATACCTGTTTGTTATTGCTGCGGCAACTTCAGATAATTGTAGAACATTGAAACAGATTTGTTTTATTTGTTTAGTATATATCAGTGATTCAAAGGTAATCAGTTCTCTTTGAAGTGTCAGCAAACGTATTTTTTCTTCTTCCATCTGGTAATTGTTTTTAAATTAGTGTCATCTGCTTGACTGTACTCATTTTACGTTTCCGCCTTCTGCGGATTCGGATTTTAACTAGTCAGCTGCATAAAGTAATAAGGCCAGATATCATCATTAGCGGATTATGATATAACAGTGCACTGTTAGGGTGGTTTGTCAGTATGAGACAAGGACTTGTTATTTTAACAATATATTCCAGGACATTGTTTCCTGTCATGGTGCCTTTGATTTTCTCTACTCCAAACGCAAGACTGTATATACGGTTTTTATCAGCATTGGTGGTATATTTTGTCACCAAAACGGAAAACAGAATCGCAGTTTGCTACATCAGCGAAGCCCCGTGATCCTGTAATTGATTTCATTTCCGATTGTAGCTGTATAAATATTGCATGCGAACTCGAAACCAAGACACATCGAGACTTGAACAAAATGCCATTTGCAAATCTAGACATGTATTTTGGGGTTAAACGAAAAAATGATGAAGATTTTAATGAGATTCAGAACTGTGCTAAAGTTGCTAGAGCTGATAGTTCGGATGCGACACTATCCAAGTGTATGTTTTGTATTGTTTATTCCGGGCATTTTAATGGCCATTTGGTCGCTTCAACATGTTTCTGGGCACTGCAACTTTTGCTGGTGGGACTGCAACCTTTGCAAGTGGGACTCCTATTTTTACCAAATTAGGAGTCATGGACTCCTAGTTTTAAAATCCTAGTGAGAACTCTGCCCGTGTTGCTACACAATTCAACGTCGGAGATAGTTTCAAAGGAGCTAGTTTTCCAATATTGGGTTTATCATTTAGCGGGTATATTCCATAAACGATTGCTGTTACAGGATAAGATCTCTCGTAGTATGGTTTGTCGATTCCAGTTAGAATTCCTGGTTTGGAATCTCTACTCACAATGACAGCTTTTTTATTTCTAAGGATTGGTTCAAATTTATCCCTGATAATCCATTTGCCTTCGACTTCGATAATGAATTTTATTCTGAAAAAATACTTCTGTTGAGAATTGCTTGGCCCACCAAGGTGTGAAATTATCTTGGCTGCTCTTTCATCATTCATAGTAGCATCGATGATGGGTACATTGACATCATCATTGATAATTCGAAATGTCGACCAACAATGTGCTGCACCGTCTCGGTAGAATTCAATAAAACACTCTCCGATTTTATCCAGTATAGTTCTATCACCGATTAGACGTTTTGATGTATCAGAGACTCTATCGAGATTAAAATTAGTATTTTTCCAGGGATTAATTTTCGATAATCTCTCAAACTTCTTATCGAGATTGAATCTAGGACTAATTTTCAATAATCTCTTAAACTCCTTCATGTTGCCGTCCACTAGACGTTTTTTTGGTTTATCGTTTACTAGACGTTTTTTTGGTTTATCGTTACCGTTTACTAGACGTTTTTTTGGTTTATCAAGATTAAATCTAGGACTAATTTTTCATAATCTCTTAAACTCCTTCATGTTACCGTCTACTAGACGTTTTTTTGGTTTATCGAGATTAAATCTAGGACTAATTTTTAATAATCTCTTAAACTCCTTCATGTTGCCGTCCACTAGACGTTTTTTTGGTTTATCGTTTACTAGACGTTTTTTTTGTTTATCGTTACCGTTTACTAGACGTTTTTTTGGTTTATCGAGATTAAATATAGGACTAATTTTTAATAATCTCTTAAACTCTTTCATGTTGCCGTCCACTAGACGTTTTTTTTGTTTATCGAGATTAAATCTAGGACTAATTTTTAATAATCTCTTAAACTCCTTATCAGGATTGAATTGAGCATTTTCCCAAGGCTTAATTTTCGATAATCTCTCGAACTTCTTCATGTTATAATTAAAACAAGTATTTAAATAGAGAATTTATATATAATGAATCACTGCAAATGGCTTATGATTGGATCAACAACCCCGTGTAACAAATCATGCAGAGGCGAATTCTGTGGGTATCATTTACAAAGCGTTCGCAACGGTTCCCTTGGCCCTCTCCCATGCCTCCGATACGGGTTGGGCGTCAGGGGAAAATCGATGTTGTCTCTTGCTTGTGGGGGTAAACGATACAGGGAACTAAAACGCTATTATGACAAACGAATCTATGACCCATTCAATGACAAAGTCATAAAAAACCCTCAAGATTATATCAAGAGGTTTATAATAAATTAGACAAATAGTATTATTATACAAATGAGCCAAGATTTCAGACCCCATCCGGTGCTTGTTAATTACGAAGCCTCCAGTGATGGTGTTGTTAGAAATTGCAGACTAAAGAAGCCGGTTGGATTTCTGAATAATATGGGATATTTGATGTTTGCAGCCGGGAAGAAGAAATATCTTAATCACAGAATAATCTATGAAGTATTTCATGGACCGATCAAAGACGGCCTTGTTATTGATCACATAAATGGCGTGAAGGCTGATAATTGTATTGAGAATCTTCAAGCCATTTGGCAGCGCGATAACCTTTTAAAAAGCAACGCTGGTAGGCACTCAAAATGCCCTAGGGGGGTCAAATCGTTTGATTTAGAAAGCAACGAGGAGAGAATCTTTTAATCAATAAATTCGGCCGGTAGATACTTTGATATTTGTAGACCTTCGATACAAAGAGTAGCGGGAAATATAATTAAAACTTCTCTGTCCCAAAAAAATGGTCATAAAATAAAATTCGTATACACTTGAAACGATTTAAGGGAGATAAATCCTTTATGCATAAATCCAACAACTCAATACACTCTACCTACTAAGTTCCCTTGTATTATGACGTCAAAGGAATTGTGCCGTCTGCTATTACCTGTAGAGAGAGGTATAATTGACTAGGCGCGCACACACGTGACTAATGGAGTAATACATGTATTCTAAAACCTTTTATTGTCGCTTTGGCTAAAACTGCATTATTTAAACAGTCGTATTTTTTATTTCATGTGTGTGGGGTGGGTGGACCAGCAGTAAAGAAAAAACATTATTTATAATTTAACGCGTTACCTGTGTTCGCTCAGCCGGAACGAGAATGAAATCCTAGTGTTTCCCATTCATTGAAGTAAGTGGGCGTGGTTAAAATCACTATGTGCGAGTTAAAAGTATTTTGTTTTCCTTTTTTCTGTATGCATTTTTATAAATACAGTGAAAACTCTCTTATTGTTAAGTATACATGTCATTGATCGGTACACTGGCGCAGGCATGCGCGACCTTCAGTACAAACGTACCTCTGTTTCCCACCCTGTATTATCGGTATTTCACTGACGCAGGTATGCGTGACTGATATTTACATGATATTTTAAACAACAGTTATATTATTTTGGGGGGGGAAATTAGTATTTTATTTCCTAAATACGATGAAATTTCTGTTGATACAGTAAAATTGTCTATTTTAAAAATCTCTTATTGTTAAGTATAATCAGAAGATATATATATATTTAAAAATCTATATTTTGTATGACAGTTCCGTAGTCTAAACAGTAGCGTGTTTGTCTTGTAAACACAGATCTATCAACTACGTGTTCGGTCCCCATAGCAGATACATTATTTGATGGCGAAACGAAAAATGTTTTTCTATTAATTTGGGGGGGGGGGTAGGGCGGACCCCCTCAGCCAAACCAACATTGTAACTCATGCTATCGCATTCTCGGTAGCGTGGGTTGGTGTTTTTTCCAACTCATGCAACCATGAATTTGATTTCATGGGTTGCCATGTTGGTTTGGTTTACCACGCCCACGCCACAATAACATCCAATCAAACATATACCTTCTGAGAGATCTAATTCAGTGTTTGATTATGTGTTTGTCAAAGTAATTGGGTGTAAAATAAATGGTATAAATTGATGCAAAAAGCTCTGCATTCACATGAGGAACCCCATAGGGTAGCACAGAATGGGCTACCGGCTAATAGAAACGGTGTTAGGGTCACAAAAAAGAGAATCCGGAATGGATAGACCCTAACAAAGACACAAAGGCCTGAATAAGGGATTCATGAATGAATAACCACTCATAATTTATACCATTTATTTTGCATTTTTTTTTAATAATTAAAGATAAAATATATTATATAAATAATGGATATCAGCGATGTAAATGTTATAATTGCTGAAATTTCAAAGTTAAAAAATAACGGTATAATATTATCTAAAGATCTCGACTGTGACAAGATTACCTCGGAATATGAAGATATTGAGTATCAGTCTAGTAAGGGTCGTTATGTTTTACCTAAGGAATTCAAAAATCCATCAATGCTTGTTTGTACGGTAACGACATTAATGTATTTATAACGCTATTTAGCACCGTTGAAGCAATACGTCAAAAGCTCGGCCAAGAGTATCAAAACCGAGCTGAAATTAGTTCTAAAGTTCGTGATCTTAGAAAAATATTAACTGAGGAAAAACCAGTATCTTAACCACGTGAGCGTTACTATAAAATAGGCTTTCAGTAAATTTAATAAAATTTATTTTTTTTAGCGTTTTTTGTAACTACATAGGATTTTCTCCTGAAATAATACTTAGCAGTTTGGGTTTGCTCATGCAGTTATGTGCGTACTGGATGATCTGGTCGTGGTAGCAAGTAATCACCGCAATGCCTCCATTTTCACGTAGTTGTTGTTGTTGCCGCGTCGTTAACAAAAATCGTTCATTGCCGTTCTCAGATATTACAATTCTGAAACCCCAGCCATGTTATTTCTGAAACACTCGCGGATAGCGTCGTACAGTTTAACTTTGTCGGAGATGAATACGTTAGATTGCTGGTACATTATCTAATAACTCAGTATTTAATTGTGATAGTTCACATTTAAAAACTCAGTTCACAAACAATATATGGTAGGTGAATCGCTTACAACTAGATTAGCCAGAGAGCGGCTAGCAGTAATTAAAAAGTTTATACCGGTTCGAGACAGACTTCGCGAAAAACTTCAACAACGACAACAAGCGCAGACTGACTTTTCTGTGTCAAGTGAACAACTGTTCACTCCGATAACAAGTGCGACCAAAGATGTGAAAACTGCTACAGAACGAGCAATATTTGGAGATATTCCTGAGGAAGGCAAGCGACGAAAAGTGCCTGTTCTTGGTGTGCTTGAAAAGATAGCAGCAGAGACCGGACAAACACGCGCAGGGATACAACAGTTATCCAGTGATATATAGTCGTAGCATTAAATAGAATTGAAAAACTCGATACGGATTCCGAATTAGCTGATTTTGCTATAGAAAATTTTCCAAAGGGTAAAAGAGATAATTTATTAAAATACGGGTTTGAAGATGTTATAAGAAACAGAGACACTTGGGCATCAAAACTATATTTAGCGAAACACGGCGGGGATAGAATCTCAGCGTTGCAGCACCCTGGTTATAATAACTTTCTAGCTGTGGTTAAAGGCGGTCCACAACCACCACCTTATATGGAGGATCCAATCCCGGAACAAATAGACATAAAAGCAGAAGCTGGTTCTAAGAAAACAAGCGGAAAAGGATATTCAATTAAAAATCCAAAGGATTTCAACACAACCGTGACATGTCCTGGAAATATTCTCAGTGATATATCACGGCTGGAAGTACTTATGGGTGGAAAGCGAGCCGGAAATAACTCCGTCGAGATAATTAATGAAGCAGCTGATATCTGCAGACGATTATTTACCGGCGGTATCATGGACATTAATGTATATCGAGAACTCATTGCTGAATTAGTTGAAAATCACAGAGACGCTTACGTTATGATGAAAATCCAATGGATGTAAGCGATTGATCACTAATTGAAAAACTACTAGTTTTATAACAAGATGATTATACACTACAACCATGATAAACCCGTAAGCGTCTACGTGGTGAACTCACGATTGCCTGTTTATAGAGCGTGGTACGGAGATGGTTTCGGCAGTACCATTGCGGGGTTATTTACAAGAATGGCTCCCAAGGTGGCACAGCTAGCTAAACAATTATCAGTGAAAGCCATTGATATCATTCGTAATCAGGGACCCAGCAAAATCGGAGATTTCGTTGGAAATCTTGCCGGAAAGGCATTTTCTGCTGCTAAAGATAAAATAGCATCATTGGTGCGAAAGAAACCAACAGTACTGCCATCAACTACAGTGATGCCTGCAAAAATCAGCAAAGCAATAAATAGCGCAGTGGAAGAAAAACTAGCGTCGTTGACTCCTTCGCCGGTAACAGATAACGCTATCATGAACGCGATAGCAGGAATTGGTTTGAAACGAAAAAAAATTCGAAGAATTTTCAACGACGATGATTACAAAGAGTTAAAACGCTAGCGTTTCCAATTGAAAACACTAGTATGTTATAAATGTTTAAACGAACAGCTGATCCCGCGCTTGATATGGAATCCCTAGTGCGAAAAGACGATTCCATCCGTGATTATCAGTACTATTCCTATCATGCAATACAACCCGACCTACGATCGCGAGTTGAACTTCAAGTTCAAGATACCAGTAAATACTTTTTGCCGTGTGAAGCATTTATCGAAATTGAGGGAAAACTTGTAACAAATGTTGCAGCTGATACCCCATATGCAGATGACCCAAATATCCGAGTTGGTTTTGTTAATAATGGTATAATGGCGTTATTTGAAAGTGCAAGATATCTCATTGATGGAAAAGAAATTGAATCAATAGAACGCGAGGTTGATGTTGCAACAACAATAATCGGACTAGCGAGATATTCTGATGATTATACAAGATCGGCTGGTCCGTCTATGATGTTTGCAAAGGATACTACTGATAACGCTGACCACCTTCAATACATTAAAGTGTTAACACCGCAAGACACTTCAGTTGCTAATCAACAAGAAGCAGCTAATCCAGAACGTCGAGCTAGACCCGGAGCTGCGTTTGATATTCTCGGAGGTGTTAATGGTAATTTCAATCTAGGGTTTGCAACACGAAAATTAGCATTGGAAGGACAAGAGAAAAAGTTTTCGTGTGCAATTCCACTCCATCACATATTTGGATTCTGCAGAAATGTCAGAAAAGTCATCTATGGAGCCAAACACACAATCGCGTTAGTGCGAAAAGGCAATGACAACGATGCAATTTGGCGTACTGGTGCCGCTGAGGGTAAAGTTAAAATAACTAAATTAGTATTGTGGATGCCAGTAATGACCCCATCAATTACCAGAGAAGAGCGGCTACTCTCATTTATGGAAACAGGTGGCAAATCATTGCTAAGTTGGCTAACAACAACGACTGATGTCAAACAGGATAATGTCAATGATATATTCACATGGCACCTGGCATCAAAACAAGGCGTTTCAGCTCCACGTCATATATTTATAGCACTGCAGAATAATGAGCGAGTTGGTAATCAACAACTCAGCCATATGATATTTGATCAGTTAGGTGTTAGAGAAGTCACGCTGAGAATAAACGGACAACAAGAACCAACCGAGAATATACAACTTGATTACAACAATAACTATATAGCACGTGTATGTCATCGGATGCTGTCATATATGGGTCGTGATCAAAATGTTGATACAGGTTTACAAATATCACAACTTGATTTTAAGAAATTGTATCCGATTTATTACTTTTCACTGGAACATCTTGATTTAATGAGACAATCCGTTGTTGACATTCATTTTAGGGCTCGTATAGCTCCTGGTGGTGTTAATTATAGAGCGGTTGCTGTCATTCTCAGTGACAAATCAATGTTGTTAGAAGGAGTTGGCGGACGAATGAGAATTGTTGATGCACCAGTGGAGAATATGTAAATGAAACTTTTCAAGTTTCCAATTAGATCAATTGAAAGCATAAATGTGTTTTACAATAAAATGCCATATAATGTTGTTAGTGTCAAGCTGACTGATGGTCAGGTCAAGAAATTGCGATCAAAATCCGCTAAAGAATGTAGAACCACAATAACGTTGAAACCAGCGCAGATGTCCAGTTGTACACATAAAATATCATTAACGGATCGTCAAATAAAACATTTCAATGATGCAATAAAAAATAAGCGAGGGGTTCAAATCGATTTTTCGAAAGCCGCAATCGCTAACATGATAAAATCGGGTGGTATATTTCCATTGTTAGCCACAATACCAGCATTGATTGCAGCGGCTGCTCCAGCTGTGGCGAAAGCGGCAGCGTTGGGAGCCGTTGGTACCGCGGCAGGGATGGCATTAAAAAGGCAACTGGGAAAGGATATAAAAAAAAGGGAAAGGGGTTGTACCTACCAGGAACCTCGTATTCATGGTACAGCGGCAGATCCATTCACGGATCAGGTCTAAGAATACCAGGAACGGTTTATTAGTTGAAAGCCCAATTCTCCCTATGTCCAATTTTGATGTAATTGATGCTGCTAAAAACTAGCGATAAAATACTTCAGAGGGGTTTTTATGAGAGATCAATTACCGAGAAAACCTAAATGCGTTGAAACTGGAATAATCAATCTTGATAACAGTAACGGATCGGGAACTCACTGGGTTGCATACGCGATCGATCCGCGTGGGATTGTCTATTTCGATTCATATGGGTTAGCTCCACCAAGCGAGTTTATGCGGTATATAAATTCTTCGATGAAACTCAAAGAGTTTCCGATTTTTTATTCCACGCTGCCAACACAACAATTTAATGATCCACCGATATGCGGCCGTGAAGTATTAAATGTCCTCGTGGAGATTTCATCGTCACAGAAACCACCTCATCTGGTTGTAAATAAATACACGAGTGGGAAATTACAAGGTAATTTTAGAGAATCAATAAATTGAAAATACTAGAGTCTTTATAATAATGATTGATATTTATGGGCTATCTCTGTCAATGTCGGAACCCACCGCGGAAACATCTGCGGGTTCTATCGAGGATGTAAAAAAAATAATTAAAGATGAAATCGATGAGACGTTAAATTTAGTAAGTGTTGACCCGAACGAAATAGTTGTATTTCAAGATCGCCAGGGTAAATTGAAATCTAGTGATATATCCGCGGATGACATTTTGATACGGCAGCGCGACGCCGCTGAAAACTCTATTGCGCTGTATTCCAGCGACGGACGACTTAAGCCAGGTTCACTTGTGTCCACGATCACCGACGCGATTGAAAAACACGACCGTGAGATAGATGATCATCTTCGGGGTTATAATGCTTTTCGAAGAAATATCGTTGGTAAGTTCTTTGGAAACCCATCTGTGGTTGGCATGGATCTCGCTGAAATTAAACGCGCGTTTGACGAACAAAAACCCACCAACGAAGCCATCAATAAGTTCTTTGAGGGTAGCAAATCCCAAGATATCACGGAAACATTTTCTAACTTCAACAGTCATTATCAAATCCAAAACAATTTAAGAATCAACGAACTTCTGAGTTCATTCTTTTATAACACGAGCACGAAAAAAATGATGAATCCTAAAGAAATCAAGGCAAAATATCTTGATATTTACAACGATGTTCTTAAACTAATAGAAAATCTTGAAAAGGTACAAAAACCCACTAACGACATCGTTGTTAAGTTTTTTGGAACCCCGCTTGTGACAGGCATGACTCTCGCTGAAATTAGCGAGTTTATTGGCAAACATACTCACAATACCCACGTCGCTAATAATTTCTTTGGTGTCCCGGCTACATCTACGATGACTCTCAAGGATATTAATATGTTTATGGTGAGACAAACAACACTTAATACCATCGCGGATAAATTTTTGGGGAGAACACCTGCGTCTGGAACCACATCGTTGACAGGCCCGACCCTCGCTGAAGTTAAAAAAGCTATTGACGAACAAAAACCCACCAACGAAGCCATCAATAGATTCTTTGGAGAACTACTTATGACAGGTATAACCCTCAAGGAGATTAGCGCGATTATCAATAAAGTAAAAATTCCACACAACGTCGTTAAAAACCTCGTATACGTAGTTGATAGTGGAACTTTTGATTGGGTCAGTGGAAATCTAAATGTTCTTAATTTCATCTACAGAGATATTAGTGAACCAGGTTGTTACCGATTTACAATAATACACAAACACAGATTTGATTTGATTGTCGGCCAGACAAATATTACCGGTGTTAACACGCTGACGTATAACATCGATAAAATACCATCATCTCCGGGGATAATGAACGCAATGTCGATCAATATATACAACCCCGATAAGAATATAGTTAGGGAGTCGCTACCCCGGATAATAGAATTTCTCGGTAAACCCTCGTCCGATCCTTAAACCAGGTCAATGATAGAATAATTGAAAACACCAGTGGGTTTAAAATAACAACAACAATGACTTCGTCATCATCGTCATAGCATCAATATCGATTCGACACCGTAAAAGAATTTTCCGCAAACTTGAAATCGCTTTCTGAGCGTTATCGTGAAAAAATAAAAAAATACCGCAGGAGAATTACCGTCATCGATGTAACCGTGTATTCGGTATCTGGTGTAATGGCCAGCGCGGGAGTTATTTTATCGACGGTGACTATGATGGCTCCGATTGCAGTTCCAATTGCGTTCTCGGCAGTAACATCAATTGCGGCAGTCGCCACCGCGATAACTAAAAAGTTATCGTGTTCTCAGAAAAAACTCAGCGACGTTAAAGCGAGATATTTAGTGGTATCAGACGCATATTCGAAATTATCCGAATTGATTTCGCTGTCAATAGATAATTCGTTCATATCCGATGTTGAATTTTCCGCAATGTCACAGTTGTATAGCTGTGCGATGTCGAAATTGGAAATTGAAGACAGCGTTAATAATAATGTCACTACAATTCAACGAATTGCAACTGCTTCAACGAATCGAGGAGAATACCACTCCGATACGAACAAGCATGATATCAATAACATCAACAAACCCAGAATTTAGTGTGAACTTCCCTTCTCCGATTCCAGTGCGTGAGATCGCGCTGGCAAAATTACGAGTATATCATAGCTGGCCTAATATTAGATCTGTTGCATTTGGCGGTCAGCAACCCAATAACACACTGGTGTTCTCATATAAGAATAAACCCGATGGTACTCCAGAGTGGGAAACTGTTTCGTTACCAACTGGGTCGTACCAAATTAAGCAAATCAATGCTGAAATTCAGCGTAGAATAAAATCAATCACTGGAAAAGAATCAAAAATAGCTATTAATCTTCATCAACCGATGCTCTCGTCGTCGATCGAAATAAGCACAGAGGGATACATTGTAGATATCTATAACAGCTCGTTAAGAACCGTACTAGGATGGCCTGAATTACCACCCCGAGGAAAACTCATTGATATACCCGAACCACAAAAAACTGATTATATCACCGACGTGATATAATCTGATAATCCAATAAAAAGTTATAAAGATCACCAATTCACTATAGATTTTTTTGGTTTCGGATACCAACCAACTGGGAGAGAGAAGGAAGGGGAGAGAATAGAGGGACATCATTTTATTGACGAACCTAAAATCGTTGAAAATTTCACAGCGATGAATAATGATTTTACACTGTTGTTAATATCTCTTAAATCTGGTACTCTCACCCGAGATGAATTTATCAGCGTCGTAGAAACATGTAACAAAATCATTGACGATATGGAAACATTTAATTTGAAAATTATTCAAGATATATTAGATGACGATAACCCCCAATCGAGAACAGGGTTTGCAACAGACTACAAAATCCCCGTCAAGGATATTCCAACAGTCAAACTACCAGGATATAACGTACCAGAACTAAAAAAACTTCTCAGTGATGCCATCGATGTTGGTTTTAAAATAATTCATGATGCATGGAGAAAAACAGCATCACCGGAAATAAAAATCCTTAAACATAATGATGACCCAGATGGTGGCGATAGACATATTGCCCCGCACAATGTAAATATTTCGACGGTGATTGCGCTCAATTTAGTATGTGATGCAATTGAAGGAAGCTATCAAATAAATCTCGAGCAATCAAATCAAGCTCAGCAAGGATATATTCTTTATTCGTTTGCACCAATAGCTCCTCCAGGATTCCTAATTATTGAAAACCCAGTTAATCCTGTCTATATGTGATGCCATAATAATTTGTTAACGAGAATTAATTTTAGACTTACTGACCAGTCAAATAATTTGATTGATCTACAAGAGGAGGTGTTAGCGATTAGTCTGTTTGTGAGATCCTAAGGACTTGATCAAATATTCGGTTAAAATCGTAACCCATAGCAGCAGAGAGGGTGATTAACAACAACGTTGGCGTCTTTGAGGAAGCCTCTATTTACCGAATCGACGCTTTTTTTTATACGATTTACGAGGAAGTCTCAGTTTGCCGAATTGACGCCTCTACAAAGTTGTAGGGTTCACCCTCTCTGCTGCTGGCCTAGTGGTTAAAGCATCTGCCTTGGATGCCTATGGTTGTGGGTTTAAACTGCAGCAGTTATACCAAAGACTTATAAAAATGGTAATAACAGCTACCTCGCTTGACGCTCAGCATTAATGAGGTTAGTGTTAGGACTTGTCAGGCTGGTGTCAGGATAATTTGAATGGGTTTTGACATCATGTTATATGAATGCAGCATGAAGCCTCAGTGCTGAACATCAATATGAAACTGCCACTGCAGACATGTAGCAATATGACTGAAAATTATTAAAGTTACATTAAAAATTCAAATCACACACACACACATTTAAGATCACATAACCAAGGCAGATATTTAGAAAACCAATTTATATACTTATATTGTTATTGACCTTAGTTTGTAATGCACAGGCAAGATTATAATTTTACTGTAGTTTGTTGAGTTAGATATGGTTAAAAAAGTTATCCATTTGTTAAAACCTCTATAATTTATTTTGACTTCCCATCAATTGACTTTAGATAAACTAACAACAGGAAAAATATACGGTCCATTTCTTTTGAAATAAAATCTGATTTTAATACATATATTGTACTCTATTCTCGTAAACTAAGTAACATATAAAGCAAGCCAACAAGTTTAGTAAAATCCAACAAATAATTTATTCCCTGGAAAAGGAAGTGAAAATTTAAAAGGAATTTGCAATATTGTTAATTGAATCCTTATTTTCTTAGAAGTTATATCACAAGTACAATAGTGTAAAGTGTTCATAATGACTTCTAGTATTTGATTTGCTGTGCCAGTAGTCTAGGATAAGTTTATATGAGTCTTGATGCATCACAAATATGATCCAGAATGTCTTTGAAATAATTCACAATAATTCCAAATTGCTATTTAGTCAGAAATGTCAATGATCATTTAGTAGATTCAAAATATAATATTTAAATAAATTTTATAATTCATATTAAATTATATCTGAACACAAAGGAACTTAAAGTAGGAGTGAATAATCCTTTTGATTTCAACCTTATATACATCCCCACATGACCTTATATTGCAATACCGTTTTATTAAACAACTTGATCATATTAATGGAAAAACGTTAAGCAGGTTCATTTTTAGAAACTTCTAAAATCTTAATCAAGGCTGGATATTGAACAAAATCCCAAGTAAACTCTGTCATCTATTTATAACTTACAAACAAGAAAAAAGATAGATAGTAGTCATGTTGGCCTCTGCCCTCAATTATGGTCAAAGGTCAAGCAGACAATATAGGTCAACATAACAAGTGACAGTTAATTTAATAATTGAATAAATGTTTAACAGGAAAAAGTGAGTTATAATATACATTAAATGTTTTAAATTCTAATCTACTTTTAAAGTCATTAAAGTCTAATATTTGTTGAGAAGATGACGATATTAAACGTGACATGTAACAAATGATTTTGATCAAAGCTTATTCCATGTTTTATGACAAATACGTTACAGGTAAGTCTCATGTACACGTTTTAACATATGAATGCTCGCTTTATGTTACGTACACATGTGAACATAGGGCTGCTTTCTTATGCGCATTATATATGCATATGAGCATAGATGTGCTCTGCTATCATCATTATGCACATCAACAAACATATGGATGCTCACTTATCCACAGTATGTACACACATGAACATAGGAGTGTTGTCTTATCTTCATTATGATTGTACACATGAATATAGGGATGCTCACTTATCCTCAGTATGTACACATGTTAACATAGGAGTGTTGTCTTATCAACATTATGCACATTTATAAACATATGGATGCTTACTTATCCTCAGTATGTACACACATGAAAATAGGAGTGTTTTTTTATCTTCATTATGTACACATGAATATAGTGATGCTCACTTATCCTCAGTATGTACACACATGAAAATAGGAGTGTTTTTTTATCTTCATTATGTACACATGAATATAGGGATGCTCACTTATCCTCAGTATGTACACACATGAAAATAGGAGTGTTTTTTTATCTTCATTATGTACACATGAATATAGGGATGCTCACTTATCCTCAGTATGTACACACATGAAAATAGGAGTGTTGTCTTCATGTGTACCTAGGAGTGCTCCCTTATCTTTTTTATGCATACATGTGAATGTATGGGTGCTGTTTTATCTTCATTATGTACACATGAATATAGGGATGCTCACTTATCCTCAGTATGTACACACATGAAAATAGGAGTGTTGTCTTCATGTGTACCTAGGAGTGCTCCCTTATCTTTTTTATGCATACATGTGAATGTATGGGTGCTGTTTTATCTTCATTATGTACACATGAATATAGGGATGCTCACTTATCCTCAGTATGTACACACATGAAAATAGGAGTGTTGTCTTCATGTGTACCTAGGAGTGCTCCCTTATCTTTTTTATGCATACATGTGAATGTATGGGTGCTGTTTTATCTTCATTATGTTTATCTGATCATAGGAGTTTTAATGGGAAATTCTATTGTTGGAACCTGGACTGGTTGATTTTGTCCTCAAAAAGGGCTTTTTGTTATGGTGGTAGGGAGTTGTCTGAAAAATCTTTTAAAACAAGGCTTGCCCACGACTTTCTAGCCAAGCCACTATGTCACATTTATGACTGAGATGTGCACCAAGGTCACCTCTAAATAAGTTGAACACACCTGATGATGAGTTATGTTCAGTACCAGCCTTATAAAATCTTTCCTCACCAGATTTATCACACATAAACTATTAGTGGAAAGGCAAAATATGTCCCTCGCCAAAGCACCATGATTTTATACTCTACTTATTTATAAGAAAAGGTCAAACATTAGAACAAGGGTTATTATGGCAATAATATGAAAGGTTTTAAGGTTTATATAAATATTGCCGATACACCATCAGATATGGCTGCCATTGCTAAACAAATTTTTAACAACTCTGATTTCCTATTTTAAAAATAACAGCTGATCAGATGTGACAGAAGCACACTAGCATTAAAACGTTTTTTGGTTTACACCAATCAGTCATCAAATTAGCATTCATTGCTAAAAATTGAGAAACCTTTCAAAGGTCAAGGTCATAGAGGGAAACGTGCATCAAAGACAAAACAACTGTTAAATTATTTGAATTATGGTTGGAAGTGTTTTTGATTAAAAAAAAGATGTCAGGACACTTCTTGTCAAAATTGCTTTGCACTATCTAGTCTGTATGCTTATTTGGAGTGGATCTTGGCACATTTTGTGTTTGGTATTACTTTCAAGTACCTATTATATATACTTATGCAGATGTATTAACATGTTAGTGTGAAATGTTTTATTGTTTTCATAAAGCATGCACAGATATTAAGTAGGCTTTGGTTTTATCCATATATTGATCAGATTTTCACATGACTTTAATGATTGTTTTTACAAACATATATTTATTTCAGGGTAAACATTGCTTGAAAAGGGTTGGGGGTATTAAATCAGAAGAATAAGAACCTTGGAAACGTTTCCATTTGGATCAAATGAATTCAGTGGTTTTCAGATTCCGTTTGTCTTTGCAGGAGAACTACCTGTGAACAGTAATTTATCTTCACAAAGGAATTCCTCAGAGGACATTGAGCTAGATACTCAGCCAAAACAAATTTCAAATGGCAGGGGCAGCAGTGAGAGACATGCCAGCTGTGACAGACATGCCGATAATGAACAAACATATAGGAAAGTTGCATATATGTAGTCTTCAAAATTACTGGTGTGTATTTACTATAAGGCAACTGTTGGTAATTCTTTGTGACTTTCTTAATTGAAGTAAACAATGTTTTCTTTTAAAATGTTCATTAAATTTCTAGAATATTAATTGAACAGCAAACAGCACAAAACCCTTATGAATGCTTCAACGACATTTAAATGACTTCCTTGAAATAATGCCATATAATTCATTTATTCTTCTAATGAAGGAGTGCATCACATTTGTGAATTAACAAATGTTTAATACATTAGTGAAATTTTAAAAAAAATGAAATATTCTTGTATGAATGTACTTATCATTTTCTATAATGAAATTTTAATATATTTCATATGATTTGTATTTAATTTTTTTTTATTCATACATGTGCACATTTCCAAAATTATTTTTCATTAATTGAATGCAAAAGATTGGTTTTTGGAGGTAAAAAATTTAAACAGAAATTGTTAAACAAGTCACTGTAGATAACATATGCATGATGAAATTCTGAATTGTATATGGATTAATGTTAGAGTTCCATATGGAAATGTTATCATCTATGTATTTTTGTAAATTTATTTATCTGTGGTAAATTTATTTATCTATTTTAATATTTTTGATTTCATGTTGAGCATTACCTCACAGAAGTTTAAGCAATCAGGAAATAGAAAAGATAATTACATAATTATCAGACCAATGAAGAAACAAAAATGAACAAGTTTACAATTTGTCTAATTCTGGGTTATGTGTGTTTCTGCTTTTTCATGCAACAGAATAATGACACAATTTCAGTGCTCTCAGAACATCAGGTTTATTTCCTGTGACTACACCTTAGATGAGAACTAATTGTAAATTTTAACATTTTATTAGTATCTAAGACCTTGTAAAATAAAGCACAATTCTGTTAGTGTACTCAAATCCATCACCACTGACTCAGATTCACCATCTCTGTAGTCAACACAGCTATCGATGATCACTCCCAAAGGTAAAATGTATGTATTGATGTACATGACTGTAGTTAAGTCATCGAGTAGTTGATACTTTTATTTACCCATCAAGGTAGTTTTCTGTATTTGACGAAAATCAAATGAACTTTAAGTGTTACTTGTGTTTTCTTTTCTCACTTGAAAAAGTAAACAATGAAAACAGCCTATTTAGATAATTGCACTGCATGTGGTTTGTATGTATTGCAGAAATATTTGGATTTTTTGTGGATTATCTTGCAAAATGTCAACATGTCACATGGGTTATTAATCTGTTACTTAGTTTTATCTCACAGGAGTTTGCTTTTGATTTTTGGGGCATTGCTGGTACATATATTAATTGTTAAATCATTGGTGATGTAGGTTTGTGTTCCTTAGTTCTTGGCACTTTTATGTTTGTATTGTTAAAAGACCAAAATCAAAGTATATAATTTTGTCATTCATAGAAGAAAATGAACTGCTTGTAACAAACCTATTTATTAAATGTAAAATATGTAGAAAATTTAGTATTTACTCTAGATAGGCTTTTTATAAGTTTTGCAAGAGAAAATTTCTGCTTATTTTCCGCAATCTTTGACTTCCTAATGTACATGATGTTGCCATTTTTTAAGTCCTTCACCTTTGGAAGCACTGGTTATTCAAACTGTGACACAGTTTAGTCCATTCAGGTTGTTGTTTAGACTGTGACACAGTTTAGTCCATTCCAGTGGTTGTTCAGACTGGGACACAGTTTGGTCCATTCCAGTGGTTGTTCAGACTGGGACACAGTTTGGTCCATTCTAGTTGTTGTTCAGACTGGGACACAGTTTAGTCCATTCCAGTGGTTGTTCAGACTGAGAGAAAGTTTAGTCAATTCCAGTGGTTGTTCAGACTGGGACACAGTTTAGTCCATTCCAGTGGTTGTTCAGACTGGGACATAGTTTAGTCCATTCCAGTGGTTGTTCAGACTGGGACACAGTTTAGTCCATTCCAGTGGTTGTTCAGACTGGGACACAGTTTAGTCCATTCCAGTGGTTGTTCAGACTGTGAGAAAGTTTAGTCCATTCCAGCTATGCATCAAAACAGCAGTTGAAAGTGACAGAAAGTTTTGATTATTTTTAGAAAGTTAAATAAGATATAATTTTATTTCATAAGAAAAAGTCTCATCATAGCAGTATATCAAAGAAACTGGATACAATTTTGAGTTTAACTATTAAATTATTTATAATTATTATGTTGTAGTAGAAAGCAGTGGGTTCTGGTAGTATTTTTACACAAATCTGACCAACTGGTTTCTTTCCTGTATCTCCATAGTATGAATTCATCTTCATGTTTTAGTATATTGTTGAACATTATTATTTTGTGATATTTTTATAACAATTACAAGATGCAATTTATGGCAATTTTGTGGACCATTGTATCAATGATAGACTCAGTGTAACTTAGTGACATCACATGTATGTCCATCATGACTGTCATAGTCCTGACTATTAAGATAAATGTTCACTCTAATCAGTACATGTATAACTATTCATTTTAATATTCTGAGATGCTCCAAGGGTTATGTTCGTGTAATTCATACAAAATTTGAATGAATTAATGCTCGTGAAAAGCGGTGATGCATGACAACTCCCACATTTTAGTGTCGAATCATGCATATGAAAATGTACTCGGCACAGTATATAAATTTATTCAGCCTTTAATCCTTAAAGTACTTTCTTAGTCACATGAGTTGAAATATCAGCGCTTGTTGCAACATGCATTTTTTTAAAAACTGTTTACATGTCTGGGTTCTTTGGTTTTACATTTATGGTTCTTTAAATAATTTTGATTGGCACTTTCAGTTCCATAACAGTGTAGTTTGAACCTTGCTTCAAGGAAGTGTTTATAAATGCATGTTTAAAATACAGGATATCTTGAAGACCCAAAATGGCTAATTTCCCAGCACGGCTCATCGCTATTTGACTTTTGGCAAATACTGGCTAATCATAGTGATGAAGTCAATTTATTTTTAAGGTTGAGAAGTATATCAAATTATTTGAGCTGGGAAAGCGTTAATGAAGTGAGGGATTTTTAACCCAAAAATGGTATACTAGTCCAATTTCAATGTTAGACAAATCCTCATTCTAATGATATATTAAAATTTAGTGTAAAGAAAAGGCAGGCAAACTAGGCAAATTAAAATACAGACAATTTAAAGGTGGAGTGTGCTTTTTGTTTCATTTCTCATTAAAAATTAGTCTTGATGCGATCAAGTGTTACAAAACCTTATAACCCTATTTTAAAAGTTATGATAAATCAGAAAAATAAGAATCTAAAAATGAAATTAGGAATTAAAGATATTTATTGTATCAAAATACATCTATGAAGAAGTGGACTAAAGCATTAATGGATTTAAAATCCTTGTTCACCATGACGAAAATGTAAATTTGACATTGTAGTCAGCAGAGTACTACTTCAAGCTAAACTTTGGTCAATCTTATGTTAGTGAAAAATCTTATTTTGAAGCAGAATTATCCTAAAGACAATACCTATTAACTGTAGAACATTTTATATAACCATACATATCAGTATTTGTTTGCTGGCTAAGCTAGGTATGTAAATGCCCTTTCAGACAGCAGACTGTACAGAACAATATTCCTACACAGATAAGGAACATATTAATACTTATGCAACCAGAGTCAAAACTTTTAAAGATTTTGATTTTAGTAGGGGTCTACAAAAAAAAGAGTAAATTAGAAATAAATAGACAGATATTGAAGTGTTAGGTAAATATTAAACTGTCTGTTTCCTCCTCTCCCTCATTTTTGTTCTGTCCCCCCATCCCTCATTTTTTGTGACAAGATGGAAATCCCCCTTACAATAAATTCTGGGAGCATCTCTGTATATTTACCTTTGCTTAGAGTATTAATTTAGGGCAGATGTAAATATGAAAATTGTTTTCCATGAAATATGTTCAAAATGGCACTTGTAGATCAAGTATAATGTAAATACAGCAATACTTCATGTCAATACAAAGTATTCACATTGGCTATGATATTAATTTCAGTCATGTTTGTGGGGTTTCAGGTTGAAAAAAAAATCAAAATACATATCGCATACACACAGTCAGAAGACTAATTATAAAGTCTAGTTGGTCATAAATGATAATAGTTCAGATCTGACCACTACAGCAGCCATCCTGGAAACCTTGTTACTTCTACTGAATGGATAGTCATACCAACATCGAGCTGCTAAAAGACTTCTTATGATGTCTAGTTGGTCCTGAATGAAAATGATGCCACTCACCCTTCCAATATGGCAACCACAGTGACCATCTTGCTGTCACTACTTATACTAGATGGTTGGTCCTATAAACATGGTTCTTTTACCAAAAAACCTCTTACAGTGTCTAGTCAGTCCTAAATAAAAATTGTGCCAATCTGACATCCAATATGGCCACCATGCCAGTCATCTTTAAAATGTTATCATTACTCCTCAGAACTGAAAGTCAGTGGAAGACTTCTTATGATACCTTGTTGGTCCTAAATTAAAATAATTCCAATCAGAAGTCATGTTGTGACAACTCTTAAATGCAAAGTCATCTTGACATGGGATTTTCATTAGACTTTTAATGATGTCTGCATAGTCCAGATTTAAGTGGATGTGAACGGACCCACAGTATGGCAGCCATGGTGTTCATCTTGAAAACATTGTTTTCTCTGCTGATAAGTAATAGGTGGCCAAAATGGTGCCAGTCAAACATTTAATATGGCTTCCATGACAGACATTTTGAAAATCTTGTTACTACACTGCTCTTGAATTGGATGGTCATATTGTCTTATGGTTTTAGCCAAAAGGCTTTTAATGATGCCATCATGGCAGGTAATATGAAAGTCTTGTAATTGGTGAAGAATATCAGAGATGGTTTCATCATTTAGCAGTTAAAACAGCAGTTCTCAACCTGTGGGTCGCGACCCCGTCAGGGGTCGAACAATGATTTGCCAGGGGCCGCTTACGACCATCGGAAATATACATTTTTACAGTTATGAACGAAAATAATTTTACGGTTGGGTCGCCACAACATTTGGAATTGCATTAAAAGGGTCGCGGCACTAGAAAGGTTGAGAACCGCTGAGTTAAAATGAAGAAATGGTCTTGTCTTGATTTCCAGTAAAAAAAATTCATCTAGTATGTATCAGTCCCTCTGAGGAACATTTTTTTGTTTTTCATTTTGTTTTGATGGCTTCAACAAATGTCTTTCTACTGAACATTCATCAGGGATGACAATACAGTCAGAATATCTTAACTTCTTCTGAAAATAATGTTTGTTTTTAACTCTGAGGAATGTTTGATCTTTTTCAAATGTGATGATTTTTTTAAAATCCCATTTTTCAGTTCTGGTATACATATGTTACACTAGAAAAAATATGTTCATCCTTTCCTGTTTCTCTCATCTCATATAAATCTCAGTATTGTCAGATGTTACTATATCAGTGTTATGTAAAATCTCAGTTTTCACAGAAATGAGGCCTATTTTTTTATAGCAGAAACTGAGTGAAATGGGGGCAAGCTAGCTTAACTATGGATAGTTGTGACACATTACAGAGTGTTAAACTGGAGTAACCTTGTTGATTTATAGCTATTGACACAGTACAAAGTGTTAAACTGTGGCAAGCTGGACTGTAGATAACTGTGACACATTACAGAGTTAAACTGGGACAAGATTGTGTATTTATAGCTGTTGACACATTACAGAGTGTTTGATATTCACATCTAGATTTGTGGTGGTAAGTTTAGTGGAATCCTTAATCCTTATCATTTAGTCTCTGATTTAATGGCATTTTAAATAAAAGCTTAATATGGAAATAAGATGTTATAAATCAAAGCTTAATATAGAAACAAGGTATAATGATCCTAGACATAAGCTTTGTATCAGGCCCATAAAATATTGAAATTGATGATGCTGTAAAACCTGTTATCATGGAGTGATCTTAATGATGCTGTAAAATGTGCTATCAAGTTGTGATCTTAATGATGCTGTAAGACCATGTTATCAAGCATTGGTCTTAATGATGCTGTAAAATGTGTTATCAAGCAGTAATCTTAATGATGCTGTAAAACCTGTTATCAAGCAGTGATCTTAATGATGCTATAAAATGTGTTATCAAGTTGTGATCTTAATGATGCTATAAGACCTGTTATCAAGCAGTGATCTTAATGATGCTATAAAACGTTTTATCAAGCAGTGATCTTAATGATGCTGTAAAATGTGTTATCAAGCAGTCATCTTAATGATGCTGTAAAATGTGTTATCAAGCAGTCATCTTAATGATGCTGTAAAATGTGTTATCAAGCGGTGATCTTAATGATGCTGTAAAATGTGTTATCAAGCTGTGATCTTAATGATGCTGCAATACCTGTTATCAAGCAGTGATCTTAATGATGCTGTAAAATGTGTTATCAAGCAGTGATCTTAATGATGTTGTAAAATTTATTATCAAGCAGTGATTTTAATGATGCTGTAAAATGTGTTATCAAGCAGTGATCGTAATGATGCTGTAAAATGTGTTATCAAGTTGTGATCTTAATGATGCTGTAAAATGTGTTATCAAGCAGTCATCTTAATGATGCTGTAATACCTGTTATCAAGCAGTGATCTTAATGATGCTGTAAAATGTGTTATCAAGCAGTGTTCTTAATGATGCTGTAAAATGTGTTATCAAGTGGTGATCTTAATGATGCTGTAAAATGTGTTATCAAGCAGTGTTCTTAATGATGCTGTAAAATGTGTTATCAAGTGGTGATCTTAATGATGCTGTAAAATGTGTTATCAAGCGGTGATCTTAATGATGCTGTAAAATGTGTTATCAAGCGGTGATCTTAATGATGCTGTAAAATGTGTTATCAAGCGGTGATCTTATTGATGCTGTAAAACGTGTTATCAAGCAGTGATCTTAATGATGCTGTAAAATGTGTTATCAAGCAGTGATCTTAATGATGCAGTAAAATGTGTTTTCAAGCGGTGATCTTAATGATGCTGTAAAATGTGTTTTCAAGCGGTGATCTTAATGATGCTGTAAAATGTGTTATCAAGCGGTGATCTTATTGATGCTGTAAAATGTGTTATCAAGCAGTGTTCTTAATGATGCTGTAAAACGTGTTATCAAGCAGTGATCTTAATGATGCTGTAAAATGTGTTATCAAGCAGTGATCTTAATGATGCAGTAAAATGTGTTTTCAAGCGGTGATCTTAATGATGCTATAAAATGTGTTTTCAAGCGGTGATCTTAATGATGCTGTAAAATGTGTTATCAAGCGGTGATCTTAATGATGCAGTAAAATGTGTTTTCAAGCGGTGATCTTAATGATGCTATAAAATGTGTTTTCAAGCGGTGATCTTAATGATGCTGTAAAATGTGTTATCAAGCGGTGATCTTAATGATGCTGTAAAATGTGTTATCAATCAGTGATCTTAATGATGCAGTAAACAATCCAATAAGAGAGAAATTTATGACTGATTATGAAAATGTAATGACAATCAAACGGAAGATGAAAGGTCATTTTTCATATTGACAGTCATCTGTGTGTTGCAGAAGCTGTCTGAATATATTTACAGGTTTCCTAGGGCAAATGTAATTAAGTATATGCCTTGAATCTTAACCGGCAATAGTTATAGTCATCTGACACAGTTTTAGTCATCTGACATATCTTTGGTCTTCTGTCATCATAGTCTTGGTCTTCTGTCATCGTCTTGGTTATCTGTCTTTTGGTGTTGTCATCCTGAATGTGTTAGTTTTAATAATGAACAGTAATAGGTTAATTATAGCAAGTGCAGTAGATTGTGCTTGTGATATGTTGAATATAGTTATATATTTTAGTTACTTTAGGGTATCACGGTACCAATTGTTTTTCCATAGACCTCAATGCTAATATTTGGAGAGATAAATATATTTTCTATCCTAATTTAGCATGCATCTCACACACTGTTATAGAAAACAATGTTAGATTGTCAATTTGATGATGACAAAACCAGGTACTCCATTGCATTTAAGAGAGATAACTCTGCTGGAACTAGACAGGGGTATGAGTTATCTAGTTACAACATACTTATTTTCAGTCATGTCTCTCACATTTTCAAAAAATCATAAAAAATACAAAATATGATCTATATAGGAATTAGCATAAATTAACATGTTGCCAAGAGGCTAAACTTTATTTAAAGCCTAACAGAAAGTACAACTCTTACATAATCCACCAATCATAGCTTGTGTTGTTGTTTATTTCTGAATGCAATCGACCATACACCTTAAGCTCCTCCCACCTGGACTTGTGCAATTGGTACCGTTATACCTTATGCTAGACAATTACATGTATTTTACAACTTACTGAATGAGAAGTTAGAATCTTGGTTGTAGATAACTACAAATTAATTTTGTAACAATTATTTAGGAGCTTGTTGTTTAATAATTGTATGCTATCTGTGATAAACCTATTAAGATATTTCTTATTGCTCCATCTGTGATGAATGCTTTTACCATTTATATGTGTGTGTGTGTGTGTGTGTATATATATATATATATATATATATATATAAGAAAGAATGAACAACATAAAAGGGAGCCTTGAGTGGCTGAATGGTCAAAAGATCTCGCCATTATGGATCACTTCCATCTCACCTTTGTCTGTGTGGGTTCGAGTATCAGGCATAGCTAATGTGGGTATGTGAGATAGCTTGCCAGTAGTTTCTCGTGGGTCAGTGGTTCTTTCTGGGGTTTTCCCAGGTTCTTCCTGCACCATTAATACTGGCCACTATGCATAGCCAATTTTGTGCTGAAAAATGGCATTAAACCCTATAACAACAACAACAAAAATGGTACTAACAGCTGCCATACTCAGCATTAAGAGGTTAGTGTTAGGACTGGTCGGCCTGGTGTCAGGATAATGTGACTGGGACGGACAGCAATCAAGCTACATGTCTTCAGCATAATGCCCCAGTGGTAGATATCACTACAAACTGCCACACTGCAGACATCATAGTGATATGATTAAACTTGTTAAAGCTATGTTAAAAATATATTTTTTTAATAAATATTGACTATGTATTCTGCAAATGAATTGTATCTAACATAATAACTGAATAACAAAATAATAACTGAATGACTGTTTGTGATGTAACTGAATTAACATTGAAAATTTACATAATGGCAAATAGCTAGGGTAAATTTCAACACTTATAAGATGTACCGTTCCAGTTTTCTAAAAAAAATATATCTTGTCAAATTAGAAGTTACAAGTATAAGACTCAGCAAAAAGAAAGTTCACTTATTTTGAAGAGGCAGATAATTATCAATTTATGAGATGATAGTAGATGCATAGATTCCAGCACAAATCAGCCATTTGAGTCATTTAAAGTTGTTTTCTGCAAGGCATTATGAGTAAAATTGGTACAATGTTGTACTAGTTAAACTCTTGTGTCAATGTAAAAATTGTGCACCATTCCACTAGCGTTTAATTATTTTTTTTAAAGAAGTTGTTTTTGTATTGGTTGGTCATGTTTACATTACAATAAGGTTATTTGGTTTGCTTGTGTAAACTGTTTGCAAGAAAGGTTAGTGACCTTTATAATATATAATTAAGATATTGTA
This sequence comes from Unio delphinus, assembly GCA_029339505.1. Lineage (NCBI taxonomy): Eukaryota > Metazoa > Mollusca > Bivalvia > Unionida > Unionidae > Unio > Unio delphinus. The sequence goes on from JAQISU010000105.1 coordinate 4,239,552, forward strand.
TATCTATCACATGTTGTGAGTAAATATTTGCAACATGTTTTTGTGCTTACGATCTGTTACTTCTGTTTCTTCTCCATAAGGAGAGATCATTTACAAATATGGGGAACAGGGTGAAAAAAAAGAGATTAAGAGTCTAATATTAATAATTAATAAATACATGCAAATATCCAAGACAGCAGATAATTGTTGTGCATAAATCTTATTGCAAAAAGTGTTTATTATTATGGTATGGGTCAATTAATGATAAAGACTGCTTTTTAAATGGGGTCTTATGTGCATAGTGTTTAGGTTGGAGCTAAATTGGGAGGTTTTGCTATTGACAAATGTTAGGTCTTCAGACTAAAGGGACACCAGTTATGCTCTTCAAGGTCAGTTCTTAATAATTTATATGAATTTAACTCATTACTTAAGTAGTTAAAGTCCAAACGTGTCCAATACATACAACTAAATATGTTGGTAATATGTCTTGTTAACATACATGATGTGGTTTGTTAGCATTATGAAACACCCACACAAATCGTGCAAAACTGCTTAATTTGCGTTCATAATTATTCTTTACAATGTGGCATGGATGTGATGGGCGTATTTGTGGTTTGAAAGTTTCAGATCTAGAGAAATCAGAATGCCTTGTGTATTATGCCAAGCATCTAGATAAATCAGGATGCCTTGTGTAATATGCCAAGCATCTAAAGAAATCTCATATTTTGTGCGTCATTTTTGCAACCTGTTCTTGTGCTGTCAACTTCTTTGAAAAAGGTGACTTGTAAGCAAGTCAAAATTTGTGTTGTATAATATATGCACAGTTATTTTTTACTGAAATCAAAACATATCTATGGTCACTGGATGCTTTAAATAATCAACAAGTTGTAGACCATTATTTAACATAGTCCATTCTTGACCATTACCTGTTTTAAATTCTTGTTAATTTATGTTTTGTGTTTTCCTGTCACCAAAGTATAAAATCTGTGAGAAAGGAGGTTTGATATATACTCTGAAATAAATTCATGTTTTTGGGTGTTTAACTTTCATATAAAAATTTTCAATGAATAAATTTATCAAAGTATTTTTAGAAAGTTTTATTATAGATAGTTGTATATGATATTGCATCATCAGATACCTATATTACAGGATGTTTTTTTTTGTTGGGACTACCTTGTGCATATTTGAATGATCCAGTAGTTTTTTAGAACGTAAGAATGAACTTGAGAACAGCACCCAAAGGATCAAGCCTTTCTTAAGTGTTTTGTTAAAGCTGAACTTATCAGATTATGTAGAATTATTATTTGATGTTTGGGTTATTGCAGAATTATTTCCGAGTACTGCCGTTATCACAAATTTGTACTCTTGAAACTAGCAAAAGGAAGATTTCGATAGTTTCCGGATAAGCTCAATTTTTCCCACTCCCACTCAGTCTAGGAATTCTACCAGTGCATATTGTCATTCCAATCCATTTTTTTAACATGGGAAATCTCATAGCATTATGGAACTTCTGCCAAAAACAGTTGTCACTTTAATTCATTGCCATACATGAGAAAATTTTAAAATAATCTTCATTTGCTGAACCATCTCATTTAGGTACTGAGATCAGTATATAATTTAATCACTGAGATCAGTATCTCATCTAGGTACTGAGATCAATATCTCATTTTGATAGGTTCTGAATTATTTTATATATAGCTTCTTCATTCAATCCATGACTTTGACCAGATACATCTTATTTTTTATTTTAAATGAGTATAATAAAGTATATCTCACTGAGTGTTAAAACAAAACCTACTCTTATTTACAAACCAGTGCTGTCTGAGTTCTGTTATTAAAAAGCATAAAAAATGACAAAGATTACATATTTTGACCACTTTTACTTTTTGGGGGCTTATTAAAGAAGCCCAAAATTAAAGAGGATAATATTATGGTGCATCACACAATGTACAGAACATGTCAGAATATGATGGGTCCAATATATTTATAATGCATAATACTACTGATTCAAAGAATAAAAACATTTTGTAAGAATATACTTTCAGTAAAATATTCATTTGCTCAGTATTAGTAATTATAATTAAAAATACCTGTTTGTGTTGCTGCTTTGTAAGAAATATTGACTGTATATCACAGATATTTATATGTTTTATATATCAGAATTTCTATGCAAACTACTTCTCACTATCAATAAATTTCATACCTTATACATGTATTGACTTGTTTTTCAAAAATCTTTTCAATGCTGTGTACCAGTAATAAACAGATGTTCCAGAACATCTCTGGGACAACTCTAGTAACCTAAGTTGCTGACAAGTCAACCTTTGATGCGGTAAGCCACATTCTCAGACTCCAGCAGTCATACAGGAGAGTATAAAGATGGTCCTAGCAGCTGCCTCGCAGAGCACACAGTGTTAAGAAATAAGTGTTAGGACTTGTCAGACTGGTTTCAGGATAATGTAACTGGGTGGGTCATGATGCTACATGTCTGCAGTATGATGCGCCTCTATAAACAGCCATGCTGCAAGCATCATAGTAATTCAACTAAAATTGTTAATAGCTATGTTAGAAACCATAAAACACACACTCGTATTCCTGGGATGTTTTCATGGTCAAGAGTAAACACCATGTTTCAGAACAACCCTAAGATATTTGTATGGCCAACAGATGCTATTCTACAGAAATTTACATCCATCAAAAATACAACTGTTAACAAAAGATTACTTTATTCTTGAAAATATTTATATGGACTTTTTAGTTCAGTTGCTTGGAGTATTTTCAAATTTTGAGAGCATCATCAAAATTAAATGGAGTAAGGTAATGTTAAAATTTAGTTTGCAAGCTTTCTTTCTCTAACTATAAGTAGGATACTGTCATTGAATTTAGTGGATTTTTTAATTCAGAATCACAGCATGGAAAATAGGTCACAGTAACTTACTTTCTTACACTGATTTCTTTCTTGTTTATGGGTTAAATCACTGTAAAAAATGTGATCTTAAGATGCAGAATGTGTATCGGGTATTCCTTGCATAGTTCTAAATTACCCAAGACAAAGTTGATGGCAACTGACTTCTTTTATTAATAACCTGTTGCAGGTGAACCAAAGCAAGAAAGTTTTAGTTACTGTTAAAACTAATTGTAGCTTAGCATTTTTTAAACAGGGTCAGAATAAATATGTGCTTTTGGGGGAATTCTAAATGGGGAAAAAAGTTACATTAACTGGGGATCAAGGAATATAATATATGGGAGAATGTAAACTAATAGACAATTGGTATGTGAAATGGAACATCTAAACTTTGTGAATTTCAGCTATAGATTAGTGATGTCAGAGCCATCCCATTGAAACAGTGACTGACAATTATTACAATATTACTATACAAAATACCGCGTTTCATTGCGAACTTCACCTCGCCATCTGGCAATATCCGCATGGACCCATCTTGTTCGTACCTGAGAGACAAATCTTCTTTCCCAACTCTCCAGATAGCAAAGTGTCTATGGTCTTAGCGGCCTTGACCCTGACCTTCGCTTCATAGCCCTCGTCTCAATGGACTCTACATGTACAGGGGTACACGTCATATGGTTGGGTTGATGCAATACATACCTACACCCTAATATTACGTCATGAGACAGTCCTGACAAACACGCTGCTTGAATTTGTTCCTTTATATACAGCGAATGAAGTCCAATGCTAACGACCGGAAGCGAATCTTTCGTCCGGTTAGCAAACTGGGCTTCAACCGTCTCACATGTGTAGTCTCCAGGCTTGACAATCTTACTATCTACTAATTTTGTTTGGGATTAATGGGTGTAACTTTGTATGGGATTAATGAATGTAATTTTGTATGGGATTAATGGGTGTAATTTTGTAAGGGATTAATGGGTGTAATTTTTTTGTGGGATTAATGGGTGTATTTTTCTATAGGATAAATGGGTGTAATTTAGTACGGGATTAGTGTGTGTAAATTTGTATCGGATTAATGGGTGTAATTTTGTATTGTAAAAACACAATCACACCGTGTGACGGTGTGTGGCGTATGGTGGTTTCACAGTTTGAATTCGAATGGCTTAAAGCCCCCAATTATATAGAAAAACCTTCCGTTCCTTACCGTCAAGAATAATGCCTGCCACGAGATTCGAACGATGGGCCTCGGGATGAGATTCCATCTGTGTATACAATACACTAGTGTTTGTAATCTACAAATCTATAATTTGAATACGATATATGTGTATCATGTGAAGGGTTTAATGATGACAACAAGAGATGGTATTATGCGGAACTTCTACCTGGTGTTACGTATCTTTGATTTAAATTATTTATTTTTAAATGTCGGATCCAAATTTGTCACTCCTTTGGCTGGTCATTTAGGGATTAATAAAACTTATCACAAGATCTTGACTCACTTTTATTGGCCAAAAATCAAAAGTGATGTTACCAAATACTGTAGATCTTGTCATACTTGTCAAATGGTATGAAAACCCAATCAGAAGATACCTAAGGCTCATCTGCAACCTATTCCTGCCTTTGACGAAACATTTAGTAGAATTATGGTCGATTGTGTACATCCCTTACCCAAGACCAAGTCTAGTAACCAATACCTGTTGACCATTATGTGTGCGTCAACAAGGTTTCCAAAGGCTATTCCGTTGAGGAATATAAAATCTAAAACAGTAGTAAAAGCTTTGATAAAGTTTTTTTTTACTCACTATGGCCTTCCCAAATCTATTCATTTGATCAAGGTTCAAATTTCATGTCTGGAATTTTCCAGCAAGTTATGAATGAATTGGGCATTCAGCAATTCAAGTTAAAAATTGACTATTGTATTGATAAAATTGGGAATGCCAAGTATGTCACCAAATTTGACCTTCTGAAAGGATTTTGGCAGATTCCACTAACGGAAAGAGCAAAGGAAATCTCGGCATTTGTGACTCCAGATGGACTCTACCAATATAAAGTCCATTTCAACATCTCATAAAAATGACCATCTCTGGTCTAGAAAATTGTGACATCATCATCTACAGCGACACCTGGATAGAACATCTAGCAACAATTCGAAAATTCTTTGACAGACTTACCAATGCATGTTTGACAATTAATTTATCTAAAAGTGAGTTCTGCCGTGCTAGTGTGACCTTCTTAGGACATTTTGTGGGACATGGACAAGTTAAAAGGTTGAGGCTATTTCTAGATAATATAATTGCAGACGCTCTTTCCCGTGTATAACAATTTATACTCTTTGTAATTTATATTTTATTTTTGAAACCTCAGATGTAAATTGGTTTGTGATAAAAAGAAAGTTTTATCATATAAACCTTTTTTTATTTTATGGGGGAAGGTGTTACGTATATTTGATTTAAATTATTTTTTTTTAAATGTCAGATCCAAATTTGTCATTTTGGGTTTAAAATTCATTAATTGGGAGAATATTCTAGAAAAACCACTATGACCTAACTTTATCTGTAAACACAGGTTGACCTTGACTTGTTAACCTCATTTCTGGCCTTGCTTCAGAGTGATAAACAGGCCTTGGAAACGATTGGCTCAATCCAAGGACATATTTTTATTTTTAGTTCTTGGGGGGTAAGAAATGGTTGATTTTCATTCCATGTGTACGTGATTTTATGATCGTACATTATTTCTGTGACCTTCTGGAAAATCACGTGATCCCTTGTTTATGTAAAAACAGGTATTTAAATTATTGTTTGGGAGAGAACAATTCAGTAGAATCTCTGGGCTTTAAATTAATAGTTGTGTTTTGAGTTATATTGGAAATTGTGTCAATTCGTTGGAGTAAGAGGAATTATTTTATTTATCTGGAAAATAATATGTGCTCATAGATTTTCATTTGGATTATTATAAAAACAAGAACTAACTTAATCACGTGACATCGTCGTCCATATTGGATTACATCGTCAAGATTCGAACCGGGAACTATTAGGAAATTTATTTATCAGGACTCTTGCAATTCCATTACTGGCTTATTTTTGTGAAGACTAGATTGGATTATTTTTGGACTTGATTCTCTAAAACCGTGAGTTTATTTATATTCTCTTATGAAACATTTGTACTTAATAAATTGTGTGTTAAAGTTTTAAAAGCTTGTTATTTTCACTTCTTTCTGTGTTGCTGCTTATTCGAGCCTAAACACGTAACACTGGTGAAACATTAAACCACACAAAAAAAGCTATTACGTGACTGCAACAAAGGAGTTATCGTACACACACAAGCCCACACGAGTTATTCCCCTATGTGTTATAACACATTGTACAAAACAGAATTCAGACATATGTAAATTGATTTCTATGTCCGGTTCGCTTTGAAATCGCAGATCGATATCTTTGTTCTGCTACTCTTGGTACTGAGGCTCTACAAATATCGAAATACTTTTCAGCTTCATTTATTGATTGAAATATTCTTTCTTCGTTATTTTCTGTATTAAATAATTTTATAGGTTTCGCAGTTTTCGAGTTTTTTCCAGTCCCTCCTCGTTTGGTGTTTTCACTTTGTGAAATAGCCTGCAGATTATCTAAAGAATTATCTTTTTTTTGTACCATTTAAGTGATCAATAACAAGAACATCCTTGATCAATCCGTTAAATACCTCATAGTCGATTCTGTGATTAAGATGACTTTTCCCTCCAGAATTAAATATAAGATATCCTTGATTATTCAGAACACCAACTGGGTTCTTCAGTCTGCGGTTTCTGACAATACCGTCACGAGATGCTTCATAATTGGTAATCACGGGATGTGGTTGAAATTCTTGGTTCATTTATATACTAAATACTATTTGTCTAATTCGTTATTTGGTTTAATTATTACTTGAGAATCTATCAATGTAGTCTTGAGGTGTTCTTATGATTTTGTCCTTGACTCTGTCAAGGACGCTGACACAGTCAGGGTCATTGATGGAGTCCTTGACTGGTTTATCATAATAGCTCTCTATATCGCTTACCACCACAATTGAGACACAACTGCGACTTACCACGCACACCTACCCACATCGTATGCAAGATAAGGGCCCAAAACTCCCACGACGTACGCTTTGTAAATGATATCCACAGAATTCATTTCTGCATGATTTGTTTCAAGCGCTTACTGATTATATCATAAGCCATTTGCAATGATTCATTATATAATAATTCTTTATTTAAATACTTGTTTTAATTATTATATGGAGGAGTTCCAGAGATTATCGAAAATTACGCCTTTGAAAAATGTTGAATTCAATCTCGATAGAGTCTCCACTCATGTATCAAAGAGTCTAGTAAGTGATAGAATCATGTTGGGTAAAATCCGTGATTGTTTTAATGAATCCAAGCGCAATGAAGCATCTCACTGTTGGTCAACATTTCGAATTGATGGTAGCGTTGATGCTACCATGAACGACGAAAGAGCAGCAATAATAATCTCGTATCTTGACAAGAAAAAATATTTTTTTAGAGTGAAATTATTCATTATCCGCACAGAAACTGGGAATTTGATTATACGCGACAAATTTGAACCCATCCTGAAAAATAAGAGAACTGTCACTGAGTCAGGATTCCAAACCAGGAATTCTGACTGGGATTGAAAAACCGTATTACGAGAGATCCTTTCCTGTAACAGCAGTTGTTTATGGAATCTATCCGATAAATGATAAACCGAGTATTGAAAAACTAAAACCCATGAACTGTGTAGCAGAACGAATAATAGAACATTTTACAAATGCGTTGCGTGGAAACAAATTGACGGATCTAAGACACACAAAAAGAAACCGTTGGGGATTAACAGTGAAGGAGAGGGGACCAATAATTCAAGATATAACCAAATTAGAAACATCATTAAGATTCCCAATAACCGTAATGACGATAACAGGAGAGGTATTACACGAATCAAAATATAAATCAAAAGGAGCTCAAATCAAAATTATTGACCATAATGAATATGCTTGGACACCTACGGTAACAATATTTCCGCGAGATAGAACCATACAATATCTACCCCCAGAGAACTCTGGGGGAAATTTATTTGATTTTATTTACGAATTAAGTAAAAACGATCCTGTGTCAGTGTGGTTACTTCACAGTTTTGAAGACGAAGAGGGTAAATTCGATCAATTTGTAAGACCAATGACGAATTATACCGTACTGAAACCCACCACAACGAGATGAAAAAACTAGCTAGTGGTTTTTCAACTCGACGAAGAATATATCGTGAAATGGTCCAAAGAAATCTTTGAAGTTAGAAATAAACACGCAAAAAATCTCGGTAGAAGAATAATTGGTAAGTTCACACAGGGTGGAAAATACGGCCACAGACGATATTCTTCGCGGTTGATTATAGATGATGCTGAATACGATTTTATAATCGCAGATGTAACATCTAGGGGAACGAATGGACTCCTGATTGAATGGGCGAGAAATATATTCCTGAAATCATTATTTGGGATGAGATATGCACAGTGTCGTTAGATGTATTACAAAAGTTTCTTGATTGGCTATTGCTAGCGAATACAAAAGTGATAATGTGTGGCGATCATGTTCAACCACCACCATTTGTCGGTTTGTATCCACAAAATTGGCTAAAGAATTGTGTAGACTATTATAAAGAAATTAATACCGATCATAGAGCACTTGATAATGAATTACGCGAGTTCAAGAAGCTAATCAGATTACAACCGGATAGAATCCAATGTGAAATAGCACGTGAAATAATTTCGGAAACCCCATTAAATGATTTTTGGGAAGCGTGGAAACCAAACGATTTTATAAAAATTTTCAACACTTCCACGGCCATTGTGTTATAGACCCAAGGATACACGAAGACAAAATATCGAAGTTGATATTCCAGGCCTGACAGAGGGAAGCAAATTCTCGTGTTAAATGGTATTGTGTTGGTTGATATCAATGTCGTCGAAGATGCATTGCGCGCTGAAAAATCTCCATGGAAGCTAGGATACGCAGCGACGATACATTCTTCGCAGGGGTTGACTCTATCCGATACAATTGTTTGGATCATAGATAATCACATCGGGTGGGCGAATTTAGTTTATCTTGCATGGTCCAGAGTACGAAGAATAAATCAACTTCGAAGAGTTGTTTTAGACTATAATGACACTACGATAAGTGATATTGTCAGCGATGGTATAATCAGGAAAAAACTCTCTGGTTATAAACAACAGGACAAAAATAATGACAGAAAATTTGATATTGATGCCGAGTATATAATCACACTGAAACAACAACAGAATAATCACTGCGCGAGTTGCAATTGTATATTGCGTTGTTGTTGGTCGGATAAAGATCCTCGCTAATTTACCGTAGACAGAAAAAATAGCAGTATTGGTCATACCAGAGATAATGTGATGCTGACTTGTCTTGAGTGTAACAGACGAAGAGGTGCTAGTTACGACCACGCGGCGGTAATTGAGTTTCCTCAGGTATCACTTGTAGTTGTTCCCGAGTAAATCCTCGCTGAGGAGCAGTTGAATCCAATCTATAGACTGGCGGTATACCCGTGGATCGTGTTATACTAGATATTTTATGCGTAGTGACACTCCAAATAGGATCAGTAGATCTTTTTTTGCCACCTTCGAGCTCTCTTGGTTAAATACCTAACAGAGCTTGGTAGTTTTGAAAAATCATTTTGTGGTTTTACGGATATATACTTTTTTTAAAATCGCGTTGTTAGGTTTCATATTAATTGTTCGAGTAATCTCACTATTTACCGCGGTAATTACGCCTGGTAATCTCTTGACCCATTCAAGGGATCGTTTATCCTGAATAAACTCCTTCGCGTATTGATATCCAAATAACCGCTCAGCAAGTGTCCGATTAAATCGTTCAACAATTGCCTGATCGCGATGTAGTGCAGTATGTCTTCGTCTGATGGCGTCATAATGGTGCTTCAGTGCTGATAACACTGGACCCTGAAATTCCTTGCCAAGATCAACTTGTAATAGATTTGGCCAATGCAGAGAACCTCATCGATAAATCCTTTCAAACGCAGAAGCTACTTCAGTTGATGATTTTGTTTTTAGCGGTTCTGCTTGTTTGTATCGACTCGCAACATCAACTACGGTTAGCGCATACTTGTAAACTCCATCATGCGGCAGAAATAATATATCGGCCTGATAAACCTCATTACGGACGCTGACATCAAAATGCGAGAAGTTAATTTGTTTAGGCGGTAGTAGATAAATTTGCCATATCGCCTGTTTGGATAACCAATCCGCTGCAGTGGTATTGATTGCTGCTTTACCCTTCCAGTATCCTCTTGGAAAATAATAAATAGATTCCATGATGTTATTAATTACCAGCACCCAACATCAATTTACTTTTCATCGCCGATTTTATCAACCATGAAGCCAATTTTTCTTTGAAGGATTTATCAGTAATAGAATTCAACGCATGAATTAATTTCACATCTGCGATATGTATGTGTTGCAGATTACTGATTTTATAAGCAACATCATGAGCATGACACGCCTTATCAATAGCGTTTATTGGGTTTTCACCGGGTCGGGGTTGGTTTTGATCATCGAGTCTGATATCGAGTCTGGTCCCGGATCCACAATAACTATACCCTGGAAGGTGTTTTTCTCCTGGATATTTTGCCCATGGTTTCCTGTGAGTTTTACTAACTTGCCTGCAATATCACCTAGTTTTTTTTAAATCCTTGATTTTATCACGGGAAACAAATCTAAATTTTTTTGTACCATATTGTACAAACTTACCAGCAAGTGCTGATCTGTTATTTTTAGTTGTAATGATCGTCAAGTCGTTTGTACTAGTACGCTTCTTACATTTCACACAATATAGATCCATAATTTATTTATAATAACATGAAGGCAATTGATTTTTCGGCGACAAAAACACGAGAACCAGTTAAACATCATGCAGCGCTACCAAATTCTATTCGTATGATTATACTCGGACCATCTGGAGGCGGCAAGACGCAGTTGTTACTTAATTTATTAATGAGATGGATGAAATGGGATAAATTGTATTTAATAGCCTCTAGTGTAGACGACCAGCGATGTTACGAGGTGTTAAAGGATTTTAACGAGAAAGCAAAATCGGAAATCGATTAGGATAATATTGAGTTTATAACCGATATCGAGGAAGCACCGAGCATTGATGATATTGATGGAAGTATTAACAATTTAGTCGTATATGATGATGTCATGCTAGACATTCAAAAGAATCCCGCTAGGATATTTTCCAGAGGTAGGCATACACATATCGATGTGATATGTCACTCAACGATACACTCAAATACCAAAAGTTATCAGAGATAACTGCAATATTCTTGCTGTATTCAATGGAGGTGACACATACGCTACGAAATATTTGGCAAACTTGGTGCGGCCGTGATATGGATTATAATCTCTTTAGAAATTTCCTTAGTCACGCTCAGTCAATCCCACATGGATTTGTAACGATAAATTTGCATGATCCTAGATCAAGATATCGTGTCGGACTTGATCAAATATTCGGTTGACATCATAAAATGATTTTTACCCCTATAGCAGCAGAGAGGACGCGACAACGACTTTGCGTCTCCAAAGATTTTTTTTTTCAATTTTGGAGGAAGCCTTGGTTTGCCAAATAGACGCTTTTTTACGATTTTGGAGGAAGGCTTGGTTTGCTAAATAAACGCTTCTATAAAGTTGTCCGATTCGCCCTCTCTGCTGCTACATGTTATGTTAAAGGTGTTAATGGCATATTTAATATGTCCATACTGTTGTTTGTTTGCATTCAAATCTTGTTCAGCAGATAATGGAATAACACGGTCAGACAGCAGATTTGTATGTGAAAAACGTGAAATCTATTAAACGAGTTGTCTAATTGTGTTACATGTCTACCTGTAAAATTCTAGAATGAAATCCCATAAACAGGTGTCGCCAACTATGCTGTCCAATTAAGCTGATCTATCAATAACCCCATGCTATACTGTGCTCTGTATACATCAACAGGGTCAATGTGTGTTGTTATCATGAGTTTAAATATTATATATGTGAACGTTTTAGCTTCAATATAATATTTTTTATTTAAAACTCAATAAAAATGTGTGATATATATTTAAGTCTATACTCTAAGTCTTAATCAGCGTCCAATATTAATTACAGTACAGAAAGAACTTTTGTAACTTTTTAAAACCTAGCATCCTTTAAATCAGAACAATAGGCCTTATGTAGATCCTAATGTTTAACGTAAATTTTTGTTTTAATTTACTTTGGTCTTTCGTTACTAGTAGTAGTATTAGTAGCAGTTTTGATATTACTATTATTTTTGTTATTAACCATAATCATGCGCTCTCTCGCAGGAGAATAACCGACTGAAGGAGTTTGATTTTAGTCATAACTACATTAGTGACAAGGCGGGAGTCATATTTGGCAAAGCTTTAGGTAAAACAATTTACATTTCTTGATACAACTTTTCAAAACTATGTGAGATGTCGGGTACTATTGTGAACAGGAGACTTTTTCCATGCATTTTCAACTTACGAATATTTCATAAATTATATATGGCATTTGTTTTCTTTTGTTAAAAAAAACTTTAAAAAGTGTTTTAAATTATCAATAGCTTATTAAATAATTCATATGACTTTGTAAGAAGCTTACATGTTTCAGTACATGTACCTATCTTAAAAATTCTATGAGACATATAACTTTGAAGCACAATAATTTGGATTGCAATATAGACCTAATGTCTTATATACATATATAAGTTTCCAGGTGAAATATGTTGACCAATCATATTAGTGTAATTTTGCCAACGTGGAAGATATTGTATTACTGTCTAGACCGTATATTTATATATGAGTTTGTAAAACATGTATGCTTCAGCATCAGCCCAAAAGAGGAAAGTTCGAAAGAAATCAAAATGATTAATAATGCCACTATGCTTTTGGAACAATAATCCTAAGTCCAAAATGCCCGATCTATTTCAGATACTGCGTTGTAAGGATCAGAAAATATAATCACGTCATCTACATTAGAATACAAATCAGGTCATCTACCTAAGGATACAAATAAGGTTATCTACATAAGGATACAAATAATATTATCTACATTAGGATACAAATATGGTTATCTACATAAGGATATAAATTATGTTATCTACATAAGGATACACATTAAGTCATCTACATAGGGATACAAATTAGGTCATCTACATAGGAATTCAAATTAGTTTATCTGCATAAGGATACAAATTAGGTCATCTACATTAGGGATACAAATCAGGTCATTTACATAAGGATACACCTAAGGTCATCTACATAGGATACAAATTAGGTCATCTATATCAGGATGGAAATTAGGTCATCTACATCAGGATACAAATAAGGTCATCTACATGAGAATACAAATCAGGTCATTTACACGAGGATACAAATTAGGCCATATAAATGACAATATAAATCATGTCATTTACATGAGATACAAATTTGGTCATATACATGAGGATAATAAATATAAGATACAAACCATTATTAGGTCAATAAGTTTGTTCCTGCAGTCGAAAAAGATGAGTTTTAAGAGCACTCTTTAAAGGGACCATTGTGTCTTTGTGTCTAATTTAAATGGCCAATTCGTTCCACATCGCTAGGCCCTGGTATGCAAAAGAACGTTGTCCATATGACTTCGTTTTCATAGTGGGAACGATGAGTATACGATTGTCAGACAAGGAGCGGAAGTATCTTGCTGGTGTATACACACGGGTGAGGCCAGATAGGTATGTTGGACTGGAGTCTGTCAGTAAAACATAGCACAGAGAACAAGTTTTGTGTTTGATTCTGTATCGAATTGATAGGCAGTGTAGGGTACAGAGCAGTGGCAAGGTGTGCTCTGATAGAGGTACTCTAAAAATGATCCAAGCAGCTGTGTTTTGAACGTTTTGAAGTTTCTGGAGTAGATATTGTGATGCACAAGACAGAATTGAGTTATAATAGTCCAGTTTTGAAAGTACTAATGAACACGCAAGTGTTTTAGTGGCATCAACTGAAAGATATTTGCGGATGGAACTGATGCGTCTCAGTTCAAGATATGCAGCCTTGCATATGTTCATGACATGTTCGTGCAATGTTAGAGTACTGTCTAGAGTAACACCTAGGTTTCGTAGTGACTGAGAATTTAATGTTGGTGTTCCTGATATTTATTGTCTAAGGTAAAGGATGTGAATGAGAAAGCCTTTGTGTTGTGATTAGAATAGCTTCAGTTTTATCATCATTCATCTGCAGCTTGTTCCATGTCATCCATGATTTCACACCAGCAATGCACTTCTCTACTCCATGGATGGTATGAATGAATGACCTAACCAATCAATCAAAACAGTGATTCTGCAGCTGAAAAATAAAGAACAGACTTCGTGAATTATAGTCGAAATTATTAAACGGTTTAATTTTTACAGATTGCAGTCTAGTTATCTTCAGAACATAATCCATAAATTTCTAATGTGAAGAGTGACAAATAGAAAATAATGAAAAATTAAACTTTCTACATTCCTTATAAGGGATGTATAACTGCTATACGGTTTATAAATAAAGAATAAAGAAAGACATATTGTAGCCACATCATCACAGGGGATTGCACAAGGATGTCATGGGTACATATAACTCAAACAACTGTGTGCAATCATCGAAACACAGAAACGCTAAACTGAGTCAAACATGGCATTGAACATTAACAACAACATGTCCGGTCAGTTCTTCCGTTTAATATAGAATATGCCAATTACAAAGATGTCCCCGACAAGGAAAGTGAAGTACTTAATGTCCACACTAAAAAGTGCATTTTGTAATTTCCGTAAGAACTAAAACCACATTAAGCGTGAACGTATAGGGAAATTATGTTCGTCAGTGCCATCAACAAAATACGTGAAAAAAAAAGAGATAAGAAACAATAGATGATGCCGCACTCGTTAATCAGCTCAATGGAAATTGAACTTTAACAACACAGAATCAACGTGTAAAGTATCCTGTATAATAAAACTACGGTAAACCAGAATTAGTACATGAAAAAAAAAATAATTCAAACATTACATTAATCGCGCATCATCTCGTGGCATGTGGTTAAAAGATCATGGTGTTCATGGCCGACCAGTCATCCATAGCATTTCTATCAGAATAATTTGGGAATTTAACTGACCAATCAGGCGCTTGTTTGGGTATGTTAATTGACAGTCAGTGAAGCCGATAGACCTCATCTAATCACTTATTCTCAAAATCCAGTTTTTAAGACTGAGAGTCCACCTTCGTTTGATGAGAACTGTGAAAGTATAATTTTTAAATTATTTTCTTTTTCTTTGCAGGGTGTAGATGTCGATAAGGAATTCAGAGATATGAAACTGTTGCATCTGGCGACCAAGGAAATTAATATCTCCCAAGGTGCCATTCTTGGAGAATATGTATTGGGAATGAAGAAGATGACCAAGCCACATAAGTTCACTTATCTAAATTCATCGGCCATCAAATTCATCAAATTATTCTGATTACTAGTACATTAAATTCAGAATAAATCGAAAAACTGAAGGTAATTACGTATCTGTTATAACTCCTAGTGTGTTAATGTGTCAACAGTCTTTTGTTGAATAACATAAACATAATTCCAGGTTTGAATACACTATAAAGTTCAGTGAATATCTCATTCCTATAATTGTTTTTATATCACTTTTGTATTTCCAGAAAAAAAATAATCACTTGAATTCAATAATTTGAAGAAATAAAAGTTGATCCTGATGTTTACAAAATCAAAACCATAACCTGGCTTACACTCAGGAAATTCCCATCTTAGACCAAAATCAACATCTTTTCTTCTTCTGTTGATTACGATCCTGATATTAAGGTCACACACGGAGATAATGATTTGACTATGTATTAGTTGTTCACTCAGAATAAAATAAAAAATTGAATCGAGTCAAGCAGAAATGAATTCAATTTTGGACAAGGTCAAGTCAAACATACAACAATACATTACAATAGTATATAATGAAAAAATAAAACCAATTTAAAATGTACGCAAATTAAATATACACAACACAATGGTCTTTTTTAAACACAATAGTACAAACCAAGAATATATCCTTTTTTTTTTTCGCTATAAATCCAAGTCTATTTCAATGAATGTTATTCTTGTGTACTTTGAATTTCCTGAGAAGAAAGACTTTGATTGAATAATTTGAATCAATAACTTCCAGACCAAATTCACACTGGGCACAATACTGATATAACTGACTCTGCTTCGATCTTAACGCACGGATGAATAATTTCTAGACAAACAAGATTAAATTGTCCTGTACTTGACCTCAGGTCACATTTAGCATTTTCTTTTTTTAAAAACCGAACTATTATCTGTCAAGTGTCAAATTTCATGCGAGAAATCTCCAAATGTTTGCAAAATGAAATCTTAGTTATAATAAGAATGCCTGTTACTAAAGTGACCATATCAGACGTGATAAATAGCAATTAGAACCGGAATTTCATGGGGAAATTCTAATGTTCTTCACTCAGATTGAGATAAAAATGTTTATTAAATCAAAGTCAATGATGCATTCAGGTAGAAATGAATTTCACTTTGGACAAAGGTAAGTCCAAAATACAATCATCAATAACATAATTCATGAACAGAACTAATAAGCAATGTAAATTAAATTCACATTGCACTACAAATATGCTTTTCAACATAATCTTTCAGGATGTACCGTAAAGTACGTAACCAAATAGGCTACATTAATTTTGCAAGAGCAGTATATATCTATCGCCGTACTACCAGAATCAATCCAAGCATACAGGTTCTATTAATAACAAGATCTATCGATTATATATCACATGGTAGTATTTTTACCTTCTCACCTATTCATTTTATCTGGAATAGTAAAATCATGAGCAGAGAGGTCATGCAATCAACCACATAGACAAATTCAATAGTTTCTAACATGAACCGGTTTCCTCTCCCAATAATGACCTTTCTTATGCACAGCAAATACATCTGTTAGAGGACAATCGTGATGAAGAGTGTACCAACGTCATGTAAACTTGATCCAATTCCAACATCACTGCTGCATGAAGACTTAGATTCAATATTGCCTTTACTAACTGATGTTATTAATATCTCTCTCTTCCGGGGAGTTCCTATCATTTTTCAAAACGTCTATTTTAAATCTTCTGCTGAAGAAACCAACACTCGAGCATAACGATTTAAAGAACTACCGCCCAGTTTCATAATCTCCCATTCATATAAAAAAAATCTTAGATAAAGTTGTTCCAACTTGTATCTCATTTTAATTCAAACTTTCTTTTTAGCGATGTACAGTCTGCATATCGCCTTGCAACAGTAATGAAACTATTCTTCTGAAAGTAGTTGATGACATTCTTTCTACTTAGGATAGAGGAAAGATTACAGTCCTCACCCTTTGATTTGTCTGCAGCATTCGACACATTAGACCATGATATATTACTTCACCATCTCCAGCATGTATTTGGCATTCATAATACATTCTTATTGTGGTTCAAGTCCTTCTTAGTCAACAGGACACATTGTATCTGGAATGGAATACACTTACACCCAGTTAATCTATGTTGTGGTGTTCCAAAGGGGTCTGTTCTTGGACCTGATCTTTTCATTCCATACACTCAGCCGCTCTCAAGTATCATATATCATCAAGTGTCTCACCAATTGTACGTTGATGACACCCAAATACACAAATCTAGCCACTCAACGGCAATTGATGACACCATCCAATGAGTAGAGAGGTGCATTTCTGATGTTAAATCATGGATGGCATGTAACAAGCTGCAGATGAATGATGATAAAACTGAGGCCATTCTAATCACAACACAAAGACTTTCTCATTCACATCCTTTACCTCAAACAATAAATATCAACAACACCAATATTAAATTTACACAGTCAGTACGAAACCTAGGTGTTACCCTGGACAGTACTCTCACATGTCCGGAACATATGCAAGGCTGCATATCTTGAGCTGAGACGCACCAGCTCCATTCGCAAATATCTTTCAGTTGATGCCACTAAAACCCTTGTGTGTTCATTAGTACTTTCAAAACTGGACTATCGTAACTTAATTATGTCTGGTTTGTCTCAATATCTACTCCAGAAACTTCAAAAAGTTCAAAACACAGCTGCTCGGATCATCCTTAGAGTACCACGGCCAGAGCTCACCTCCCTTCTACTCTGTGACTTGCACTGGCTATCAATTATATCCAGAATCAAATACAGAATTCGTTCTCTGTGCTACGTTTCACTGACGGACTCCAGTCTGACATACCTATCTGGCCTTACCCATGTGTACACACAAGCAAGATAATTACGCCCCTCTTCTGACAATCGTATACTCATAATTTCCACTATGAAAACGAAGTCATATGGGCAAGGCTTTTTCACATACCAGGGCCAGCAACCTGGAACTAATTGCAGATCATATTAGACACAATAACACAGCGATTCCTTACAAGAGTGCTCGTAAGGCTGACCATTTTCGACTGAAAGAACAAACTTAAAGACCTAATAATGTTTCCTACCTTAAATATTTTCAGCATTTTTATGTCTTCTAATTCCATGGTGTTTTTTGGGGTGGGCTGGGGTGGGGTAGGGTGTTGTTTGGTAGTCATATCTTTGTAGATGTTGTAAAGCACTTTGAGCTTCTAAAGATTAGGTGTTATACAATGTCCTCCTCCTCCTCCTCCTTATTATTATTATTATTATTATTATTATTATTATTATTATTATTATTATTATTATTATTACTCACACAAGGTGAACTTGACAGGCCTTCCACTTCCTAAATGTAATATTACATCACATGGTACGACTATTCAGACAAGGTGCAACCTGATGATCAATCCGTTAGACATCTAATATTAGAGATATATAAAATACAGCTTCTTGAATGTCCTTCCTTTGCCCAAACGTATAATACTAGACAATAGGTACAATGTAAGGTTGACTGATAGGTTAGAAAGTTTATGTTTGATTCTCTGTACGTATTCTTATGTCTATCTATATTGTGTGTGTCTTGAATATCTGTCTTATGTGTATCTATAGGAGATGTGTTAATTTGTACGTATTCTTATTTATATCTGTAGCATGTGTGTTACGTTTTACAAATACTTATGTGTATATATAGTATGTGTATTAATTTTTACGTATTCGTATGTGTATCTATAGTATGTGCGTTACTCATTATGTTTTCGTATGTGTATCTATAGTATGTTTGTTAATTTTTACGTATTCTTATGTATATCTTATATCTGTAGAGGATGTGGTAATTTGTACGTATTCTTAGATCTATGTATAGACTATGTGTTAAGTTTTACGTATTCTTATGTATATCTGTTGCATGTTTGTTACGTTTTACGTATTCTTATGTGTATCTATAGTATGTGCGTTAATCTTAATGTATTCGTATGTGTATCTATAGTATGTGTACTAATTGTTACGTATTATTACTTGTATATATAGTACGTGTGTTAATTTCTACGTATTCATACATGTGTATAGTATGTGTGTTAATATTTATGTATTCGTATGTGTTTCTATAGTATGTGCGTTAATCTTTATGTATTCTTACGTGTATCTATATTATGTGTGTTAATTTGTACGTATTCGTATGTGTATCTATAGTATGTGTGCTAATTGTTACGAATTCTTATGTGTATCTATAGTACGTTTGTTAATTTTTACGTATTCATATTTGTATCTATAGTATGTGTGTTAATATTTACGTATTCTTATGTATATCTGTAGCATGTGTGTTAATATTTACGAATTCTTATGTGGTTCTATAGTATGTGCGTTAATCTTTATATATTCGTATGTGTATCTATAGTATGTGTGTTAATTGCTACGTATTCTTACGCGTATCTATAGTATGTGTGTTATTAATTACTTATTCTTACGTGTGTCTATAGTATGTTTGGTAATTTGTACGTATGCTTACGAGTATCTATAGTATCTGTGTTAATTGCTACGTATTCTTACGTGTATCTCTAGCATGTGTGTTAATTGCTATATATTCTTACGTGTATCTCTAGCATGTGTGTTAATTGCTATGTATTCTTACGTGTATATCTAGCATGTGTGTTTTGGACCTGTCATAGAACTTATAGGAATATTTATTATTCCATTCATTATGTAAGTTATTTTTACTTTTAAATTTTACGTTATATTTTGGGGGAAATAAATTAGCTGTTAAATTTTGCGAAACTTGTTGCTTTCGCTCTGTTATCTATTTCAAGACGACACGTGTAACAGTATTGCGTGTTCCGTCGGTGGAAAATTGGAGCTTGTCGCGTTCGACACAACGGAACACTCCCTAGGCATCAAGATCGTCGAAGTGTAAATTTTACTTTGTCACAACGTTAACATAAATTTAGACTTTATGATAACTTCGGGAGTGGTTAAGTAAACTTTGCAGTTTGAAAAATATCGGGCCATTGTCATGTAAATATAATCGCTATAATTCCAGTTTTCCTTATTTCTGTCATCAAATCAGCGGATTCCATAAACACAAATTTTAATTTAGGTATTTAACTTTCATGCACTTTCACCGCTTCGGTGGCCTAGTGGTTAGAGCGTCCGTCTCGGAAGCGGGAGGTCGTGGGTTTGAATCTCGGCCGAGTCATACCACAGACTTACCAAATAAATGGTACTGACTGCTGCTTCGTTTGGCGCTTTGTATTAAGCGGTTAGTCTTAGGACTGGTCAGCCTGGTGTCAGGATAATGGGACAGGGTGGGACATCATGCTACATGTCTGCGGCATGATGCCCCAGTGCTAGACATCACTATAAACTGCCTCACTGCAGATATCGTAGCGATATGAGTGAAAAATTGTTAAAGCTATATTAAAAATCATAATCACACACTTTCATGCGCTTTCACCGGAAGTGGTTCCCATTATTTACTTATGTGTAAAATATTTGAGCGAAGTGTCACTTGATCGTGTACAATCTATTGGATGGCAGAGAAAGCAGTACTAGTGGGGTTTTATGGTTAATAGTGATGCCAGGTAATTTCGCACCTTGTAAATTATACTTTGTTAAACATAATTACTTAATGACTTATTATCTTCTAGTTTTGGGACTTTTATGAAAAATGTGTTTACTAAAGTGTTTTTTTTTTCTCAAACAAGTTATTGACCCTAAATTGGATTATATTAGTTCCCTGCAATGGTCGCTCACAGCATGTCATCTATTTGCGATCTCAGCCAATATTATATCTGCTTAATTACATACAAATATGACAGACACATTTAAATGGTATGAAATACAGCCCCTACGCACTGAGTTTCGGTGTATCGTTGAGTTTTGTTTGTTATGAAACCTATAACTCACTTTGTTGATTACCTGATATGAATTCTTACCGATCATTTATCATAATTTTATGATGGCATGGGCATAGACGCTCGTCTAAATTACTTGAACCTATGGTATAGATCTGATCGGTTTTCATTTGTTAAGTCTCGTGTGCCACGCCATCGCATCATGATTGATAAAATCAATAAGTAGTTAGAGGCTGTTGTTGTTGTTGTTTTAGGGTTTAACGCCAATTTTCAGCACACGATAGGCTATACATGGCGGCCAGTAGTATTGGGGGAGTCAGAACCCGGGAAAACCCCCAGAAAGAACCACCGACCCACGAGAAGCTACTGGCAAGCTTTCTCCCATAACTGTATTAGCTGAATCTTAGACTCGAACCAATGCAGAGGTGAGATGGCAGTGATCCGTAACGGAAAGTGCTTTAGACCACTCGGTCACTCAGGGCCCGTTCAGTAGTTAGAGGCAAGGGAATTAGTTACGGTATGAGCAAACTTCTAAAAGCATGACATTTTTAGGCTCTGAAACTAAAAATAGACTTGATAGTTACAATGTATTTCTTAGATTTAAATATATTAAAATATTAGATGACACCACGCACATAAATAGAGTTTAAATGCCCTTGGAATTCTTTACTTATATATTTATTTCTAAAGTCATTTTATATTAAGTATTAGGAAAGTTACAAAGAGTTCAAATGTTTTTATAGCTTTGAGCTAAAACGTTTGAATTTTGAAAAGCAAGAATCATTTCTAACTGCAATATCACCATGTCACTGTAGAGGAGCAATAAGGCAAATCCAAACGTAGTATCACCATTTATAATCAGAAGAACGGGAAGCCATATATAACCCCAATACTGTAATATTATGAAGCTGAAAACGACATTGTGAATGAGATGTTTTATTATAATGTATTTATGTAATGTAATGAGATGTTTTATTATAATGTATATTGAACGATGAATGCATTTGACACCAAACTCGTGGGCATAGTCACACAGCAGATTAAATAGAATGATACGCACTGAGTTACACTAAAATCGCTCTTAACTGGAACTATTGACTTGTAAGAGTAATTACACCAGAATCAACATATCGAACAAATGTGATTGATATCTATTTATGGATCTATCACCACAGCTGATCAATGTTTAGAATTTAAACACAAAATGAACAATGTTTCATCTATCACCAAGGAGATCGAATTGTATAATTTGCATTCCTATAAATAAGGCATGATTCTGTCACCAAGGGTGATCCAAGTATTGAATGGTAAAAAATTAATAGTATTGAATCCTTCGTATATAACACATTGACACACAAGTCATTGAAAAATATCGCCATGTCATTTCAGAAGACAACCATTGCAATGACGAACTTGCGAGTGGAACTCCTGCATAATCCTATCCATGAGATTTTCAAGGCGAGCATGTGCCAGAAGTTAGAGGTAAGTAGTTTTACAGGTAGGTTCAGAATAATTACGGGTAGGTACATAGTTACAGGTAGGTACAGTTTCCAAAGTTATTGTCCTATCAAATTATTTCTCTTATTTATAAAGACCTGTTAAATTTATTGGAGTAAAACATGTCAGGACAAGCCTACAGTCTTTACTAGATAGTGACCATAACAATGTTGCCAGGACAATTATGAATTCTCATATTGTAACCATTAATATTCCTAGGAGGATCCTACACATTCATACATACATAGTGACCAGTACAGTGTTGCCAGAATAAAACATATTTTTACATAAATAATTTCCATTACACTGCTTATTACGAGAATTCTGATGATGACCATCACATTAATACTGATAGTGACCATTACAGAGCTTATTAAATTAATACTGATAGTGTCCATTACAGAGCTTATCACAAGAATACTGATATTGCCTACTACAGTACTCGATACATTAATACTGATAGTGACCATTACAGAGCTGATCACACGAATACTGATAGTGACCATCACATAGCTTATCACAAGAATACTGATAGTGACCATTATAGAGCTTATCACAATAAAACTGGGAGTGACCATCACAGAGCTTATCACAAGAATTCTGATAGTGTCTGTAACAGTACTCGATACATTAATACTGGTAGTGACCATTACAGAGTTTATCACACGAATACTGATAGTGTCTATAACAGTACTCGATACATTAATACCGTGTTTATCACATGAATACTGATGACCATTCCAGTGCTTATATGATGAATACTGATGACCGATACAGGACGTATCATAAGAATATTGGTTGTGACCATTACAGTGCTTATAACATAAATCATGAAAGTGACCATTACAGTGCGCATTACATGAATACTGATGGTGACCATTACAGTGCTTACCACATGAATATTGATGTCTATTACATGGGTTATCACATAAATGCTGATTATGACCATTACTTTGTTTATCATATCAATACGGATGGAAAATTACTCCCAATTGTAAATACAATTGATTTCGGGAACCCTCAAAAGTCAGAATCAATACTATATCTACAGATAAAAATGAAATAGACATGTTTACAATTAATAATTACCTTGTTACCTAACCCACACTGATTGACAAGTATTAGCTTTGTATTATGTTGTTTACAAATAAATGAAACTAGTCTGGTAGACCCCAACAACCTCTAATCGTGAACAATAATTTAAACGGACATTACGGATTAAAAATCCATAACACAAAGTCATATCAACATGAAAGTCTTAATCTAGTCAATGAAACTTGCTTGGCAAATCATTTAGGAGTACTACCGATGACCAAGTCAGACAAATAATAGATGTTGACCATAATATGTTCGTCCTCAAGTTTCCCAGAGGAAATTTCTTTGAGGAGTATTAACACTAACACCATAGTAAAAGCTTTGATAAAGTTTGTATTGTTTTTCTGTTAAGTATGAATTAGGTATCTAACAGTTTAAGTCTTCTATCCATCGCTATGAAATTCAAGGGGTCATTTCTTGTCATTCCTTTGTTGTTACTTACGACTCATCTCCATTCTGAGGGTGGTACATATTTAGATCATCAATTCTTATCATTCATTTAGTGTTACTCTAGACTCGTC
The DNA here is from genome assembly GCA_029339505.1 of Unio delphinus. Classification (NCBI taxonomy): domain Eukaryota; kingdom Metazoa; phylum Mollusca; class Bivalvia; order Unionida; family Unionidae; genus Unio; species Unio delphinus. The sequence continues at coordinate 4,263,929 of JAQISU010000105.1, forward strand.
TCCATGCTAAGGGTGGTTCAAATTATCGTCATTTTTTTCCTTATCATTCCTTTCTAGAGTCAGCTTCATACTAGATGTAGGATGAGATGAATAAGAGGTAATGTATGTGTCAGAATTGTTCAGCCTAGCTAGCAATAGAAAGTTTCTAAAAACATTACCTGGTCATTGTCACACGATGGTGTTTTAGCCAATTACATATCCACTTACAATATATTCATGTTACCTGTTATTATTATTAGAATGTAATGTCATTCCTGATGTCACGTCACATGCGCCTGATTCAGGATTCACGAAAGTCCGTGACCTGATTGCACTCAAATTATCAAAAATGCGTATGTTGATTGCATCAGATTTCATTACATTGCCCGAAAATACGCTGCATATTTTACAACATTTTTCAAGTAAATTAATAATAATTTTTAATTTCTGGAATATACATGACGTTTGTCATGAAGTCAGTATCTTGACTTTTATCTTGAAAGAAGGGGAAGTAGTCCGTCGGCTTGTCTGAAAAAAACTTTTGTATGACACCACGCAGAGCTCTGATGCGAAGTTCAATTTGTGTAAGCTCTTCCATGTGAAATGAATACTGGAAGGTTAGACACTAAAAGGAAAGATAAAGATGGCGGTGCAGGCCATTGATAATAAACTTATCAATGCGACTTTAGCATATTGATGGCTTTTACAACACAGGGCACACTAATTAAGAAACAGTTCTTTAGGTAAGAAAATTCTCTTTATTTACTACAATGAAGACAGTTCTCTTCAAATGATGACGATATCTAGCTTCATGTGTTCAATTACATCTCGTTTGACTGTTTTGTCCTTTACATGTTGTAAGTGTTCATCATACATAGTACGAATCGCAAACATTTATCGAAGAAGATTATATAATAAATTATTTTTCAAAAGAATCATTTTTACATGTAGGCCATGCAGAGAATTGAATCAGGTATTATATAGAGCAACTAAAATATAAGAAATCATTTTTACAACGTATAACCAAGGCGGTGATGGGTGAATACAATAATGAGCCGACGAACCCAAATTTGTTGCATATATAAACAATTCAAATACAGTTGATTGTTTTCTCTCATAAAACGGACGGCGCTTATCTAGAAATGCTACTGACAGGTCGTAACACTATCTTGTTCCTGATGAACGTTTATCGCAGCAAATTTTACATATAACAAATATGCCTTAATCATTTACAACAGGTTCAAGTGACCATAGATCTTACAGATCAAGACAAAAACGATCCAGTAGACTCGCCTTCCTTGGATTATAATTCCAGAATGCTTTCTGTCCTATTTGGTAGCCAATTATAATTCCAGAATACTTTCTGTCTTATTTGGTAGCCAATTATAATTCCAGAATGCTTTCTGTCCTATTTGGTAGCCAATTATAATTTCAGAATGCTTTCTGTCCTATTTGGTAGCCAATGATAATTTCAGAATGCTTTCTGTCCTATTTGGTAGACAATTATAATTTCAGAATGCTTTCTATCCTATTTGGTAGCCAATGATGATTTCAGAATGCTTTCTGTCCTATTTGGTAGACAATTATAATTTCAGAATGCTTTCTGTCCTATTTGGTAGACAATGATAATTTCAGAATGCTTTCTGTCCTATTTGGTTGCCAATTCTAATTCCAGAATGCTTTCTGTCCTATTTGGTAGACAATTATAATTTCAGAATGCTTTCTGTCCTATTCGGTAGCCAATGATAATTTCAGAATGCTTTCTGTCCTGTTTGGTAGCCAATGATAATTTCAGAATGCTTTCTGTCCTATTTGGTAGCCAATGATAATTTCAGAATGCTTTCTGTCCTACTTGGTAGGCAATTATAATTTCAGAATGCTTTTTGTCCTATTTGGTAGCCAATGATAATTTCAGAATGCTTTCTGTCGTATTTGGTAGCCCATTATAATTCCAGAATGCTTTCTGTCCTATTTGATAGCCAATTATAATTCCAGAATACTTTCGCTCCTATTTGGTAGCCAATTATAATTCCAGAATGCTTTCTGTCCTATTTGGTAGACAATTATAATTTCAGAATGCTTTCTGTCCTATTTGGTAGCCACTTATAATTCCATAATGCTTTCTGTCGTATTTGGTAGCCATTTATAATTCCAAAATACTCTGTCATATTTGGTTCAATTCTGTTTATCAACTTCAGAAATTAAGTAAGCTAACAGTTTTTTAATTTTTAGTAATGGCAACTAAATGTAGCATTATTTGTTGAAACTTGAAAGCCAATATGCTTTTTGTCAAGTTTGATAAAATTCGATTTTGCAGTGTTTGAGTAGACAGTTTAAGATTCGAATAATTTTAATATTGGAAGTCATAATCATTTGCTGATGGGCATTATTTACATAAACTTGAAAGTCCATTGTCCCAAGATGCTGTCTGTAAAATTTGGTCAATATCTTTGGAGCAGTTTTTATTTATAGTTTTTGTGTATTTTAGTAATGGTGTCCATTTTACAAGTTGAATAAGTATCAGGTTAACATTTAAAAGCCATGCATGCCAGTGTGATTTTTTTGGTCAAAATATTAATAGATTATATCATTTCTATGGAAAAATATGGACAAGTTTTTCTGTGCTAAACTGCAAGGCGTTAGGAGTGCAGTAGCTCAGAAAAAAAAAACTGGTTCATGTTTTATTTTACAAATATAGAATCATTTTTATTACTTTTATTAAAGACATTAGTTTAGTTGAAAGTTCCTTATTGTGACTAAATGAATTCATCCACATCGTCAGTTTTATGATATTTACTTTCAGGTGGATCCAAAAGCTTGTTTAGTTCATCCACATTAAAAATCTAATATATTGAAAGCTCCTGCATCGGATCTGTTATATGAGCATACATATTTATTTACAATAAAAATTAGTTTCTTACATATACTATTTGAATACACGTGTCGTGTGGTATGAAGTAGAGCAGCATTGAGCACGATTCTGATAATGTAAAATTCATGGAGGAAAAAAAAAGAGAATATAGTTAGAAATAAATTAAATTTTGTTTGTTTTTGTGAAGTTCTTTTTAGTTGTAGTTTAGGGTTTAACACCATTTTTCATCATAGGCCATACATGGCAGCCAGTATTATTAGTGGAGGAACAGCCTGGGGAAATCCTGATAAGAACCACAAATCGTAGTGTTAGGTCAAAAAGGCTGTTTTATGTGCTATATTTTATAATGATAACAGTAGTAATGAATATGCTGGACTTGGCACAGCCATACCACATTAAAAGTTAAAACTGAAAAATTACCTGAACTTCAGAACAGTTTAACTCACTCATATATCTTTATGATGATTCTAAAAATATACAGTTTCGATAGCGCACAATGACTTGACATTATTTACACATGAATATAGACACACAAAATAAATTGTAAATTTTGTTTTTACCAGTTTTCAAGGAGTGATAGAAGTATATCATCATAAGTGACATATAAAAGCAGCAATGAATCAAGACATAATGATTATACATTTACTAGTGTGATAAACATGATAAATTTGTAGTTTAAAAAACTTTTTTCAAGAATATCATTTAAGAGAACAGTGGAAAT